>CM040980.1:19246812-19259516 GCA_022985145.1 Pangasius djambal
AATTTGAGTATTTTTCTATGTTATGTTCATGTTTATGTTCATAAACTTTTTATTTAATAAAATATGTTTTCATAGTTTGTGTTGTCCCTTATTATCAATGCAAAATGGTCACTAACTAAAGAGGATTTATGCTGATATTGCCCAAAAACCCTATTTTGTTCAGGCGTTTCCAAACTTTTGGAGGGCAGTGTATATGAAAAATGAGAAATATGAATTTCCTGTCCCCAAAGACAAATTCCTAGGCAATGTTAACAGTAAGGAGGGGGTTTATTCATAGATAAGTCCATTGTCAGTGCTGTCACTGGCCAGTTCCAAAAAATCATCAAAGAGCTTCAGAAATTCCTAGACTTTGGCATTTATTATAGGCAATTCATTCATAGATTCAGCTCACTCACCACCTCATCACATCCTTGCTGAAAAGGTGCACACAGAAAATCACCTAGAGCACACAGACAGACAAGGGACTTGAAAATGTGTTAAAATGTGTTAACTTTACTTGTGATTGAGAAATGTGCAAATATAATTTGTGCAACTGTAAAATGTGCAAATACATGCAAAAAATATGGTGTTCAAAAAGTGTGTTTACTGGGATGTGTGTAACTGTCTGTGTGTAAATAATTTCAAGCACATGCTAGAACACTGAAAACAGGCAGTACAGCTAGTGAAAACCAGTTTATTTTTCTATCCAGCTTCCTCACAATAATTTAATGCCCCACAATAATTCAGCAAAAAAATACTATCTATATTACCAACACTGGAAACAAGAAATTATACAAACAATTCTACCTATGTTCCATCCATTTATAGTGCTGCATAGGGTTAAATAATAGGCAGCATGCTACTAATTCAACATAACAAAGAACAATGTCCGTTTTCTTTCTTTTTGTTGGTGAGACAAACATTACATTACTTAACAAAAACAACTACAAAAACCAACATTGTCACTGCAACATCACTGATATTTCAATAAACATTGCAATCCAACAAGCCAAGCATAAACTGCAAACAATTCCATGCTTGCAAATCAACACAAAGAGAAATACAAACCAAATTCAGAAAGGAGAAATAATATGAACATACAGAACAAAGTGGATCTATTGTCCGTTTCTACAGTGCATACAGTACAGTTATATTTTTATCTGAATTATAAATAATTTAATTAATTAGTTAATGAATTACCCTTGAGGAGACAGTAAATAATAATAATAATAATAATAATAGAATTATAATAATAAAATGTTCTAACAAAAGTTTGTTTGTCTGAAGTACTGTACTACACTTAAGGTCTACAGGTCTAAGCGCAGTTTGCCTCAGTAGTCCTCTCCAACCACTTCCTATTAGTAGCCTATAAGTTGCCACACCAGATGTGCTCAAATAATGCCAGCAAGGAGTATCTTAAATAGACTTTCAGAGTATCCTGTAAGGGGGGAACTTAGAGGGAAGACTGGATAGCAGAAGAGATTAGCTCAGCCCTTTACTTTAATGCTGAGGAGCTCAACCTTTTCTGGGGCCTAAACCTCAGGGGCTGGAGTCTGAGTCACACAGCTATCAGCCACAATGCTGCTGTTTACAAGGGGGATAAACAGAGAAGTGAATGAGGGCAAGAAGAGCAAGGGAGAATGCCATTTGTTTAGAGAGTCTCTTTTTTTTCTGCAAGTTGGAAGTTGAAATGTCCATTTTATTTCATTTGCCTCTTCACATGGTTGGACTACTTACATGCTTATTTATATCATTTATATCATCATCGTGATGAAGAAAAACAATACGATTTGCAATTATTCACTGGACAGACAAGTTTATTGAAAGTATCTTACAGCTGAGCTTGAACAGTTGAGAGTTAAGGGCATTGTTCAAGGACCCAACAATGGCAACTTTGTACTGCCTCAACTACTGACCCACCTTTGTCTCAGATTAGAATATAAAGATTGGTGCAGATTGGATGCCACAGTGTCATGTCTTCCTGGGAGTTTTCACAACCACACCACCAGAGGGCACCCTTATCCCAATTCTAGGACTCTTCTTCATGCTTGACATGCTTATTTCCTGTCAGTTAAATATATAAAGCACATGGACACTCACACCCATGCCATTGTTCTGAATTATGTAAGTTCTTTGTGTATGACCTTACATTGTTTCTTTGTTCTACCCCTTTGGATTTGGCTATCTGTTGATGTTTATGGTGTTTGACCTGCTCCTGGCTTTTGAATGCTCATTGGATCTCCCTTCTGCTCTGAGATATTTCTGTGTATTGACCTGGCCTATTTTTTGTCTCAGTTTTGTACTGTGGACTGTTATAATAACTCTCCTGCACATGGATCCTAATCTTGTCCCATAAAGCTTTGGCAAGCTCTAGTGTTAGATCAGCTTCTCCTCTGCCTTTAACACTGTTAACCCATCCAATCTCCATTTTTACCAACCTTGTCATCAACACCTCCCTCTGTAATTGGACCATGGATTTTCCCACTAACAGACCGCAGTCTGTTAGGCTTGACAGATACATGTCTTCCACCCTTGTACTGAACACTGGCATCTCACAGGGCTGTTTGCCTTACCCCTCTCCTCTAATCTCTGTTCACACGCGACTGCATACCTGTTTATGGGTCAAACTCCAAAATCAAGTTTGCAGATGACACCACAGTGGTGTCAGAGATGGCCTATAAAGGGGAGGTTCAGGACCTGGTGATGTGGTGTGCTGACAACAATCTGACTCTCAACACTCAGAAGACCAAGGAGCTCATTTACATTTACATTTACATTTACATTTACGGCATTTGGCAGACGCCCTTATCCAGAGCGACTTACAATAGTGCTTTGAAGTCTATCAAAAATACATCCTGATACCGGCTTGCTAGGTCACAGGCTTGCTAGCTCATTGTGGACTACCAGTGGTGCAAGAGGAGCCGCACACACCTCTATCTACATCAATGTGCCTGAGCTAGAGCGTTTAGCCAGCTTTAAGTTCCTGGGTGTCCACATCTCTGAGGACCTCACCTGGGCCATCAACACCTCCACCATGATCAAGAAGGCGCATCAGCATCTTTACTTCTTGACGAGACTGAGGAAAAATCTCCTATCTACTCAGATACTAGTGAGTTCTATCACTGTACCATTGAGAGCATACCGAAAAACTACAGTATGGTACAGTGGCTGCTCAGAGGGCCCTCTAGCGGGTGGTGAAAACCACCCAACACATTACTGGTGCACAGCTACCCTTCATCACAGACATCACAGATGTTGTCTGTGAAGGGTGAAAGCATCATCAAGGACATCTTGCACTCCAACCATAGATTGTTCACTCTTCCTCCATCCAGGAAGCACTACAGGAGCCTTCACTTCTGTACCAGCAGGCTAAGAAACAGCTTCGTCCCCCTGGCTATCAACGTACAAAACTCCTCACAATGCCTCAAATGCCCCATTTGCACCATTCAGATCAACTTACACCATTGCACAGTTTTTACATACGCCTGTACACATTTTCTTGTTTTAACTGGGGTGCTGTTCATAGGGAGGTTGGCAGTCTTTTAGCTCAGTTATCTAACTTTTTACTCATTGTCACTCTTTCCAAGTTGTTTCACATTCATTCATCCATACTTACCGATCATTGTCAGTCTCGGTGCGGGTTTTCTGTCCACGCTTGTACACCATGCAGATGGTGACCATGACACCTACAATCAAGCCAAACACAACCACTACTCCCAGAATGCCAAGAACTCCTCCTGGTGGTCCATGAGCCAGTGGCTTTTCTGCAGAGAGACAGAGAGTAGGGGGAGGGGTGGGGCATGGGAAGGGTGAATGTATATTTCAAAACAGTTTCTGTAACAGAAGCTATATAGACCACATAAATAGACTAAATATTCTTGTGACAACGTATCTGCCGTAGTGAGAATTGTATCATATAAATTGCTCTACACATTTTCTAATTTGCTAATTTCACAAGTCAGCATGGCCAATGGCAGATGTAATCTGGTTTCAGAATCCTAGTCCTCCACAACAGTCAATAATCTGTCCTGAGATTTTACCCAGTTGTTGGAATATACAGAATTTTGTTTCATGTTATTAAAGTGAGCATCAGAGGATCTTCAACTAAAAAAAAAATTGATTATGCACCAACATGCATCTGTTGCTTTTACCACCGCATCTCAGGCCACAAATTTTGAAGGAGCCTCAGCATCTTTACTTCTTGACGAGACTGAGGAAAACATTTGCGTTTGTTTGTATTCTACAATGGAATACTAGAAATGATTGGTGGTCAAGAAAAATCCAGGCAGAATTTTGAGAACAATATAATACAAACACTTAATCACTGGTTTACAGAAGTTGCAGACCACTCTTTGTTCTGGTCTCCATAAGTGGCACAGCTCTTTGACTTGCCAATAGGTACTTTGCCATGACTTTCGAAACAATCCATCAGTCAACCTCAAAAGTATTGCCAGTCATTTCTGATGATCGTCATGGTAACCACTAGTAACTTATTCATCACGAAAACCTCTGGCTAAATTTCAACTTATATTTAGTTCTATTTTGACATTAATTTGACCTCTGCTTTGTAGTCTGTAAAAAATAAATAAATAAATGACTTAATTTTAATTAAAGAATTAGAATAATAATAGTAATAGAAAAAGAATTTGCAACAATCATACCTTAGCAATGTATTCAGTATTGTATTCAGTTCTATTCACTTTTATTTGTATAGGGCTTCTAGCAATAGGCATTGTAAGGCATCCTGCTTTACAGAAATCTGTATGTAGATTCAGATCCCTAATGAGTATGCCAGTGTGAGTCTAAGAGTAAGTGTCAGTGGCAAGGAAAAATAAATTGTTAATATCCATATGGGACAATCCACAACAGCAGAAGGTGGGTCAGAAGTGCAGAAGCTCTGGGCAGAATAGAGCATCAGGATGAATCAGGTAGGATAAATGTACAGAGCAAAGATACTGCTGTGATAGGATTGTACTCAAAAACACATCTGCTGTAGGCAGGTTAGATCAAGACTTCACTACCACACTCCAGTAGATTTTGGTTTGTGGATAATTTAACTGCACACCTCTGTCAGAGTGATACAATTTGTGTCCTATTAAACTTGGACCTGTTGGCTTAACTAGTTAGATCTAGTTTGTCAATGTGGGGGTCCATGAGACTTCTCTTGTAGTGAAATGGTTAGTTGGCCCTGCTGTCTGGTGCAGTGCTTACTTTACAGATAGCATATAGATCACTTTCCAACTGTCACCTGTGTCAGCAATAAACAGAGTGATGAATTAGGACAAGAGACAGTTGGATCATCTTATCCATATTTGTCAAACCTGTAGGATTAAACTGTATTTTAGCAGAACTGATGGAGTGAAAGTGTCTTCTGACTGGCAGTAAAACTTAGACTGGTTTATTCTGAGATAACCTAGATCATTTGTTCAAGTTGCAAGGCCATAAGGTATAGCATTTTTCCCCCCTCATACTGAATGTAGTTGAGATCCATGGATACAACCGTTCACATATTAACCAACCTAAATTTACCATCCTTGCCTAACTTATCTTTAATATTTGATCTAGTTACAGCGGCTCCATCTACATTACATATTTCATGTGAATGATATAATTTGTTGCACTTCATGTCATTATAAAATCCATTTGCATCATATTCCCCAAAAAAGATTAAGGATTATTAAATTCACAAACAAAATCACAAAAATTCAGTCTCTGTAACTAAAAAACAAGTATACACCTATAATAAAATGTGCAGCTGTTAGGGTGTTTGGCAACGTGCGGGTGGTGGGGGGATGTTGGTGTACTGCGCTAAACACTGCAGCAGCTGTTGCTGACTTTATGAAGACTTTGCAGTATGTGGCAAACAGCTCGTATTGGCAGAAAATGGGCAGACAGAAACTCATCTCGAGCAGATTTTGTAAAGTGGTTCCAGTGTTCTTGGCCTCCAAGTAGGTGGTGGAAATGTGGCATGGAGCAAGATAGATCATAGACAGAATTATAAAATTCATTATATAGTTTTAAAAAGAAAAAAAAAACCTTCAACTGTGATCTTAAATTGTTGTTTCAAAAGCAACTGTTTATGCGTATTGTCTAAACGCCTTAGTTAGCATACTAAGTGTTGCATTATTTGAGCCTTGAATTTTCTATAAAATGAAAGGCAGCAACAGAAAAGTCTGTTATTAATAAAACAATACAAAAAATATATAATAAAGTGTTATCAGTTATTGTCATCGTCAGTTTGTTTAGAGAATGTCTGTAGAGAAAGCCAGGAAACACATTCGGATCCAATATATCCAAAATATTTTGATGCCCTTTACAGGGAGGAAATAATTAGGATGGGCTATCACCCACAAAGTAGACAGAATACTTTTTCATTGTCTTGAAGACATTTTGATAGTAGCTTTTGTTTGAAACTTGTTTCTAAGACAAAGTGAAGATAATGACAAAATTCAAGTATATTTTAGCCTCCTATATCAGGACAGTTTAACTTAGCAGCACTTTCTGGCTTGGCAAGTAAAAGTCAAAATTGTCATCACTAATATTTTACACATTTTTATGTTGCGTACGATGTACTGCAAAAACAAAAGCATGAAATTAGTTCAAATCATGTACATATGATGGTTTGGGAATGTAGGACATATTTTCATTAGTATAGTCCTTTAATGTTATCATTCAAAACAATATTTATTTGTAGCATACTTCATCTTATCATCAATAGATCAAATTTCAACAATAGGATTTGAAAAAAATGTCCAAATTCATCACCACCATATTCTAATATTAGAACAATAACATTCATTCATTCATAACCAATCTTTTCTAAATTTCGGTATGAATAGCTTAAGTTAAAATCATAGTAATAACACCTATCCATTCATCCATCCATTACATTCCTTTACTTTTTCTTTCTCCACTTACTGTCCCAATTAACCTGAACCATGGTGTCTCATATTATGTTTGGTAATTTGGGACATCTTTAAAATTAAATTATAAACATAGGTACATACTACCGTTATGCTTATTTTGTTACAGTAGTAAATCTTATAAATACATGCATCATAAATATGTGTAAAATATTAGTCATAATTTTTTCTAATTTTTTTAATTTTATGAAAAATAAAATAGCCAAAGCATATGTCATTTTACCTATCCCTAATTCAATTAAATTCAGTTTTATTTGTATAGCACCTTTAACTATGGATACTGTCACAAAGCAGCTTTACAGAAATAAATACATTCAGGATATAAATTTTAAATGTATGAATTTATCCCTAATGAGCAAGCCAGAGGCAATGGTGGCAAGGAAGAACTCCCTGAGACGATATGAAGTAGAAACCTTGAGAGGATTGTTTCCCTCACATGGGAACCGATCCTCATCTGGATGACACCGGATAGTGCAATTATAAATAAATCCCTTCTATAACTACATGGACAAATAGTGCAATTGTGTAACCATTTTGCAGCTCCACTGCAAGAGCTCAGTACTGATTTTCACTTATCAGGCCAGAAGATAAATCCTGTTACGTTTAACTGTCCCAGTTTACCTGATGACCCAATATACCTGGACTCACGCTGCATGATACAATTAAATATTTAATTAATAGTATGGTCCCTTTAAAGACAGGTGTTTTAATTGTGTCTAGATTGCTGCCTTTAACCCCAAGCACTTGCCTTTTATCCTGAGAAAATATTGGGAGATAGAAAAGGCAGACTAGAGAAGCACATCACATTTTTTTTTCTTTGCTGACAAATGTAATATATTGTAACATAAAACCAAGACTCAATTTATTAAAAAAAAAAAAAAAAAGACAATGATACTATGATATAAAAATGAGAAGATGGCAAACATTCAAATTAACATTTAATAGGGCTCTAATATTTTGCAAACATATTGCTGCTTGAATAGTCCTGGTTGTAACTATCACAATCACTTTAATTTAACAACATCGCTTCCCCCTTATTACTCTGGAACTTATAAAATAGCACTTGATGCAGCACATTATATAAATATGCATTTTATTAATTTGTTTTTAACATTGTGTGCTGGTAGTTGTGCACACAACTTAAGGAAGCTATGAGATACCAAATAAAGGAAATGAAATTGCAATGTATGCACACACTTTTATGACGCTTTTATGCAAGCTACATTTTATGCTTTCTTATAAAGAAAACATGCCCATAGTTTGAAGGATATGCTGACTGAGCAGTCATCTGCTATTCTTACAGCTCACTTGAAGTTGACATTAAATCATAATTGTGCACACAATGTAGGCAATTTTATCATGCTTTTATGCACACTCCTATAAAGAAAGTGTGCCCATGCTTTGGGTTTGAAGGATAATCTCTACCACTCTGCCGCTCATCTGCTACACTTACAGCTCACTTTAAATTACTAATTTTTCCATAAGAAATTCTGTCCTCAAGACAATGCCTCTGATCAAGATCCTGTCTCCTCTGATGTCCTCCATGGAAAAAAAATGATGTGGACTTTTGTGGATGATATTATTAATTCAATAATAGTGCGATATTTATGTATTTAATATTGGCCTTGAATAGTATTCCATAGTTTGTGAGTGTACTGACAGCCCAAAATACAAATATCAGCATAAAATATTATGGTTACAACAAACGTTAGGCAACTGCACTGGACTTAGTTAAAAATGGGCTGACATCCAAGGTCATAATCACACATAACAGAGGCATGCCTCTGTTTTAGTCAAACTCTGCCCTATGTGCACAACTCTCTCGCAATTCTCTGAATAGCACTTAAGTCTGTATGTCTGAGGTCCGAATACCAACTTGCACAATTTTGCTATTAAATCCTCACTAGTCTGCTTTTATTGAATGGTTTTAAGGCTGTACCTTGTATAATATTTTCAATAAAGTTATATAGCAGACAATATAGCAGACTTTTACTTATGTGAAATAAAATGCATACAGCAAATGATTTGAGTGTTAAATATGATGCGCAAATAAAGTTTTGAGACTTGATTCTGACTTGTAAACATCTCTGGTATGTGTTGAACACTTTGTCCCTTAAATAGGATGTTGCCTTGGTTACTGTCAGACCATATCTGGAGGTAGCAACAGGATAAGGACCTGGTCCTCAGGGTGTTTTTTCCTAACACAATAATGAATACAAAGAGGAGTAATCCACATAATGCTTCACAATGACAGCAGTATAGCTAATGGCCTCTTACCTGCCTTTTTGTTGTCACATTATACTCATGTTCTACATTCAGTCTCTGAGAGTCATTAGATGGCACTTTAGGCTGATTGCATTTTGAAATTATTGTCTTCTTACTGTTTCTTTAATAGAGTTCAGAAGTCATATTGTACTAAACCTACAGGCAGAAAATGTGATCAGTTTCATTTTCTTACAGGTAGCCCCATCTGTGGTTGAATGAAGTGTTGGTAAGAAACAGAGTCTGGAGTTGTTGTAGTGAAGGGAAGGTTTCATTGTATCATTAAAAATTGCTAAGGGCTTTTTCATGCCCTCAATACAGGAGCCAGATGCAATAGACCATTGTGTCACACAAACACTGAAAAAAGAGGGGAGAAAAAAGAGGGCAGGCATCAAATGAAATTTTCCAGTTTCCTGTGGCAGCAGACCCAGTGCAGACTAAGCGTTGGGATTTTGTGCATCTGTCTGCTCCAAGGATAGAAACAGGATAGCCTATGGATCCACTGACACCAGGATAAAATGGTTATTGAAGATGAATGAATGAGGGTTTTTTTTTTTTCATATTATTGTTGTTGTTGTTGTTGTAGTATTAGAACAATCCATGATCTGCATGGCTGAAATTTCTATATTGTTGAAAGAAATTAAGCTAAGGCATACATCACATATTAATAACCAAGATAAGGAGGAGGAAAAACTTAATACATCCCTCAAAACATATGCCAAAACAAGTATATGGCAGCATATTCAGTTAACTTAGGCTAGCTTGTAGCATATTAATAGTGCCATGGAAAGTTGGAATAAGATGACAATCCAGCTACTCATAATCACAGCCTAGTGCCACAATCATTAGTGCTTGTATTCTGTACTAGACTGGCAGTCAAATAACTAACTAACAAATAAGAAAGGTAAGCTTTTATTACCCATTCACCAGGGGAAATTGCACCTTTCTGTTCAGTGGTTGGCCATGCTACTTAAAATGTAGTTATCTAAGGTAGTGTTTCTTAACTGGTGGGAGGCGACCCAAAAGTTGGTCATGGACCCTTTACGATTGGGTTGCAGACTGCTGGGGGAAAAAATGTTGCTAAATACAAATCATAAAACATAACAAAATGGAAAAAAATTATAGCTTCAAAAAGTAATAATAATAGTAATAAAGGAATGCTCTCTTTGGCTATTGTTATAGCCAATGAAAAATTCAGTCATGTCACAGTTTATCTGTTAACAATTGGTGCTAACATAGATAAATGGAGTGAAATTCCCTCTTCTTATAAAAGGCTGGAGAAACTACATTTCAAAGTAAATGAAAATATGACCCAGATTACATAAAATATGGCTTTACCTGTGCAGAAGACAAGAATGGTTTATGCAGACCACAGTGTGTTTTGTGGGTGAGTTACTGCAGAAAACATGAAACAATTGAAATTCAAAAGGCATTTAGAGACAAAACACTCAAGCCATAAAGATAATCCTGTTGAGTTTTTCAAAAAAAAAAAAGCAACGGGAGCTGGACACATCTCAAAAAATTATCAAAAACATGTACACTGTTCAAGAGTGAGCACTGATCTCCAATGGAAGAGAATACAAGATGTCTGAGGAGTATCTGAGAAATAATGCAGCAGAAGGTAACATGCAAATGACTATTATGCATTCCAATTAGATGAATCAACAGATGTATCTGATCATGCCATCCTGATTTTGAGACACTTATCAAAATGAAATGACACGCTCAGGTGTCCCACTGATTTGCACAGACTATGGCTTGAGCTCTGTTCTTGTTAAATCTTTGTTATTTTTGTGCATTTAATAGTTGTGCATTTTTCATATTGAGCGTACAACTTGTCATTCAAAATTTGGGTCAGTGTTTGGTTTATTTCTTAGACTAGGTAAAGTGCACTTGAAACCCAAGTTCCACCCAGTGGCCCTTTTCTCTAAGAAACTCTTGCCTGCTGAGCAGAATTATGACATCGGCAGTTCCTGGCAGTTAAACTGGCATTAGAGGAGTGGCACCACCCCTGCAACTGGCCACCCAGGTACCCAAAGAATACACCAAAACTTCTGCAGCACAAATACTGGTGGCCCAACATGCTCAACGATAAGTTCATCTTGTAATGCTCAACATGTGCCCAAGCCAAAGTTCCTAGAACCCTTGCAGGGAAACATATTCCCTTACCCATTCTACAGCAACCATGGTCCCATCCAGCGGTCGACTTTATCATTTATTTGATTCCTCCCCTGGGCCAACTCCTTACATCATTCTGCCACTCAGCTAACCCCATTCCAGTGTGTGCTCAGTTACAAACCACTCCTGTTCCCATGAAATGCTAACCCCACAGACTCCCCTGCAGTAGATGATTGGTTTAGGCAGAGCAAGCATGTGTGGGAGCACACCCACCAACACCTCGAAAAGGTAGCACAAAGTCTTTGCAGACATACATAGAGGAGAAACCCCACAGTATGAATCAGGTGATCGAGTATGGCTGTCTACCAAGGACTCAGTTTTTTGCAGCTCATGGTGCTCCTGATGTCCTTGGTAGACAGCCATACTCAATCACATTGGCCCATTCAAGATCTTGCGCCGCATGAATGAGGTCACGTACAAGCTGGGCCTACCTCACCACTGCAGGTTAGCTCCTTCCATGTATCCCACCTAAACCCCAACATACCAGGACCACTAGCCACAGATGTGTCCCCAACAACACCACCTGCATCCGTAGACATTGAGGGGCAACCAGCCTACATTGTCCAAACCATCTTCAACTCATGTCGTAAGAAAGGTAAACTCTAGTACCTTATTTAGTGTGAGGGCTATGGCCCCAAAGAAAGATGCTGGATCCTGATAACTGATGTTCTCGACTCCCTCCTATGCCAAGAGTTCCACGCCAAGCACCCTGAATGTCCACCCCCTCGCCCTAGAGGTAGCCCTCAAAAGAACTGTGCTCTCAGAGTGAGGTCCCTTGGGGGTGAGGAGTTGTGGTTCTGTCCTGTCAGCACCAGATTTGGCATCAAACTCCAGTTCCCAGAACACTTTGCAGCTTACAAACATGGCCACCACGAACTACGATTCCCAGCACTCACCAATACTTTCACGTTCACAGTCACCCGATTACTAACTGCACACATCTGGACTCAATCACCACAACACTATATACAGTCAGGTCCATAAATATTGGGACATCGACACAATTCTAACATTTTTGGCTCTATACACCACCACAATGGATTTCAAATGAAACGAACAAGATGTGCTTTAACTGCAGACAGTCAGCTTTAATTTGAGGGTATTTACATCCAAATCAGGTGAACGGTGTAGGAATTACAACAGTTTGCATATGTGCCTCCCACATGTTAAGGGACCAAAAGTAATGGGACAGAATAATAATCATAAATCAAACTTTCACTTTTTTAATACTTGGTTGCAAATCCTTTGCAGTCAATTACAGCCTGAAGTCTGGAACGCATAGACATCACCAGACGCTGGGTTTCATCCCTGGTGATGCTCTGCCAGGCCTCTACTGCAACTGTCTTCAGTTCCTGCTTGTTC
>CM040980.1:19259616-19298686 GCA_022985145.1 Pangasius djambal
TAACTGTAACCGATTACCAGGTTTTTTTTTTGTATCATGATTACATAACACTGTTACATGTATTCCATTACTCCACAAGCCTGGTGCCAAGGCATCCTGGCCTATAATATTTGTCTCTGCCCTGTCTCTTAACCACATTTAGTTAACTGGCTATTCATTTTTCTGTTAGCAAAACAGGTATGTTTCACATTAGTTGACTAGCTCTATGGAAATCTGCCAATCTGCTGTAGCACAACTATCCAGCCTTGATAGGAGACATTTGCCAAATTTCCCTCTTTGCAAAGAGAAAATATGCACTAGACCAACAGCACAAGATACACACACACACACTACTACTGTAATATGGCTGACAGGCACTGAGCATTAGTTTTACTAATGGAGTTGCAAAGTCTAACTTGTTGTATAAAGCCTGCATAGAGCTGATATGTAGCCAGTCAAAAATGTCATGAATGTTTCCATAATTAAAACAGCTCTGCCTTCTGTCAAGTAGGTTCGCAGGACATGCAAGCTTTATGCCAACGGGTACTCTGCGAAGGAGAGTGTGATGTGACGCTTTTTATGATTGACATTAGTCCTAGCACTTCCATGTGTTAGATCAGGACATTTGTCTGGTCTATGTGCATTAGAGAACTGCCAGGTACTAACCACAGGTGGTGCAATGTGGTGCAGGCTTCTGGCAATGGCATTTGTAATGTGGCAAAGAACCTGTTTCTTCCTTGCCTGCTGCTCATTTCATTTTTTCATCTTTTCAAAAACTGTAGTTACAGATGGTGCTGGTGTACCAGCAGGGACTTACCTTTTCTGCTGTATTCTGAAACATTGAGTTTTCAAGTGGTGTATCAAACTAGTAGTGGAGAACAGCTTGGCTGTTGTACTCCTCTTGATACTTGGCATGAACAGTGATTACAAATCGCTCATATAATGTCTCTCACACAAACAGTGAAATGTTCTGTTTTTGCCCATATGTGATGGCCGAAATTTCTTTGCTTCACCTATGCAGAAGTGGTAGCTCAGTGGTTAAGACATTGGATTCCTGATCAGAAGGTTGAGAGTTCAAATCCCAGCACTGCCAAGCTGCCACTGCTGGGCCCTTGAGCAAGGCCCTCAAATGCTCAGTTGTATAAATAAGATAATTGTAAGTCGCCCTGGATAAGGGCGTCTGCCAAATGCTGTAAATGTACTTATTATTATTCAGGTTTATTTACCTGATTCCGCAATAAATTCTCTTTAGCAACTAGAGCTATCCCTGAACTCATCCAGCAAATACAATTACACCACATTATCATACTGTAAAATCACACAGAATTAGGCACCAGCTCGCTTTTTACAACAGTCCCATCCATATTGCTCAAAATCACAGATGCAGTGAACTTCTTATGTGCCCTGCTAAATTCAATATCGGGATGGTCTTGTCTGAGAAAAATGAAGCACATTCTATAACATTTAGACTTATTACAGCTAAAAATGTCTTCAACTGCTGGCATGGTTACAAAGAAGCATATGAGTAGAAGGACAGTGAGAGCTTCTATGGAGGAACAATGTGAGGGTTCTGAGGGTTACTAAATGATGGAAAAAAGAGAATTGTTCTTGTTGAGAAATGGCTTGTAACCGTTCCACCGCACACTTATTATACCGGGATTGAGAAAAAATAATGCCGCTATAGTTTTTACCTAAGAAAAAAAGAGTGTTTGCTGTAGACTAAATGTAGACATAACAACTGTAGAGAGAATTTATCTGTGTTGTTGCTGAGACTGTATTGTTTTGTGCATGCATCATGTGTTTTGTTTGAAATGCTGTGACAAAGAAAGCAGTTATTAGTGGCTTGACATTTAAGGCTTGAAGGTGCACTGGGGTGGGAAAGCCCCCCAAAACGGCTCATGGGAATAATTTGAATCACAGTCCGTTTCCAAAACAAGGTCTCTTCCCTCACTACCGTCTTTCTCAAGCAAGTAATTGGTATTTTTTTATGCAGAGGCCCCTATTTGAAAAACACACCCTAAATTCTCACATCACTAAAGAACTAAAGAATCAGGTTGGCAATATTGCAGTAAGTAGTAATTCTGAATTGTTTGTAACTTTTACAGCAACAAACAGGAACTATTTTTTTGTACATGTAAACTCATAAGACCTATTTCTTCACAAAAAGAACATATTTGGAAGTTGCGTAGAGGAAATATTTATGATTATTAAATTGTATGCTGCATGAGGCACGCAGTCAGAAATGTGCAACAAAATATCATTGAACATTGAAATCATTTAATGTTTTGAAACAAATACATGTTACTTCACTGGGTCAGCATGTGAACAATAATCAACCTCAGCAAACATACATACATTCACATGACTGCATGGGGACTAGATCCTTTTTTGTAATCTTTTTTTTTTTTTGGCAGTTATTTACAAATTGATATATTTCTATGTGATATATCCTTATACAGAACCCATTAACATTGAAAGTAGAATTCCCATAATAACAAACATTTATTAAGTATGAGCCATTTCTTTTTTCTTTCATTCAGTTGTGGTGAAAGAATTTCAAGGTGTTCATACTTAGTCGATGCTCCACAAATGTTACATATTGTATTTACAATGGAAAATTATGAATTCTTATTTTCTGTCTCTCAGCTGATACTTGAAGGCCATTATAACTATTCAGTGCTTCAAGAGGAGTGCCTGAGATGTGCATCAGGACTGGGATCCTGCAGGACCCATGAAACCCCCCAAAAAGTTGTGGGAGCAGGTGCTTTTTACTGACATGAGGTTGGGAACAAGCAGTCAGATAAGCTCAAGGGACAATGAAGGGTTATGTTGATTTACATAGGAGCATACTGGATGCAGCACACACACAATGCATGTACCGTGTGTGATGTAAATCGGGCTTTCGTCAGTTATTAATTTATTCAGTCATCTTCAGGAACTGCTTTGTCTTAGTCAGGGTCACTGTGGTTTAAATTACTCTTTTATTTTTAGTTCATTACAATAATTGTGGGTATTTACAAGCAAAGGGTCAAAATTTCTGTGGGAGCAGACATGATTGGTCTGAGTGCCTGTGGGAGAAGGCAGGAATGTTTTTTTTTTTTTTTTTTTTTTTTAAAAACAGTCCTGCACACATCTCTACCTTTTGCTAATCTTGAAAAAGTCCTCTAAGCATGCTTGTGCTATGGTGAAACATTAACTAGTAATTAAATGCTACGAACTAAAGTAACATGATCTTACTACCCACTTCTGGGATTATCCTTAAGTTTTCCAGTTCTGTTGTTTTTCCCAAAGGGGATATTTAATAATTACATGATTTGTCAATTCAACACACTAACACTTTAACTAAAAAGGAAAAACAACAAATTATTCCGCTCCACTCTGTGCTGCAAGTGTAAACGTTTTTCTGAATAGATTTATCCTGAAAGTTGGTGGAACCAAATATAACACAGATATGTTTCATTGAGGGCCCTGAACTATTACATCTCGCAGACATAATATGGTCTGGCACATTATATTACACAACTAGTAAGCTATTTTTCAGCATTTATTTTTAAAAAGAAAGCAACACACAAACAGTTAGTCTTTTCCCCCAAAGTAACCCCAATGTGGAGTTTTGCCAAAATGTTTAAGAATTGCACACGCAGCTTCTCCTTGTTCCATGGTTATGGTTCCAATATCTTACAAAAAAGTCCTGTGTATTAGATTATGAATCTTCCCCACTGTGATTTAAGCCAGGTAGAGGAGTTGGGTATTTCATTCACAGGTGATTTTGGGTGACTAAAAAGGCTATTTCTCTCAGAAAACAAAAAATGCACCAACTTACAGGACCTAATATCCAAAAACCCAATGTCCCATCACACTGGAATGCGTTCTACAGTCATAGTCAATAAATCGAACAAAACAGAATATTAGATAAAATATGATGAAGACATTAAAAAAAACTGATAAACACAAGTGCATGCACACACCTGTACATACCTGTAGGAGAAAAAAAATACATACAGTAAAATAAGAACCATTTGCATCTTTTCAGCTAGCTAGTTATGTGGATTGATTACCTGTTGACTTTTTTTTTTTTTTTTTTTGTAGATTTTTATTTTTTTTTACCAACAATAATTTTCCCTATTTGTATGAAAGGTGGTAGGAAAAAACACTGCAAAACACAGTCAATGGTTTAGATTCTCAAGAGGTCTGTTGCACTGCAGGTTTATATGTCTGTAGTGTCAATATATTTGGCAGGACACAGTTGCCTTTGCCTTGTTTGCTGTGATCCTAAATAAAAAAAAGAAGAAATTACCAAGACAACAAGGATGGACAACCTTTAAGCATATGATTTAAACTCCAGTGCAGATAAGCTCCATGTCACTGTGGCCACCCGAATGATCAGAAGGAGTCATCATGTGCGATGATGGAGTACAATCCTATAAACACGCCACAAAATGTTACCATAACATATTAAGCCCTATTTTTTAATATGTACAGTGACAAAAATGTTCCATCTCTACAAATGATTACCCCATGTCACCAAACAACCAAAAAAAAAAAAGACAAAAACCTGATACTCCAATAAAAGTCCATAGTACATTTATATCTTTAAGTGTAACATAGTGAAATGTACATTGTCAAAGTATTAAAATACCCAGTAATGTCAACAGAGATAAATAATGGGAGAAAGATAGCATGAGATCACACTCCTCTGTAATAGCACTCTCATGAGTTATGAGGTGTCATGAGGAATGTGTGCGCCTTCTTCCTTAAGATTTAAAACATCCTTAAAACATCAGTTAATTTCAGTCTGAAGCAACTGACCAAATGCCTCACAACTATCCATTTATACATAACCTCACCATTTTCAGAAAACCAACACCCTATAGAGAGGAAAGACATTACAAAAAAAAAAAAAGATCATATATGAAAAGATTAAAACAAATTTTAAAAATATAATACATCCAGTGTAGGACTTTCACAAAATGGATGAGAACTCATTCATTACAAAGTCTCTTTTTAATACATTTAATACATTGATAGTAATGTCAACAAAATGAGACAAATTATATTAATAATAATACACCATTAAAGTTTCAAGCAACTAGCCTGTACAGCTTTAGGAGTCAATGGCGAGTGGCATGAGTGAAAGCTCATGCCTGTTTTCACTGCTGTACCAGGTTAAGCTAGTAGCGTGTGGAAATATATGATGTTGATTTGTCAACGCTGCAAGCCTTTTTTTCATGTTCATGTTCAATTAAATGTGTTTTTGATGGGGGCAGAGGTTGCTGGCATGGAGAAGTGAGGGATGGGATGAAGAGCAGGATAGGTAGAAGGCTTCTAGTGATGGAGATGAAGGGGTGTGGTAGAATGCAAGTAAGAGCAGACTAATGTTGATCTCATTATTTGTTGCTGCACTACACATACCACTCTTTCTTTGAAATGACAGAGCCATCAGTTTGGGATACCATGTCATCTGCAATCTCAGACTCGGGCTCATACTGGAACGCTAGAGTCCGCTCATCGTAATCATGGCTCTCACCTTCATCCACAGTGAAATAGGGTCTCTTTAGGTCTTCAGAGTTACCATCGAAATCACGTTCTGTGCCCTCGAAGGCCCCTGGCCCCCCAATCTGAGAGGCCTTCTTCTCATCGTCTGAGTCATCTGGGTACTGCAGGTTCTTGGGCACAGAGGGATGTGCAGGCACAGAGCCCGCCTTACTGTAGCCATTACCAAACACATGCTTCTTGGTGCTGTAGTCGCCTTTGAAGGTGCGCTGCCGACGCCGCAGGAAGTAGACGAGCAATGCAACGCCAATGATCAGTACAACCAGGCCACCCACACCACCCCATATTGCAGCATTGTAACTGGGTTGCTTCTGGTCATTGTCACCGCTGCCTCGAAGGATATGGTTGGGGAATTCTGGGTAGGAAAAGACAGATGGAAGGGAGTGTGTCAGTGCTCAGGTGGGAAGGTGTGCACGTGCTCTTTTTTTTGAGGAAAGGGACATGGGAAAGGGTAAGCCAGGGGGGGGAAAAACGATAAGGGGTCTCTGCCCCCACCACCAACCCTACCACCTTTTCCCAAGCCCCACCCTCTCAGCCCACACCAATGAGAAACATTTTACATAACAAAGATGTCTTTGAATATCCACATGAACTAGAATAACACACATTATGCAGGCCGTGTTAGGCCTGTTACATACTCTACACAAATACTGTACGCAAACCCAACCGCAAGTGCATGAGACTTTTACTTACACACCATAGGCACATTCTAGCAATGTGGAATGACTACTATTTTCAGAAACGCAATCTTGTTCAGTTTTTTTTATGTGCCTGGGGTAATGTATATAGCGCATCTTTCGGCAATGCGTGGAACAATGTGTCCCTTTAACATTTTGGATGCACGCAAATTCTATGTGCACCCTCGTGTCACTGCACATGTGGGCTTGCGTAGAGTATGTAAGCATGTCAAATTCACTCACAATTCAAACCTATTTATTACAACAAATTCACACTGTGCACTTTATTTAAAAAAAATTATCTACAAAGATTTCATGATTGTGCAACCTGTAGCTGCATAGCAAAGTGTTTGTATGCTATGTTGCTCATTTTACACCAACATTGAAAACAAAAGGAACACAAACATACTGGTTACTCACCGTCCCACTGTCTTATACATTACGTTTTTAGCTGAACGGTTTTGTAATTACAGCTATCAGATAGTTATGGACAAAATGAACAGAGCAAACAAGTCTTCCTTTCCTTGGCTTTTGTGCGTTTACATCCAGTCCGCTGCACTAGCGCAATCTTTATGACAGACTGGCACAAACATTTATCTTGGCACCTACTATGGTGGTGTCTTGAGCAGGCTTCCTCATCGAATTCCTATATCCTATTATATAATCCTGTATAGCAATATGAGTTACAAACTGCGAAACATTTATAAAGGACAATAGAGAAGTAATGAGCAGCAGGTGAGTGTAATTAATTAGTAAGTGTAATTAATTACTACCATTAAGCAGGTAATCTTCCTTTCAAATAAAAAAAAAAAAAGAAATTAGACAGAAATGTAAATTCACCTACTTATAACTGTTAATGGAATTGCTGGAGTTGCTGAAACAGATTAATATCAAAGTGTGCTGTTGCTCTTTCTTCTACCATTAGCTCGCATGTAAACACACATGAAATGAGCCCAGTGTGAATGGACTGAGGGTCTTGACGCAACCACTTTCATTACGTATCTGGTGTGAACTCAGCGTTGTATACTAAAAATAATATGCCTAGATTCACACCTGCATTTTGGAGGATTCAGTAATTGGTCTGGATTATGCCCTGAGTATATGAAAAATCATAAATTAGCCAACCATTTGTGAAGAAAAACCGGTGAATACAATACACACTTGCACACACAATCCATGAAATGTGGCATGCTATAATTATCTGTTGCAAATTCCAAATGCACTGCTATATAAGAAATGCATAGGCAGTACACGAAAATGGCATTCATACAGCACTGAACTGGAGACTCATACCACTTTTTAGACTTCGACAAGGTGGCTTTAATAAAATAGCAAAGCTTAAAATTACTGCAGCCTGCCAGTGGGTCACGTACCCCAGTTTGAGAACCGCTGCACTGCACTAGAAAACAAAAAAAGCTTCTTAGAGACTGTTCTTAAAACTGAGGGATCAAGTATGCTGCTGTAAGTCTTCTCAATTTTAATTACTCCATCTCTCAATGCTTAAGCCTGCTGAATCACACAAACCCAACTGTTGATCATCTGCGCCTCTCTTTCCTCATTTTCCTTTTGTTTAGGGTTGAGTGTGTGTGGATGTGTAACTGCCAGCCAGTGTCAGATATCAGTTTAATCTGGCCCCTAATGAGATTAGAAATAATAAGGGGCTTTATTGCCTACATGACTAAGAGACCAAATAGAGGTCAGCTCTTGCTAGTAGTAGTAGTGGTGGTGGGGGTGGGGGGGGTGCGGGTGAAGATAATCATATTTTTTTTCCCTCATTGTACCCATCCATTAACATGTGCACACTTTTTAAATATTCTTCACTATCATTTAAATTCTTCTTCTATTTCATCTCACCAAGGTATCTATATTCATGGTGAATTCATGGCTAGATGAGGAGAAAATGATGTCCTAGCCAGAAACAACTCAAATATATAGCTATGAAAAGAATATAGTAGGATCTTTCATTACGGAGGCATGGAAAAGAACAGGGACCTCTATCCCAACTTCAGGTTCAATAGGGCCTTTGAAAGCATTGCACAAACTACATATTAAAAGAGACTGTTCAAAGCACACAGTAATCAATAGCTGTGTCTGCATTAAGCCAGACAATTATGTTGACTGTGCATAGACGTTTGCATACATTGTCTAGCCAATATACTTATAATATAACGTCAACATCCTCACTAGGGGGCAGTGTCGCATGTACCAATAAAGAATGTACAGAATGTCTTTTGTTTCACAGTAGTAGAGAGACTATGCAAAAAGGCAAATGACTGGATTTGATAAAAAAAAAAAAAAGGATTTAGTTGTGTACACTGTACAAAAAAATCATCTGTGGTTTTTTTGGACTTGTGTATATTGGCACTTGTGCAAGCATCTGTATCCCATACCCATCCACAGAAGCCTTCTGTAGGTCTCAATCCAAGTACATTTACATGCATCTTTGCATTAAATCAGTCATTCATAGGGTGCTGTGACAAAAGGTGACTTAAAAGTGGGTTCCTGACAAAAATGTAGTCTTGTTTCATTTCAAGGCACCTTTCCTATGATTGCTCCTTTATTGCTGTTTCTGTGTGCTCCAGTCCCTGCGCAAATGCCATCCTGCCTTGCTTAGCTTGCCTTGACAAGCCCATGGATGTTCTACGGCTGCTGTCACATTTCAAATACTGGATAAGAAACACATCTCCGTAGCTCACATTTGGCCTTGGGCATAAATTAAAAAAAAAAAAAAAAAAAAAAAGGAGGAATATGAATGCTTGAAATTCTGAACTGTTTTTGGGAAATTCACACTCCTGTCTTCCTAGGAGCGCATAGTGCTGGTCTTAATTGCTTTGATGATGTCACAGATTAATCATTTTAATGCAAAATGCTGGATCTGATTTGTAGCAGATGGGGAGCTTAGCATTTTACAGCAGCTGATGGAGGCAAGGCAAGGGTGAGTGAAGGTGGGAGAAGAGCACGAGGGGCGAGAGGGGGAAGAGATAGGGCCTGCCTGTCAGTAGTCAGATAAAACTCAACTAAAAGCTCCCTGTCAGCTGCTTCAGTAATGTTTGAGAAAACAAAAGATACGGCTATTTGTCAAGTGTCTGGGAATATGCAGATAGTGAGCCTGCCTTAGTGGTGACAGCTGAACAGACCTTTTTGAGGTTAATAGTTGGCAATTCTTAAAATTGATTCTGATTCTCATCCTGATTTCACCCTATTGATTGATTGATTGATTTACAACTTTAATATTATTATTATTATATTATTTATTCTTTAACTGCATCCACTGCATGTACTTTCTTAAGATGGGGTTGATCTAAATAGGGATATATATCTTCTGGTAGAGCATGATCTCAAACAAATTCCACTCTCACAATGCTAATAATTAGATAAGAATAATAGAATCTGCCTCAAAAGATATAGAATGCATTTTAATCAGGCTTTTTGTATACATTTTGACAGAACCAAACACGGGGTTTAAACGAAGCTGCTTTAGCACCTGCTAGAGGAACACTGATAAATGTTGGTCATATCATACTGCAACATCTGCTAGGACCACACTCATGACCACACTCATAGCATACAATAGGCCAGTGGACTGAATCTCGAAATATACTCATATTCTATCTCGAGATTCAATCCACTGGCTTATTGTATGCTATGAGTGTGCTTGACATTGACTAACACAACATAAATTTCCTCTGTTAGGGGTTGTCAGCTTGTGGACCGTGGTTGGTTGTGGACCTAGCAAAAGATTTCAGCAGGCTGACCCAAGTACTTGGAAAAATGCTGCAGCAAAGTAGCTCAGTGTATACAAAAAAACTTGAGCGATTTCTTTAATCCCATGCATTTATGTATGGCATGTCATCAGACCAGAGACTAGCTACAGGGCTTGAGACATTAGTTGATAATGTTTTCAGATTTTCACAGATTTGTTCAATTTATCTATGCCCTCTGTGTTGATAAGCAAACTGATGCTTGTTTAAAAAAGGCTGACGAATGAATGAATGAATGAAGTAGTATGCTTTTATTCTACCCACATAAAATTCAAAACAGATGTGTCATCTATTCAGGACCCGTGTTGCTATACCAAAGTAGTAATGTGAAGTGCCACTACGAAACATAACATGACCACTTCAAATTGCCTCATTTATTGCCATAAACTAGGGCTGCAACTAACAATTGTTTTGATAATCGATTAATCTGTTGATTGGTTTTTCAATTAGTTCGATTAGTTGGATTAGCAGATAGCATGTAACTAACTGCGATACAATGTTACTGACATTTATGTGAAAATCAGTCACAGCAGAGTGCTCATGTCAACCAAATCAGACACCCAAAGTAATGCAAGTTGACTGTATTCTGAACTTTCTTCCTGGTTCTGCACACTTGTTTTGCAACTATTGCTGCATTCTATGGAAATCCAGAAAGGCCATTAGTTGTTTTTTTGTTTGTTTGTTTTTTTTTTTTTACCTCCGAGTTCAATAAGTGACCTCAAATCAACATGACTGCACACAGAATCAGCAGTAAACAATGTAGCACCTATTAGCTTTTAATGAGTTCTACTGTATATACAATTATTTGTTTTAGATCAATCAACATACAGTTTTTGTTAAATCTATAAAAAATGATTATACAGTTCGCTGTATTGAGGAGGAAAACGTACATCACAGTTAGCTGGCTAGGTTGTACTAAGATACTAAGAAACCCAATGCTTCTCTGAAAAACTGAAATATTACTCACATGAAAACATGGGGTCCACAGGGTAGTGTAATGTAAGATGTTCCCATATTTTAGAGGAGGTCCTACTGTTTTCTCTGCGGTCTGCTATTTCCATCAAATGTCTAAAGTCTAAATGGAGTGGTGTAGCGTACAACACAGCATGCTTCATAACCTAGTCCAACTAAATGATAACAAAATTCGTTGTTTTTATTACCAAATTTTATAGAATTTGACAGTTAGTTGTTGCAACTGTACCATAAACTAAACATTAACAGTATTACAAATTAACTGCTATTAATTAATTATTTCAGTCAAGTTAGTTGCTTATTTTTTGCACCTGTTTTTTATACAACTACAAATTTTAGCTGAATACTCTAGCTCTATGTGAACAGGACACAATTGGGCTTAAAGCATGTTGCCTTCATACCTGCGACATGTGGTGCCTTATTGGCACAGGTTTGCAGAGAAATGGCTCTTATTGTAAGGATGTCAGTATCTGATCAGTATCGGGTATTAACTGCTACCTAGAGCTCACATATCGGTGTCACATCACATCAAGATCTGGGCATCTGTGCAACCCTACGCTTCATAGTAGTCATACTAGCTGATATTACCTCGAAATGCATTTGTCACGATTACTGTAGCGGTATGAGATTAGTGGGAAAATTAGGTTTGAGAGAGAGAGAGAGAGAGAGAGATGAAAACAGAGATGATGTCAAAGAGGAGCAGAAATGTGCACAAACAGACAAGATAAGAAATAACCCTCTCCAATCTCCTGCTTTTAGACTTGATATAAACAATAAATGTTTTCCAGACACAATTTAGCTGGCGGCCTAACTATTCCACACATCTCCTTATTTCTGCCTGGGTTTTAATGTGAATGCTGGGGTCTTTTTCTACCCTTTTTCTACCTCCTTAAATCTTCTTCTTCTTCTTCTTTCGGCTTTTCCCTTCAGGGGATCTCCACCTATCCCTATCTTCTGCATCCTCAACACTTGCACCCACTAGCTTCATTTATTACCTCCATATACCTCCTCTATGGCCTTCCTCTTCACCTCCTGCCTGGCAGCTCCATGTCCAACATTCTCCTACCAATATACTCACTCTCCCTCCTCTGAACATGTCCAAACCATCTTAATCTGGCCTCCCTAACTTTGTCCCCCAAACATCCAACATGAGCTGTCCTTCTGATGTACTCATTCCTAATTCTGTCCAACCTTGTCACTCCCAAAGAGAACCTCAACATCTTCAGCTCTGCTACCTCTAGCTCTGACTCCTGTCTCTTCCTCAGTGACACTGTCTCTAAACCATACAGCATGGCCGCTCTCACCACTGTCTTGTACACCTTCCCCTTGATTCTCACTGATATTTTTCTATCACACAGAACTCCCGACACCTTTCTCCACCCATTCCAACCTGCCTGCACTCGCTTCTTTACCTCTTTCCCACACTCTCCATTACTCTGGACTGTTGACCCCAAGTACTTAAACTCCTGTACCTTCTTCACCTCTTCACCCTGTAATCTTACTGTTCAACATAGTATGAAAGTCAATGTGGTCAGCTCGTAGAAGATAAGTGGAAATGGTGAGGAAATCAACATCAAGCACATACGACATATGACAGGCTGTGACCTGAACTTGTGCCTTCACCCTGGGAACCAGAAGATCTCTACCAGGGGTGCTATGGAATATGGGGTTAGTTTTTAGGAAGTGGAGAGGGGAGTAAAGAAGAAAGAGACGAAGCAGAGGACAAAAGTGTGGAGAGCAGAAAGAACGGAGGGAAGATAGAAGAAGGAGATGAGAGAGGAATGAAGGTGAAAAGAGAGAAGCTTATTTTCACACTAGCATTCTGATGAGTGACTACTTACTACCACAATGATGCAGGGGTTATAGACTGACCTACTTAAACACATTCTAGGGGGCATGGGCTGTGGCAAAATTGACAACTAGAAAAGATTCTCCATCCTAAACTCTTAAGGAAACCTTATATCTGTCCATTTCTTTCTGCCCCCAGAGAGACAAGGATTGGGGTAATAGAGTAATGCAGTTTGTATTCTCTGTGTTTCTCTGTGGCTATGTTCTACTTGCAGCAAGTGTTTTTTTTTTCCACAGGTTTAAAACAAATGAACTGTCACTCTATTTCTCTGCTCATTTGGCCATCTTATCCTCTATTTCTCTCCAGAGGCACTAGGCTTAATGCTTAGGAAGGGAAAGACAGGGAGAAAGAGAGAGAGAGGTAGAGAGAGACAAAGAGAATGAGAATAAAATACCCAAGCTAATACCTTATCTAGACAATGAGAAAATTGCAGAACTAACTAGTACAAGCTACTTCCTTCATAGAGCATATCCTTCCTGGCTTCACACTCCATCAACTCTGCATACCTAAATGTTGCCCAGGTGCTGTCCTGCTGAGCCTCACGGGAGACTGCTGTGTTCCAAGGCTCAGAACCCATGGCATGCACCTTTTGTAATGCAGGAGGTGCATTTTTCCAAAGAGAGTTTAATGTTGCACACCATGACTGTGTGCCTGGCAGGGGCAGGAATAATGCAATAGGCATGAGGGAGTGTGGGTTTGTGTGCAGTTTAATGTGTCACACAACTCAGAATAAGATAGCAAAGCAGCACTGGTATACCAGTCGAACATTTCTTATGATCTTCTGAAGTTAAGAGCTTTGTGGGTGCTAGGCAAGATTAGATGAACTTTACTTTCTCTTTCGATGTGCATGCTCACTAACAAAAACTTGTTTGAACTTCAGATGGTTAAAGGGTCCCATCAGGATGGAACAGCTATCATACTTTAAAACCTCACTTTTTTTCCCCCTTTTTTTTGTGATTCCAGTTGTAATTGATACTTCTGCCAAAAAGGCTTTGGCAAGACAGGTGGTGGGCAATGTGTTCTATTTTTAGTATGTGTATCCTGTATATTTCTTGCAATTATTAATCCTAAAGTGATTTTTGATCCATAAAGTGAAGTTTTGGGACGTCTGCCTTTACATGCACATGAACTTTAATGATATCCCATTCTTAATCCGTAGGGTTTAATATGGAGTTGGCCCACCCTTTGCAGCTATAACAGCTTCCACTCTTCTGGGAAGGCTTTCCACAAGGTTTAGGAGTCTGTTTGTGGGAATTTTTGACCATTCTTCTAGAAGCGCATTTGTGAGGTCAGGCACTGATGTTGGATGAGAAGGCCTGGCTCGCAGTCTCCACTCTAATTCATCCCAAAGGTGTTCTATCGGGTTGAGGTCAGGACTCTGTGCAGGCCAGTCAAGTTCCTCCACACCAAACTCGCTCATCCATGTCTTTATGGACCTTGCTTTGTGCACTGGTGTGCGGTCATGTTGGAAGAGGAAGGGGCCCGCTCCAAACTGTTCCCACAAAGTTGGGAGCATGAAACTGTCCAAAATGTCTTGGTATGCTGAAGCATTAAGAGTTCCTTTCACTGGAACTAAGGGGCCAAGCCCAACCCCTGAAAAACAACCCCACACCATAATCCCCCTAGACTAAACTTTACACTTGGCACAATGCAGTCAGGCAAGTACCGTTCTCCTGGCAACCGCCAAACCCAGACTCGTCCATCGGATTGCCAGACAGAGAAGCGTGATTCGTCACTCCAGATAACACGTCTTCACTGCTCTAGAGTCCAGTGGCAGCGTGCTTTACACCACTGCATCCGACGCTTTGCATTGCACTTGGTGATGTGTGGCTTGGATGCAGCTGCTCGGCCATGGAAACCCATTCCATGAAGCTCTCTATGCACTGTTCTTGAGCTAATCTGAAGGCCACACGAAGTTTGGAGGTCTGTAGCTATTGACTCTGCAGAAACTTGCCGACTTCTGCGCACTGTGCGCCTCAGCATGCGCTGACCCCGCTCTGTGATTTTACGTGGCCTACCACTTCGTGGCTGAGTTGCTGTTGTTCCCAATTATTTCCACTTTGTTATAATACCACTAACAGTTGACCATGGAATATTTAGTAGTGAGGAAATTTCACGAATGGACTTATTGCACGGGTGGCAACCTATCACGAGCGACTCATTCTTTCACAAATGTTTGTAGAAGCAGTCTGCATGCCTAGGTGCTTGATTTTATACACCTGTGGCCATGGAAGTGATTGGAACACCTGAATTCAATGATTTGGAGGGGTGTCACAAAACTTTTGGGAATATAGTGTATATATATATATATATATATATATATATATATATATATATATATATATATATATAGTCATGTGAAAAAATTAGGACACCCCATGAAAGTCTGTGTTTTTTTAACATAGTTAAACATATGAACATTCTTCATTCAAACATTTAGAACTTCATTTTAACAATATTGGGAGATTCAAGTAATATAACTAAACAAATAAAACCAAAGAAAAGTCTTTTTTAAATGATCTGTAAAATGTAATTTTAAAAAAATCCAATTTCTTTTGAGGAAAAAGTAAGGACACCCCCACATTTATTTGTACTTAAAATGGCTAAAATTACCTGCAGGTGTATCACATCAGGTGCAAATTATTAGAACATCATTACAGAGCATTTTGAAGGAGGCTTGCCTTATTTAAACCTCAGACATTTAGTTTGCTCTGCTCTTAATTGTTGAAGTGAGAGGTATCACCATGGTGAGATCCAAAGAGCTCTCTGAGGCCTCCAGAAAAAAGATTGTTGATGCTTATGAGTCTGGTAAGGAATATAAAAAAGATTTCAAAGGAATTTGTAATCAGCCATTCCACTGTCCGGAAAATCATTTACAAGTGGAGAACGTTTAAAACAACTGCCAACATGGCCGGGTCAGGCCATCCAAGCAAATTCACCCCAAGAGCAGACCGCAAGATGCTTAAAGAAGTCTCCAAAAAGCCTAAAATATCATCACGGGACCTACAGCAAGCTCTTTCTACAGTTGATGTCAAAGTGCATGAATCTACGATCAGAAAGAGACTGCACAACTTTAATTATCATGGGAGGTGTGCAAGGAGGAAACCTTTGCTGTCTAAGAAAAACATGAGGGCAAGACTGAAGTTTGCCAAAGAACACATAGACAAAGGCCAAGACTTCTGGAATCATGTGCTTTGGACAGATGAGTCTAAAATTGATTTATTTGGACACCATAACAGAGGGCATGTTTGGCGTAAGCCAAATACAGCATTTCAGCAAAAGAACCTCATATCAACTGTGAAACATAGAGGTGGAAGTGTTATGGTTTGCTGCAGCAGGACCTGGCCAGCTCACCATCACAGAATCCACTATGAATTCTACATTGTATCAGAAGGTGCTTGAGGAACATGAGACCATCTGTCAAAACATTGAAGCTGAAGCGGAACTGGACCTTGCAACATGACAATGACCCAAAACATACCAGTAAATCCACCAAAGATTGGCTGAAAAGTAAAAAATGGAGAGCTCTGGATTGGCCAAGTCAAAGCCCAGATCTAAACCCTATTGAGATCCTGTGGGGTGATTTGAAACGGACTGTGCATGCAAGAAACCCCTCAAACATCACACCGCTGAAAGAATTGTGCATTGAGGAGTGGGGGAAACTTCCAGCCGATGTCAGAAACTGGTAGATGGCTACAAGAAACGTCTCACTGAGGTTATTTCAGCCAAAGGGGGAAACACTAGCTATTAGGGCATAGGGTGTCCTAACTTTTTCCTCAGTTGAAATATTCATTTTTGTTGATTTCTTTTGTTTAATAACTGAAAACAAAGTGATTTTTTGTTGTTTACATGCAATTACATCACTTTCATCTACAGGTACAAATTAAAACAAGGTCAGAAATTGACATGTTGACATTTCTTAATAAAGAACTGAATATTTTAATGGGGTGTCCTAATTTTTTCACATGACTATATATATATTTGATTCAACATCTTTTGTCAAACAACTAATTGTAAAATTGTAAAGTAACACAATACACTAAATTCTGTTGATGGACTGTGTAAGCTGGCTAATATTTTTCATTATTTATCATTAAAGCTCTTTAAAATTAAAACAGAAATTTATATTTACTCTCCAAGATGCTCTGTATAGAGAACTCCACTAAGAGTAATAGTAGCACAGTAGGTGTGTGGCAATAGCTTTTATTGGCACTGCCGCTCTGAGAGTCTGTTGAAATGACAGAAACCAGACTGAGAGTAACAAACGTATTAAGATTGCCAGGGTTTTTGTGCAAATCAAATTCAGTTCCTATTAAGGAGAATATTTCCCTCTACTTTCTAACCTCCATTCCCAATGCCTTCTTCTCTCCTCATTGGATCCATCCATCTCTCTTTCTCTCTCTCTCTCTCTCTCTCTCTCTCTGGCTTTTATTCCATTTTATTCCATCACCTCAAAAGAATTCCAATACCAGACTCGCTCAGACATTTCCTTCAGTTACACAAATTCTCTTATTTATTTACATTTGTGATGCTATCTTTTATTCATCTCATTTTCGCCTTATGGTTGACATTTTCTCCTTCTCCTCTCTCTCTCTCACTCTCTCTTAACTTCATTTCCACACACGGTGGAACGAGCAATTGCTCATACAGGAAAGTGTAAACAGATGTCTGCCACCTTAGCCAGCCCTCCCAGAGGCAAGCAGCTCAGCCGTACTATAGCCCCCCCTCCCCCTATCCCCCCATCACCCCCCACCCCCCTACTTCCCTTGCCAAATTGAGGGAGGCAATGTCCCCAGTGCCACGTTAAATCACAACAAATGAATCCGTGTCCTAATGGCAGTGACAATGGCATCAAACACACACTAGCAGGACTGCTGGCTGTGTGGAGCAGAGAACAGTAGTGTACAGTATGTGTGTGTGTGTCTGTATCTACATAGCTACATTTACATGTACTTAAACGTAGTTGATTCACAGTGACAGAATCACACCTAGCCACCATCTAGGTGGGAAAAAAATATTATGGTTCATATTATCTATAGCTAAGGTCTTTATTGCATTTTTTGCCTGCTAACAGACATGCATTTGCCCAATACCAAAAACCATAGTAAAGGAAAGGGATATAATTACTGTTGGCAGTGCTGAAATAAACTGACAGACTACCAATATACTGGAACTTTCTCATGGCAATAAAGATATAATTGAGGGAGAATCTGAGTAAATCCTTTGTATTTTGTCGCTAAGATGCATATAGGACTGTAGATCTGTTGCTTTTCCCCACAATGAAGTGGGGTGTACAGTGCACAGTTCCAAGAAACCCAGCATATATATCCCACTCTTCATTTCTTTAATTACAGCTTTTGGTCTTGCTGATGAAGGAATCCACTTCAAGGGTTAACCACATTGGGACACTATGAGCTTACATCATTCCTGTAAAACATGCTCCAGGGCTAGTTGTAGTATGTGAACCAAAAGAATGAAAAGTCAAAAACAAACAGTTACACTGTACACAGTAATTGTGTCTATGCTCTAAGACAACCTATGTGATCCTAAAGTACAATACGTTGATTAAACTCTGGTTAGAAGCAAGTCAAACGCGTCCCAATGGGCATGTTTTACTGAAAAGCCTATTTGAATCTATTTTAAAAATACATACAAAGACCAAAGAAAGAATATGTCTGGCAGATATATCTGTGTATATTTGTTAATCTGGTTCTGGCTAATGTGTTTCCATTTTTCTCTCCCAGTACCAGAATGCAGCTATTGTGGAATCAAAAAATCTCTTGACTCACATATTCTATTAGGCAGTAAAAAAAAAAAAAGTGGCAGTAATTAAAAATAAATTCATCTGCTCAAGTGACATTTCTAATGCTAGTTAAAAGACCGTCAGCAGCTACATTCAAAATAAATAAATAAAAACCCTAAAAACATGATCTTCTCTGTGCCCTATAATCATTATCTATGCCATCTATGTGGAGTATAAAGACTTTGAAAGATTTGAAACTGGATGCTAAAATATGTTATTAAAGCCAAAAGTAAAACTTGCACAATAATCTGTAGTCTTTTCTGGAACATTGGATACAAGTCGTGTAAAAGTGAAGGGTAAAATATGAACACATTTTAATACACGACTCGAGATAATCACGTGTGAAAATTCAAAGTGTATTAGTGCATATTTTTAATTAAGAGGATTTCAGGTGGGTTGTGGCGTTCAATTGCTTTTACTCCTGTTAGAATCTTGCCACATTTGACAGATTATATATTTATATAGTTTATATAGTTCATGTTGCTAGTTTGCTCCATAGATTCGGTCTTGAGAGTATTATCTACATTAGCGCCTACAAATAAAGGCAAATGTTAAGTGGTGTCCGGACTACTCCCTACATTCCGCAGACATGTTGCTTCACATTAAAATATATGGTGAGCTGTAAAGATTCTGTACAGAAAGTAAAGTAATAAACGTATGTATGTATGTATGTATGTATGTATGTATGTATGGTAATATTATTTAGCCCTCTTGTACTCTTCTTAAACCTAAAATAAAGGGTGGAAATTCTTATTCTGGGTGGGTCTGGATGATTACAGCATTTATCGTGATTTTTTAAAAAGGTAAATTGTGAACAGGAAAAAAAAAAAATCAGTATCACACAAGCCTGTATGTATGTATGTATCTATTTAGCAAGTTTGCTATTCTTCCCTCTCTTATGGCAGCAGGGAAGGAAAAAAAATCTGGGAGATCTCAGTGTCTTGAGATGACACTGATAGGTTTATGATGCTGGGAGGAATTATGGTTTATGATAGTTCTCAGCTATCAAACAGAAATACTACCACATTGACCTGGTTCTGTAATGTAGCTAATAAAAAGGTCTTCTGATTCTGTTTCTTAGAATACCAACACCACATAATTAACCAAGCAGACAACAATGTGGCCTTTTCATGGGGTGCACACTAATTTTAGATATCACCGCAAACCAAAAACGGGATAAAAATGCTCCAAAAGATCTTCAGATTCTTCCATAGAACTAATAGAAATTCACAGTAAATTATGCAGTACATAAGTCATTATACTGTATTTTATGAAAGTGTTAACAATACCAGGAATTTCACACAAAACCGCAAAATCAGTCAGTTTGGTAAGATGGACGGAGTTACATGCCTGTTTAACTGGACTTCTGTCATGATGAGATAAATGTATAAATATTTATGACTTAAACTGTTTTAAATATACACTATATGGCCAAACGTTTGTGGACACCTGACCATTACACCCACATGTGGGTCTTCCCCAATCTGTTGCCACAAAGTTAGAAGCACACAATGGTAGAGGATGTGTCTACATGCTGTAGCATTACAATTTCCCTTCACTGGAACTGAAGGGCCCAAACCTGTTCCAGCATGACAACGCCCCTGTGCAAGGTTGGTGTTGAAGCAAAACACTTTTGGGATGAATTGGAGCACCAACTGCACGCCAGGCCACTGCCCAATCTCAGTAATGCACTTGTGGCTGAATGGGCACAAATCCCCACAGCCACACTCCAAAATCTAGTTGGAAGCAAAGAGGGGACTAAATCTGGAATAAGATGTTCAAAAAGCACATATGGATTTGATGGTCCGGTGTTCACAAACTTTTGGCCATATAGTGTATATAATTTAAAGCATGAATGTTTAGAAGCACATTAGTACAACAGAGCTAGGATTTGACTCTACTTTTCACTCAGGATCTGTTTGCTGAAGACACAAATCCCTCAGTGGCCTCTCACTGGACTGATCCATGATGGGGAAGACACTGGCAAAGACAGGTGATATATTACCCAGATGCAAAATAAGTGGACACACCCATGGACACTGTGAAATAGAGGCTGGAGAGAATAAATAACAGATTTGTACTGCTTGGGTGACTTGCATAACTTAAGCCATAAGAACAAGACAAAAGCTTTGTGATGATGTATCTTGGAGATGCTCAGTGCTGAAATGTCTCCCCCCCCCCCCTCCCTGGTACTAGCCAATATTTACAATCTGATTATTCAGATTCTTTCAGCACACAAATGCAGGCTTACTCTTGTGCACTTTCAGAACCCTACAAATTATTAGCCATGAAAGCTATTTGCTTAATTCGTCAGCTGCATGTAGGAACTGAACGAATTAACAGCCAAAAATCACCTCTCGTTGAGCAAAACTACTCAGTGCACTTAGCATTTAACTTTACAGATAATATCCCCAATTTCCATTTCATTAGTGGGAATTTTTCAGAGCTCCATTAACACTGTGATCATGTTGGAAGAGCAAGGATTGAGAATTAGCCAGTGCTGCGGATAACATCACATATTCTCATGCTAAAATATAACTCAGAATCGCCAGAACGACAGAAGCCTGCATACACACCCAGACGCAACGCAAGTAAAACACAGTAGCCATCACTTTCACAAGGCAAGCAAGGGTAGCATCTTCAAGGATGAAACATGAGAATGCATGCATAGAGAAAACACCCCAATACCAAGAATCATGCAGAGAGAAAGAGACAGATAGCTGAGAAATCTTCAGCATGCATCCATGTCCATATGCTCTAAAAAGCCAAAAACCAATTTAGGATAAGCACAGCTGGAGCCAGCATGGAGTGAAGGCACTACCTTTGATTAAACAATATAATCAATTTGGTAATGTATCTGAAGACTCCCAATAGCATTTTAGGCAAAAAAAAAAAGAAAAGAGAGAGGCCGGGAAATTAGCCTAGCTTTGTTCTATGTTCTTTTGAAGTTTTTTTGAAAACTTCAAACAGCAAAACTTTTGAATAGTAAGATGAAGGATGGAGAGATGTTTTCCTGCAGATAGGCAGAAGTACCTGAGAGAAACGTGAGTGTGAGTTTGAAACTCTGTGATCTGTGATGTTATATGAGCATTTTATTCTGCCTTTCACATCGGCATGTGTGCGCGCGTGCGCGTGTGTGCGTGTGTGTGTGTGTATTTCAAGTATAAGTGAATGCAGAGGCTGCACTGACTTGAGCTGTCTACAGCTCACTGCATATTCACTTAATCCACTAGCACCGCTCCACCTTGCTGATGTTAAGCCTGTGTGTTTGTGAGAGAGAAAGACTATTTTGGGTATGTGCGTGCTCACACCCAAAACAGGTATTACTGATGAAGTATTATGCGTTATAGTATTATAGTATTATAACATCTTATCCTCAGCATAACTGAATTCTATTTTTTGACATGTGACATGTGGTCAAGACAAAGATTCTGTTATTTTATGCAACACAAACACTTTCAGATCTGACTGCTTGAGTTGCATATACGTGTTTTACCAGATGCCTGTCATAATTGCACAAGTCCAGAGTGCAGGTAGAATTTCCTCCCCAGCCCCTTTTCCCCATACCCACACACACACACTATTTCTTAGCAGCCTCAACATACCTGTCACATTGACCTCTACTAGGCCAGACCGAGTGCCGATGCTGTTGGTGGCATCACATATATACGTGCCACTGAAGTCATATGTCACGGGCCCCCTGAAGAGCAGAGTGTTGTTTCTGATTTCCACGTTTTTGGGCAGGGATCCATTCAATCTGTTGGTCAAAAGGGACACAGGTGTGAAATTTCATGCAAGCTGTTCAGAAATACTAGAAACCCACCAAAGAGACAAATCCACTAAAAAAGTGGATCCCTTCCTACATGATCCAAGCTAAGCAGTCTAGGACATCGGGTCAAGTTGGTTTCATGTTAGATATTTCCCAAATATTAGCAACTTAATTAGATATTATGAATAGGTTTTCATTCACCCTACTCAGTGAACACAACATAAACTCTTATTTTGCTTTCATGTCACATTTTGTACAGTTTTTCAATGCATCTCACAGACTGTAATCAGAGTGATATTGTGGCTAGGTTTAGTTTACTTTCTTTAGGATTGGTTCTAGTTTGATTCTTCCAGGAGTCAAAGTTACAAGAATTTGCCATGACAATGAAGAACAAATAGCACAAGCAAAAAACCTATTTTAGTTTTCTACCCCTGCTTTGCATGTGACATAATTCAGACAGTTATTCTTTGTAAATCACTTGCAACAAAACTAGTTTTTGTGCAAGCAATATATCCCATTGCACATGCAAATTAGTGTATTATTTGTTAACCAGCAAACCTGCCAAACTATTTTAACTACTGAGTAGCGGAGATCAACACTATGTTTAAATTTCTAAGTCATACATCAGTACAAAAACTTGTTAGAAAAATGAAATAATGTGTCGTTTGTCTCCACTTGGTCATCAATAAAATAGTGTCACAATTTAGAAGCTAACAGAATTGCTGTTAAAGCTGTTGAGCACACAAGATGGTCAAAAGGCACATACATAGATCTCTAGACATGAGCTAGAAACTGGACATGTTTTAAAAAGACAAAATGGATAGCTTTAATACAGGCACACCCTTATCAGTACATTTGAGTTTATAGACTCTGTGTACTGAGAGTTGTTAAACTGATATTTTTAAAATTCCCAAACACCGACAGCAAGCAGTTACTCTTTTGCTATGAATTGACTTCAATGCAACACACTTTGATTTGCGTGGTTTTGTGTAGTTGTGTGATCGTTGAAAGCATGAAGCATGATTAGCTAGACAACAGCTTCACAAAATGACAGTAGGAGTATGCTATAGTTTTATGCCCAACTGTTTAATTACAAAATGCCACCCAATGGCTACATACAGGCTACACTTTGTTTAACTTTTGGTTTTGTATTGGACAGTATTTTTGTGGCTGATTTGAATGTGACATCAGATTGCTTTTGGCAGATTTGGCAACCCTGCTACTGACAGAACGCAATCAGAAGTGGTGAAGGGACACGTGAGAATACCAGGTGTGAACAGTTATCCATCACACCTGTGTACTTGTGATTGGTTCGACCAAAACAGAGTCTGACCAGGGACATAGGCTCATAGCCCTGGTTACACTTGCCTTCAGGAAGCTATAGGCATACAGGCACAGAAAGTGGTCAGATGAGAAACATGGAAGTATGTTAGGCCAGAGAGTGTTTAATGACCCAACAGCATGAAATTTTGTACATTTTATGCAAGTGCTTTGGTCTAGTCATGCTATGCTGTTATTCCTCTGGCCTGGGGAATACCAGATGGCCCTGTGATTCTCCTTAAAACATATCATAATAATGATGAAAATGTCTCCTCAAGGCTTGTTTGAACAAACCCAGCATCCACTGCTCCTGCCCACCAGCCTTCCTATTTTAGAGTGGAAGCATTCACTCTAAGCTGTAAAACTGATGAGAGAGCTTTAAGATCTGGACAAACTTCTGGACATCTGCAGTGCTCCTACTATGCACCTTGTAATCATTAGCCACTTCCATTTATTAAATATAATGAAATTTGGAGCTACACTTCAAGACGCAATTAGGCTGGACACCTGGATTTGCACTGCAACCTTCATTGTTTTGGTCCTGGATAAAAATTACACACTGCTTATAACAAAACACATTATTATTAATCTCCCTCATCCATTATCCTTCACCTTGCATAACCTTGTTGGCAAGATTTGTGTTTAGGCTGAAGTGTTTCTATACGTTACTCTGACAATGCAAGTTTATAAAGATGTGTGCAGTTGTGCGTACATGCATTTTCTTCCATGTATGTGCATGTGTGTACATGCTCCATAGCAGGCCACAGTTGACCTCCATAAAGCAGCTCCAGGGAAGCTTCACAACACATGTGGTATGTGCTGGGCATTGCTTCAGTGGCTGTCCTCTCCAATCCATCAGCACCATGGTGCCATCTCTCTCACTATTAAAATCTCCCTTGCTTTCATCCTTCTCTTTCTCTAACATTGCATCCTACCCAGCTCTCTCTCTCCCTCCTACACTTTTCTTATTCTTTCTGTCATCTCTGTCTCTATACTTCATCCCCGCCTATCTCCCATCTCTCCCCCTTTCTCTCCCCATCTAACTCAAGCTCCCAACCCTAACAGGCCAGCTGCTGCGCTTACCAAACACTGCACTGCAAACACTGGACCCCAAAATGCATTTCGCTGTATTAATATTTGCATTATGCATAAGGCTCTGTGCTAAAGCAGCAACAAGAGGGTATATTCACATAGCTCATTTGTTATTCAAAGCAACGATGATAACATCTAAGGCAAAATAAGTATAACTACAAACAGCAACACTGTAATGCTGATTCATCAGGACTTTCATGTTGATTCAACAACACTTTTTCTCTTTCTCTCTCACACTCTCACTACCCACATCAAATGAGATATGCCAGCCTGGTTCTTCTATGTGAAATGAAATACATGGAGGGAGAGAAAAGATTTCATCCATTTTATTAGGCACGAACAAGCAGCATATATTTATTCAGTAGCAAAAAAAAAGCAACCTGGCCGAGTGAGAAATGAAATGAACATAATTTACACTCACAGTTTCCAATGGTAGCCAGTGACAGCTGGATTTGCATCTGCATCACAGGTGAGTTGCACTTTCTGACGGTTCAGGTACCAATTCCCATCAAAACCTTCAATCTTTACCTCTGGCTCATCTGTAAGACGAAAATGTGGTAGATTATAGTTTATTCTTTCCCTCCTTCCATCCTTCATTAAGAACTTCTTTAAGATTGTTTAATAGTTGGACAAGGAAGGACAATCACTGTACAAAATATCACAAACTATGTCTGTTTTTTTTTTTTTTTTAATAAAGGGCAATGAGCCCTTTACTGAAGCAGAACGTATTTAAAAATTCGAAAAATTCGAAAAGCTTGGCATTCCTGAAAATGTGCAACATCTTAAGCAAATTTGTGATACTGACCATGTCAACTGCTTTGTACAAAAGTTTGTGATTTTCCATGAGTCTTATCCCTTCCACTGAAGCACGTGTTCAGATGACATGCTGATGGATTTGATCTAAAATGGCTACCGGCTTAAACTTTGCACAAACTTGTGGAGTCAGTGCCAGCTAGAGAGCACACTGTTATTAAATCGAAAAAGGGACATACCAAATTAACTTTTTTTTTTAAGATTCTGCTTTCTGTTAATATCACTTGTAATGAAAATCTTTGTGTTAAATTGAATAAGTTAATAATTCAATAATAATGCCAAACAGAAGCATTTTCACAAGTGGTATCAAACCTTTGGACCCCACTGTGTATTTATATACATATATACTATTTTAGATTTGTCAAAGTAGATGAATGTGTGACAGTTTCACACACTATTGCCTTTCTCTCAACTAGCTTCATGAATAAAAATTCATGACCATTAGAGGGAATTCCCTTAGCAGCTGTAACACTTTCTTCATACAAAGTCAGCTTTTCTAGTATTCTTTAAACATGCTCTGGACAGGCCATTCCACTAAACCTCCTTCCTCTCCACATACAGTATCTCCTGCATCTCTACTCTGAGGTATGTTTGGGGTCATTGAAAATCTTGACTCTAAAACAGTCCCCATACTCTGGACAGATACAATGTATTGCTCAAAAAAATAAGGAAACACTTAAACATTACAGTATAACACCAAGTCAATTCAACTTCAGGAATATCAGTCTGTCCAGTTAGGAAGCATAAGTGATTGTGAATCAGTTTCACCTGCTTTGGTGCAAACGAAAGTGACAACAGATGCACTGGAGAGGTAACAGCAAGACAACCCCCAAAAAGGGAATGGTTTTGCAGGTGGTGGCCACAGACAATTGCTCTCTCCTCATCCTTCCTGACTGATTTGTCTCTAGTTTTGTGTTTTGTTAGGGTCCTTGTCACTAACTGTAGCATGAGGCAGTACCTGCAACCCAGTCAGGTTGCACAGGTAGTCCAACTCCTCCAGGATGGCACATCCATATGTGTCGTCGCAAGAAGGTTAGGTATGTCTCCCAGCACAGTTTCAAGAGCAGGAACGAGATACCGGGAGACGGGCCGTTACACGAGGAGAGCTGGACAGGGCCGTAGAAGGGCAACAACCCAGCAGCAGGACCGGTATCTGCTCCTTTGTGCGAGGAGGAACAGGAGGAGCACTGCCAGAAAATGACCCCCAGCAGGCTACTGGTGTGCATGTTTCTGACCAAATTGTCAGAAACAGACTCCATGAGGGTGGCATGAGGGCCCGATATCCTCTAGTGGGACCTGTGCTCACAGCCCATCACCGTGCCTGCTCGATTGGCATTTGCCAAAGAACACCAGAATTGGCAGGTCCACCACTGGCGCACCGTTCTCTTCACGTATGAAAGCAGGTTCACACTGAACATATGTGACAGACGTGAAAGAGTCTGGAGATGCTGTGGGGAACGTTATGCTGCCTGCAACAACAGTTTGGCAGTGGGTCAGTGATGGCCTGGGGAGGAATATCCTTGGAGGGTCACACAGACCTCCACGTGCTAGCCAACAGTACCCTTACTACCATTAGGTACCAGGATGAAATCCTCAGAGCCACTGTCAGACTTTACGCTGGTGCAGTGGGCCTTGGGCTCCTTCTGGTGCATCACAATGCCCGGCCTCATGTGGCCAGAGTGTGTAGGCAGTTTCTGGATGACGAAGGCATTGATGCCACTGACTGGCGCTTCCCCAGACCCGAATTAATTTTTGAGAACCTCTGGGACGTTATGTATCGGAGCATCTGAAGACTCCAAGTAGCACCACAGACTCTCCAGGAGCTCACTGATGCCCTGATCCAGGTCTGGGATGAGATCCCCTGGACACCATCCGCCATCTCGTCAGGAGCATGCCCAGACGATGTTGGGAGTACATACAGGCACGTGGGGGCCATACACACTACTGATTTACATTATGATTTGCCGTGATGAAATTCATGCATGTTGGATCAGCATGTGCTGATGACTTTGGCTTCCATTGACCATTGTGACATAATTTTGTTCTCAACAAATTACACAATTTATATAAGTAAAGATCTTCAACTTGAATACTTAGTTTTTTTTCAAGATCCAAAGTGTGATTTAAGTGTTCCCTTAATTTTTTGAGCAGTATATTTTATTTGTCATGTAAAGAGGTTCTTAAAGGAAGCAGTTTGCCTTACACTGAACATTGAGGATGACACTGTCGCTGAAGTGCTCAGTATTGTAGGTGACAATGCATGTCAGTTTCTGGCGGTGACTCTCACGACTTGGCACGATCACATAGTTGCTGCGTATAGTGACTGTGCCATTGGGGTTGCGCGTCTCCTGGAATGTGGCTTGGCCCTTTAGCTTGGTATCCCACTTAATCACACTGGATGGCTTTCCGTTCGCTGACAGACATGTGGCAACAGTCATCTTGTGCTTCTGGGCCCGTGCGATGATGATGGGAGTTGTAAGGGTCATGTGTGTCATGGGACGTGCTAGGTTAAAAAAAAAAAAAACACAAATGCTTGATTGTGAAACAGTCTATTTGCATGCAACATAAATCATTTACTTTTTGGAACCATTGTAGTGTAGTGTAGTCAAAAGCAGCTGAAGAAGGCACTAGTGTATCCACACACCCAAAGTAATCTAATCCAAATTCTGGTAATGGTACCAATTAGCAGTTTATTAGCTCTGTATCTAAATAAAAAATGTGTGGCTGTGCAAATGTGCGTGCACTGGAAGCTGATTCTATTTCATCCCTTCTAACTGCCAGAAGTGAAGAGAGGCCGTCTAAATAACCCTTTCTTTGAGTGTGCATGCATGCAGAGATATTCCAACAAGGTGAGGTAGGGCTCTGGCAATTTCATAGGCTCTGTCCTCAAATTAGAGGCAGTAACTGAAGTACCACGCTGGCAAAGGAGCACTACTTCAGAAAATTGTTTCCTTTTGACAAGCTTGATGAAAAACACACCAACGTTACATTACTAATGACTTTTTCTGTCATAGGTTCTGCACAAACTTTCCACAAGCTCTAGTTCACTCTCTCCCTCTCTCTTTATCTATACCTTGCTCTTTTTGTAAATGCATCTTTTAATTAAATGGGGGCAGTATCTTAATGTGTGTGTGTTTATGTGTGTGATTATGCAACATGTACAAGCTGACTCGGAGCAGCATAATTTGGTGAATGGCTTCTTCTTATAAAAGACGATCCCACCTCCGGCACTCTGAACTTTTGAACACACATTACATACGAGGACCAGTCAAGCACATAAAGGACATTCATCCTAGTGCCTCTGAATCATATATGTAAAAAAAATACTGAAATAACATCTATTTACAGAATAACAGGCTCTAAATAACTGCTACTGCAGATGACACTTCCTGCATAGCATACGCTCCCATGCATATATGACACATACAACTGTAAAATTACAATTATAAAGTACATTGTATATCGTTATTATACACTACATACACTATATTATGTATATATCATAATACATTATAGAATATACTGTATACAGTACAGTTAATAAGTCTTAGGCACTTAGCCTTATTGTCTGATGTCTTTGATGCCTATTTGATGTCTTTTGCAGTAGTTTCATTACAAAAGAAAAAAAAATACCACTCAACATTAATTTTAACATAAAAAAATCAATGTTCCAAATGACTTTTTTGCAAATTACATTTATAAGTAATATAATTTAAACTCAGTCAGGTAATAGACCACATGTCGGATAAAAAAAAACATTATCAGAGTTGTCTGGGATTTTACTTGCATACACAGTAACAAGTAAGAGCTAAAGTCTGCAGACATATTGGCAAAGATGAGTAAAAAAGGCTATGAAAAAAAATGTCCTTGTGGTTAAATAGCTAAATCTTACATTGAAATGACAGAAATCTAACGTTTAATTGAAGTAAATTTATTATATGAAAATAAAAAAGACCCTTACCAAAAATGTTATGTATTAGCACTTTTTCTTACGAAAAGAAATTACTCTTAACTGGTTGGCCATTACTTCCTGTTTCACTGCAATATAAATATGAGGTGACACAGAGGTCAAATTCCTTTAGTCATTCATCAACATGTGGAAAATTAGAGAATGCGCAAATTAAATGAGACAAAAGCGTGTATCCACTGTTAGGGCAATACTTTAAAACAATCAGTGCTATAATGAACCTGCCTAGAAGAAGATGTATATCTCGTCCCCATGCACAGTAAGGAAGATTGTTAGAGAGGCAAAAATTTCTCCAAGGTTGACTGTTGAAGATTTGCAGACGATAGGTCACCAAGTCTGCAAATCTACATCTAGTCACCACCTCTCACTACTAGAAAAGTACTAAATGCTGGGGAACATTCAAAAAAAATGTTCAGGGTGAGATTAAGCTAATTAGACACAAAGGCATTTTTCATAACCTTTTCTACCATCTCTACCAAGGGTGCCAAGAATTCTTCAGCTGACTGTATAATACTGAATATATTATAGATTTTAAGATGCTCAATAATTAATTAAATGTTCACATACATACAAATCACAAAGTCACTCTACATGCTTGCAATAAGAGCTGGAGTTGAATATGCATTACCGTAGACAGTGAGGTTGACCATGTTTTCCCTGTTGCCTGCTGGGAAGGTGGTGTACTCGCAGATGTAGGCAGCCTCGTCTGAAAGGCGCAGATTGCTGAAAACAATCGTGGTGTCCTCAAGTGAGGGATTTGAATGTGGCGTGGACAGGTGCTTGAAGGTAACACGGTCTTTAAAAGCAGCGAGCACGGAGACACCTAATGCTGGGTTGGCGATGGCCACATTCTGCTTGGTGCCATTGAAGGACTTCTGCCAAGTGACCTGCGAGATCTTCACCGGGGGCTTGCTGTTGATGAAGCGGCAGCTCAGCTCCACTGTTGAACCCACAAAGCCGGATATCTCTGTGTCCATCTGCACAGACTGCCCATTCCCCACTGTAAAGAAAGACAGAGCAACAAAGAATTGAAGAAAGTAATTATGCAATCAAGTCAAATACAGTCCCCTCCAAAAGTACTGGAACGGCAAGTTCAATTCTTTTGTTTTTGATATACACTGAAGACATTTGGGTTTGAGCTCAAAAGACGAATATGAGATGCTGGATCAGAATTTCAGCTTTCATTTCCTGATATTTACATCTAGATGTGTTAAACAACTTAGAACATGGCACCTTTTCTTTGAACCCATTTTTCAAGCGATCGAAAATATTGGACTGACAGGTGTTTCTTGTTCTTGTTGCCCAGGTGTGCCCTATTAGATTGACTGTTTAAACACTTAATAGCTCTGAATGTCTACTCTTGGTTTGAGCCCTGGGGTTTTTTTTCAGTGAAGACTGGCTAAACCAAAAGGCTAAACCAACATGAAGTCCAGAGAGTTGCCTATGGGAGAAAAGCAAGCCATTCTGAAGCTGAGAAAAGAGGAAAAATTGAAAAAGAAAGAAACTACTGGTGTGCTAACTACCAGACATCGAGCAGGTCGACCAAGAAAAACAACAGCAGTTGATGACAGAAACATTGTGAGAGCTGTGAAGTAAAACTGAAAAACAACACTCAGTGACATCACCAACAACCTCCACAGGGCAGGGATGAAAGTATCACAATCCACTGTTCAAAGAAGACTTTGAGAGCAGAAATAGACACCATACATGATGCAAAACTACTCATCAGCAGTAAAAACCGGAAGGCCAGGTTGGAATCTGGAAAGAAATACAGCGATGAGCCATAAAGTTCTGAAACCAAGATTAATCTCTACCAAAGTGCTGGAAAGGCCAAAGAGTGGAGAAAGAAAGGATCTGTACATGATCTAAAACACAGGACATCATCAGTCAAGCACAGTGGTGGTAGTGGCTTGGGCTTACATGGCTGCTTCTGGAATGGGCTAATCTTTATTGATGATGCAACTCATGATGGTAGCAGCAGAATGAATTCAGATGTCTACAGAAAGGTCTGCCAATATACAGAGAAATGCATCCAATCTAATTGGGAGGAACTTCAACATGCAGCAAGACAATGGCCCAAAACACAATGCCAACACAACCAAGGACTTCATCAGTAGAAAAAGTGGAAGGTTTTAGACTGGCAAAGTCAAACACCAGGTCTTAACCCAACTGAGCATGCATTTCACCTCCTGAAGAGGAGACTGAAGGGAACCCCCCCCACAAACAAACAAAAACTGAAAGAAGCTTTGGTACAAGCCTGGAAAAGCATCACAAAAGAAGAATGCAAGAGTTTGGGGATGTCAGTGGGTCACCGACTCCATGCAGTTAATTCAAGCAAGGCATATGCAACCAACTATCAAGTGTTATTTATGTTAAGACTATCTGTTCCAATACTTTTGCTCACCTAAAGATTGGGTGGTCTGCCACAAAAGATGCCATGTTCTAAGTTGTTTAACACATCTAGATGTAAATATCAGGAAATAAAATCTTAAATTCTGATCTATCATCTCATATTCATCATTTGATCTCAAGCCCAAATGTCTTCAGTGTCTAGCAAAAACAAAAGAATTGGCCTTGCTGGTCCAATACTTTCAGAAGAAACGCTATACGTGCAAATCACTGAAAAGAAACCCCAGTAAGTGTCAGTATTATTTTACCCAACAAAATGCATCTGCAATATAATCCATTTGTTTTGGCTACAAATACTTCCTTCTTTGCATATGCTTTGCATCCAAACACTTCCTTTCTTACTACAGGTGGTAACAGAGCCCGTTCCAGTAGTGGCTACACTCTATCAATATTTTTATGGAGGTATTTACGAGAAAGACCACTGGGACTACACATTTATTGTCTTCCTGATGCGGAAGGCTTGGAGGCAGCCCACCCAGCACCCCTGTAAAAAGCATTTAACATACCAATTCTGAGCAAACCCCCCCCCCCCCCCCCCCCCCCCCCCCCCCCCCCCCCCCCCCCCCCCCAACTTTAATTACTCCGCTTCTAAACTGTCTTGTGGCAGCCCTGAATATCTACTAAACTAAAACTCTGCTCACTTCGGAGTAAGTGTGCCCACACCCAAAACATTTGCATTGCCCTATATAAAACCCTAAGCTATTCTATTTTTAATAGGAGTTAAAAGTGATTTTTCCATTATGTGCTTTGATCACTTTCTCTAATGATAATGAAAGACATATGTATATTTGCAAGATTATGTTTAGCATCTGAGAATACCAAACAAGCTATTCATTATTAATTAATTCATCTTCAGGAACCCCTTTATCCTGCTCAAAGTGGTAGTAGATCCAGAGTCTATCCCAAGAACACTGAGCATGAGATAGGGATACACCTTGGATGGGCTTTTTCCTTGTATGTCTTCATACAGATTCACAAGCACACAAGGTTTTGTGTCTGTTTCGTAAATACCATTAATATTGGTCAAATTAAGTTGAAAAATGCTCTGTGGGACATAAACACATTTACAGTTGTGCCGCTAACAAGCCAATCTATGCAGTGGTTACTTGAAAAAGATGCTTGTTATTGCCATTATAGCCTTCACTCAGATATCACCCAGATATCTCCACCAGACAATGCAATAGCATCTCGGGTATACAGTGAAATTTCTCTCATAATAAAATCAGTTTATATGCAGATGGCATTCTATTAAATATCAGAAATCCCTCATTTTTGGATCAGCCAATTATCTAATTACTATCTAATTACTAATTATCTAATCAACTGGTTACTTTTTCAACTGCTGAGATTTTTCTGAGGTCTTAAATATGCAATATGGTATGTTAAAAATATTGGTAAAATATTCACCAAACCTAAATACATTATACAAACTCTTACTGCAAGAAGAAAAATGGAATACATTGCTCTTTATTCCACATGCTTTTTAACTGGCTGAATATCAGCAGTCAAAATGAGTAGACCGTTTCCAAAATAATTTATGTTTTTTCAATTACTTCTGCTAGTGCAACCTCAAGCTGGTTCTCCCTTTTCGACACTGCTGTTATTAGACGTTACTGGAATATCCAAATGCCTCAAGTTAAGCTATACACTCGCTAAATGTCCAAACAACTTAGAGGACTTCAAGAAATGTCTTCTATTATTTTCTTCCATATCAATATACATTACAGTCATGGCCAAAAGTTTACATACACCAAGGCGAAACACATTCAAACTCAATTTTTCACAACTCCACACATTTCATGTTACCATACATTGAATCATACGCTTGGGGTAGCCTTCCACAAGCTGCTCACAATACTTTCTGGAATTTTTGCTCATTCCTCCTGACAGAACTGGTGTAACTAGTGTCAGGTTTGTGGGCCTCCTTGCTTGGACACGTTTCTTCAGTTCAGTCCACACATTTTCCACAGGGTTCAGGTCAGGACTTGTATGCTTAGGATCACTGTTCTGATGGAAGACCCAACTGCGAACAAGTTTTAACTTTCTGCCTGATGTCTTGAGATGTTGCTTCAGTATTTCTAGATAGTCCTCCTTCCTCATGATGCCATCTATCTTCTGAAGTTCACCAGTCCCTTTTCCACCAAAACACAGCCACAACATGATGCTGCAATGCCTATGCTTCACAGCTGGGATGGTGTTCTTCGTATTAAAAGCCTCACCCTTTTGTCCATCATATATAAGGCTAATCATTATGAACAAACAGTTCAGTTTCTGTTTCATATGACCAGAGAACACTCCTCTAAAGGCTAGATCTTCATCATGGTGATCACCTACAAACTTCAGTCTGGCTTTTTTTATGTCGGTTTTGGAGTAGGGGCTTCTTCCTTGCACAACAGCCTTTCAGCCCATGGCGATGTAGAACTGTCTTAATGGTGGATGTACATACTTCGGTACCTGATTCCTCCAACTCCTTCACCAGTTCCTTTGTTGTTGGCTTGGGGTTCAGTTGAACCATTCGGACTAAAGTTAGTTCATCACCAGGAGTTAATCTGTGCCTTCTTCCTGAATAATGCAGCGTCTGTGTGTTCCCAAGATTTTTATATTTGCATGCAATTGATCACACAGATACCTTCGGTACATTAAGTTGTTTGGAAATTGGCAGAAGGAGGAACTGGACATGTGAAGGTCAACAATTTTTTTTTTTTTTATGAGGTCTTGGCAAAGTTGCTTGGATATTAACATGGTCTCAAGGGCAAAATACATTGTCTCTAAAGGTAGGCCCTTTTACAGTCACAGGTGCGCTCTCATTTAACTCCAAATTATGACACTTGACCAATCATAAGCTTCCAAAAGTTAAATTTATGGAATCTTCCATCTTTAAAGACGCAGTCAACTTGGTTTGTATAAATTTTGTCCCATTAGAATTCTGATATAGTTAATTACAGCTGAAATAATGCTGTCTCTAATTGATTGTTTTAAAATTACCTTTATGTAAACAAAGTATCTACGTAAACAAGTTGATTAGTACCCTAACTGACTTGCCAAAAGAAATGTATGTTAACATGAAATGTGTGAAAAATTGAGATTGAATATCTTTAGCCAAGGTGTATGTAAACCTTTGTCCACAACTGTCTATTTGCAGTGCGTCTCACAGAAGTCTATCAAGAATTTATTGCTGGATGTTGTTAGCATCCCAGTATTCCCCAATATAGTATTACTTGGTAATCTCGCTAATCATTACCATCACCCAAACATGTTCAACTACTGATATTAATAGCACTAACCATAACCAACTAGAAAGACAGAACCAAAGCATCTACAGTCCCCTCTGAAAGTGTTGGACCAGCAAGGCCAATTCTTTTGTTTTTGCTATACACTGAAGACATTTGGGTTTGAGATCAACAGATCAGAATTTCAGCTTTCATTTCCTAATATTTACATCTAGACACATTAAACAACTTAGAACATGGCACCTTTTGTGTGACCATCCAATTTTTAGATAAGCAAAAATATTGGAACAGATAGTCTTAACATAAATAACACTTAATAGTTGGTTGCATATCCCTTGCTTGCAGTGACTGCATCAAGCCAGCGACCGACATCACCAAACTGCTGCATTCTTTTGCAATGCTTTTCCAGGTCCTTCACTTTGGTAGACGTTAATCTTGGTTCCAGAACTTTTCTGGATCATCTTGTATTTCTTTGTGAATTCATATCAGACCTTCTGATTCTCACTGTTGATAAGTAGTTTGCGTCTTGTGGAATGACTTCTACAGTTCTGCTCTCAAAGTCTTTTTTTCGAACGGTGGATTTTGATAACTTCACCCCTACCCTGTGGAGGTTGTTGGTGATGCCACTGACTGTTGTTCTGGGTTTTTCTTTACAGCTCTCACAATGTTTCTGTCATCAACTGGTGTTGTTTTCCGTGGCCGACCTCTTTAATGTCTGGTTGGTGGTACATCAGCGGTTTCTTTCTGTTTCAGAACATTCCAAATTGTTGTATCGGTTATGCCCATTGCTTGTGGAATGGCTCTCAGCTTCAAAATGGCTTTCTTTTCACCCATAGACAGCTCTCTGGTCCTCATGTTGTTTTATACTTTTTAACAACAAATGCAGTCTTCAGAGGCAAAACCCAGGCCTCATACCAAGAGTAGACATTCAGAGCTATTAATTGTTTAAACAATCACTGTAACAGGGCACACCTGGGCAACAAGAAACACCTATCAGTCACATGTTCCAATATTTTTGATCACTTGAACAAATGCATGGATTCAAACAAAAGGTGCCAAGTTCTAAGTTGTATAATACATCTAGATGTAAATATCAGGAAATGAAAGCTGAAATTCTGATCTATTATCTCATATTCATCTTTTGATCTCAAACCTAAATGTCTTCAATGTATATCAAAAACAATAGGATTGGCCTTGCCGTTCCAATACTTCCGGAGGGGACTGTATAGAGCACTGGCTAAAAGATCACTTAGACTCTGAGGAAAGTATGATTCCTTTTTACATGCTCTACTTATATCTAATATTTAAAACAAACAAACAAAAAAATGACACCTCCATTAATTAACCCTCCGTGGCGTGTAACCTGTTGCATGTCCATGTATGACATTTCATTTTGGTAAGTTGGTAATAGTGATGAAAATAAACTACACAGCAAATTTGAATTCCATCCCTAAAAGGAAAATCAGGCTGTTAGTGAATGACTAGAGCCTGATCTTAGCTCTGCTTGAACGGAACTCAGAAGAATGGTCCTGATTTATTCAGATAAACCAACACTTCCATGCATTAATGCAGAGTTATTATGCTTGTGCTTCCTGCTGAAGAGCATTTTTGGTATGATCAATGGCCTTCATCCATAGTCTTCTAGTGTGTCAAATATAAGGCCTTTCTCCTTACTGCTCAGTTTCACTGTTTTTCACCCCGTTTTTCACCTCATTCCTTCCATTTTCTTTCCTTCCACCCCTACCTTTCCAATTACCTGAGCTTTCCTCCTGTCATATCTTCCTCTGCTCTTTCTTCATTCCGTTGAAAGATTTTGATGTCTCTTCAGTTTTTAAGGTGTGTTCCCACTAGCAAGCAACCAATTTTTTTCAACTTTTTTTCACTTTACTAAAATATTAGAATTCATTTTAAGTACATTTCAAAGACAAATCAGATACTGTAGTAAACTGTGTACTGCAGAAGACATTTTGGCCACTAGTCTTTGACCCTGGAGCTGGACAGACAGTACACGCCCACTAATAACAACAGGAGCACTCGCTCCACTCCCACATGAGACAAACTACAAGCAACACAAGCGAAGTGTGGATGCAAGGTTACTGTACTATCCTAACTTGGTGTCTCTCTCTCTCACACGTGCACACACACACACACACACACACACACACGTCTGTGCTGTACGCGTGGTGTGTGTGTGTGTGTGTGTGTGTGTGTGTGCATGTGTGGCAACGGACAGATGTGTCTAGTGAGCTCTTGACTCCTGGTGTAAGAGATTTGTGTTATCCTAAGAGGCCCAGGTGAGATTTATCTCTTCTTGACTGTACTATGCCTTCAGGTGCTGTACAAATGCTTCCTGCACAGACTCATCCCAAAAGACACATGCGCACACACACACGCACACATGCACATGCATGCTCACACACACACACACGCGCGCCTCTTTCTCACACAAATAAAAGACGACGTAACTGCCGATGAAACTGCACAATATAAATAAAATACAGAGAGAATTCACACTTAAAAGCCCTCTTAAGAAGCCAGTTTGAATCAACGTGAGTCAAATTCCCTACCATGTAGGCTTACTATAAACCACTTTAAGCAAAGCAAAGAAACTGGCTGAGGAACAAGATTTCAGGGGAGTTTCAGTTTCACCCTCTAGCAGAACGTTAAAGGATGGGCTTCGGGTTGTAGTCACCAGTGGGAAGAGTTTTATTCAGTTGGAAATCTACAAAAACTGAGTGTAAATTAATCTGAATTCTTGAGATAGGGGTTCTCCTGGCCAGCAAGGGTGAAACATGCCTCTCATGCAGCAAGAACATCCCTATGCTTTTCACTGGAATGTGTGTGCCCATATTAATAAATATTTATTTGAATAAAAAGAGAAAATACCATGAAGGATATCTGCACAAGCAGCACAAGGCTGAGACCTACTCAACCGATCCTGGAGAATGTGGTATGTGATACTGGCCATGAGGGAAGAAAAATAAATATTTCCTTTTTATTTTTGCTGTTTTTGTACTGTTTTTCGTACTTCTCCTATAGTGTTTCTGCCTCCTCTATTTTAAAGAAAATATGGTTCTTTCTGTCACCTATGCCTCTTTCTACACATCCACTTCAATGCAGGAATTCACTGGTGATTAATGGGAAAAGACACAGATGAACAGGGTCATTTTTTAAAAAAAGCAACAGATACCACAGCCTTTGCCCATTCATTTCTTAAAAGTATTTACTGAACTGGAACTCACAAGAATTTTACAATTATTTATGCAAATATGAGACTTCATCTAATTAAATATGCATACTTTCCATACTTAAAACCAAAAATCTAGTCGAAATAATGAGGTGGTTGTAAGTAGAAAAAAAAAACCAGTGAGGTTTGACATTTGTATTACTACAGATTAAGAGAAAACATGTCCTGGTTGCAATTTAGCTAAATTTAGCTACAAAATAATAATAGAGATAATGCCCCAAGGTTTCATGTGAAAACAATGCTAGCTTTTGTATTACTGCCAGAAGCAGGTTGATGTTGGTATGCACGTTTGCCATTACGTTTAGAGTGGCAGGTGGAATGTTGATCTTTTAGGTGACGCAAAAACTCGGTGCATCATCTCACATTTCTCTATCCTGGTGCAACGGAGATACGTTCAAGTCTAGACTACTGTCAATTGGGAGTACAATGGAAAGACTAAGAGATTAATGGTGTTTGACCATGCGGAATCTGTTGATCCTGAATCACCCACCCAGAGGAACACCTGTGTCCTTGTCGAACTCTGGACAGCCAGCAGTTTTTGCCCAATACAGCTTGCATCAAACACAAAGAGATATCTGGTGAAACACATTTCCTTTTCAATATCCTAACTCGAATCAGAAAACCATCTA
>CM040980.1:19298786-19311574 GCA_022985145.1 Pangasius djambal
CCCCCCCCCCCCCCCAGTCTAAGTGCAGAAGAAACTAGGGCCCCCAGAGGCTCATTTAGGGCTGAATAAGGCCCTTGCAAAAAAGAAGGCAAGAAAGGGTAATTACAGTGTGCAGTAGGAAGGGAAAGAAAGTGGAGAGGTAAAAAAAAAAAAGGAGAAAGAGAAATCAAAAACGAGATCTTTTCACTGGAATATTCATTAGGAAAGCATAGCAAACACATTCACAAATATACTGATTAGTGAATGCAACTGTACATGCTGCCTTTTTTGCACCACTAGTAGTCTCGGGCCTTAGTAGTGTTCATCACAATATCCTCTCCCTGATCACTGAACTGAAAGGCTGCACGCAATCCTGAGCAGACCGTTCTGTCATGGTCCCCATTTGCTTCGCCTACTCGACAATGAGCAACATTTGCTGCTCCATGTGTCCATATGGCCTCGCCCAGCTCATGTCAGACTGTGTCACAAAGCTGCATCAGATGGAATAACCTTAAGTGTCATGCAAGTACCTATAACATAAAGTCTAGCATTATAACTAATATGTCAGCTGCAACAACTGCAAGTCTATCTCTTCACAAAAGCAGAAGTCCTTGCTAGCACCGTTGTCAAGAACTATTATCCATAATCTTCTACAATTGGTAAATGACTATGGAAAATGTCTGCAGGGCACTATTACACGCCTTTCCTACAACTGCCATTTTGTCACCTTTTATCATTTATTTTCTCATTTTGTTTTGGTGAAAATGGCCACTCTCATGTCCAAAACAGTGCCTTCTTTGTTCAGCTGTTATGACCTGAGAAGATAAAACACCTCTTACCAAGGTCATTCTCAAGCAGTTTCTACTCAAGGCTGCCTTGGTAAACTTTGGTAGGCTTCTTACTGTAAATTTAGAGCACGCCAACAAGGCTCCAGGCTGCATCCAATATGGTTGACAATGCAACCAAAAGTATGAATTGGCAAGAAATATTCTTAATTAACTCGCCAGTGGCAACAGGTACCTGCTTTTGATTATCTTTTTTTTCCCTTCCTAATTTAGTCATGGCCAATTTCCACCTATGAGGCATCTCTCCCCTATCACACGACAGCCACCACCCAGGGAGGGCGAAGGATATCACGTGCTTCCTCCGAGACACGTGAAGCCAGCTGGTTGCATCTTTTCGAACTGCTGCTCATGCAACGTCAGGGCACGGCGTAACACTCAGAGGAAAGCGCTATCTGGCCCCTTATTTTGCATATCATTAACTGCCACTTAAAAGAATAATGGCACTTGGGTTTTTTTAAGCATCCTCTGGCTCTTTCAGATAGTTTTTCTGGATCCCTGACCATATACATGTACACAGACTTTTATTTAAACACAGGATCATTTTCAAAAAATTGCATCCAGCTGCTAGCAAAATTAATTCTGCCCATTGTGGATGAACAGTGCGATTCCTAAAGCATATTTGAAAAGCGGTTTAGTGTGCAAGCATGGATGTGCAATCTGATAATGGTGTGGGTGGCTAATTGGGAATATAGCAAGAGACAGAAAAGGAGTTAGAGAGAGGTCTTTTGGTGAATAATGGTTGCTTACCACAGCTTAATTTCCGGTTGAAAAGAAGGATCATAAAGTCATAGCGCACATGTAAGAAGACAGCAGGCATCACACCCTAAAAACGATTATGATAACAGTTTCCCCCATATCTGCACCAGCAATCCCAAATCATAATTTCAAATATGCCTCTGTTCATAAACAAATGAGGTCATAATGAAGGAGTTGCCTCAATCTGGCAAATGTGCGAGCTCCATGAAATTCCCACGAGAAATTCCCACGAGATTCTGCTCGGCTGCAAGAACTTGGAGGTGAAACGTGTCTTATCCCCGTAACCATGCACATATGCTAGGCTGATGCATTAAAGGCATCTTAAAAGTCAAAGTCTCTGTCACACGCACACATTACAAACAGAGCCAGCAGTCTCTAGGAGCTGCAATGCAAGCAGAACAGAACCTCAGGACCACTTCTGAGCCACAATAAAATTGACTACTGTCTGCCCATCTCATCAGAGGACCACAGAATGACTTGTTTGGCATACTTGAAAGCAGTCCTTGAGAGAAGGGAAAGAAAAGCTTTTCTTCAGCTCTAGAAATAAATATGAGAGATCTGATACATTGCCATTCACGCTATCCATCACATGTCAAGAACATATTGTTCGAGGTGAAGTATCAAGTCACATCATTGTATCAAATTAACAAAAGAAACTTTTTTTCCAGAGTAGCAAAGACACTGAGGACTGGCACTAACACAGGCAATGAAGAAAACAATACAGAATACTTCATTCCTGTTATGTGAAAGACATATGCAGGTCTCAACATGTCTTCTCATGACTAGACAATGGTGCGCTGGAATTCAAGAAAATAAAATCCACTCTGTACAATCTGTTAATCTTCAGAATTAACATATGATCTTCAGTGGCATCCGAGTTTTATTTTGTTCTCTACATTACCCATAATGCTTTTAGTGGCGACAGGGTGATTTAGCCCTTGCTTCACATCTATCTAAAAACAGCAATGCAGTGGTGCTTTAGTCCTTTAGTCCAGTCTGTCTCTCCTCTCCTCTTCTGAGCACTCTGCTCAAGCATATCAGCTTCCAAAGATTCAACTTTCATGCTAATACCACCATGTCTTCATCTAGTACTGACTAGCCAAGCCAAGTCTCTGCTGCTACTCACTGTAACTGTTTTGTATAGATGCGTTTGAGAGCATTTAAATGTTTTCACCTATTTAACCGCCATTCTAACTGCACTACCAACGGCCTCCTGTGATATCAACATGGCAGATAATCACTAACTTCTCAAGGGAATATCCAAAATACGGCACCAACCAACAAGTTAGCACCAGCATCACAAAGCACGTCACAAATATTTCGCTAGAAGTATATTTAATATCTAATTAATTTCAGGGTGGTGTTCTTTTAAATAATAATGTTGCACGTAACCTGCACAGACCTGCGTTTACTGCTTCCCCTTCCGCAAATATTTACATTTAGTGGAAAGAGATGCAACAGATGGCCAGCACCACTGCTTTCCTTATCTGCTCTCCACTCCTTATCTACCGATATCTTACCAGACTACCTGCCATCTGCTTAGTTGAGACTTTTTACAAGAGATATTTTGCCTATTAAAATTGCAGGGGTTTTTTTTGATGTAAAAAAAAATGAAATCCTGTCATCCTGTCATTATCGTTTTCCACCTTTAATGTGATATAGCAACCAGCAAAATTCAAATAAACCACAAATAGAAATGTATTAGGGACAAAAACACAAAAAGAAAAAAAAAGCTTACAATAACCTGGTTGTGAAAGTGTGCACACCCTTTTATAATAGGACATGTGACAATCCATCACTCCATTTCTCATAGAAAAAAAGACATATGTTTGGCACGAAAACAAGACAGCTTGTCACCCAAAGAACACAATACCCACAGTGAAGCATGGTGGTGGCAGCATCATGCTGTGCGGCTGCTTCTCTTCAGTTGGGACTTCTAGTCAAGATACATGGAATCATGGATAGCTCCAAATACCAATCTATTTTGGCTTAAAACCTGTAAGCCTCTCTTACACAGCAGAAGATGAAGAAAAATGTCACTTTCCAGTACAACAACGAGCCAAAGCACAAATCTAAGTCAACAATGGAATGGCTTCAGAAGAAGATGATCAATGTTTTGGAAGAGCCCAGTCAAAGCCCAGATCTAAATCCTATCAAAAACCCGTGGGATGACTTGAAGAGGGTTGAGCACAGGTGATCCCCTTGCGATTTAACAGATTTGGAGCATTTCTGAAGGAAAAGTAGAATGAAATAGAACAAAATGTGCTATTCACAAAAATGTACAATTTTAACAGGTGTGTAGATTTTTTTATATCCACTGTATATTACGGTCACCTGATAAAACATTCAAATGTTACATTTGTAAATCTGGAATTAAAAAATATGGTTTCGAGGCTTGGGTTCCCAGAAAATTCATAACGTCCATTTAGGGTCATTTGTCCAAAAAGTTTGGGGAACCCTGAACTAAACCCATGCAGCTATGTCTCTGTATGACTAGAAAGCATTTTGTAAAAACAGTGACTATATTTTTCTTGCCTACCAAAGTAAATATTTTGATCTGCTGCTGTGATGAGCTTATATCATGCATGTTGCATTTAAGAGGCTTTTTCAGCTGTTTAGCATGAAACATGCAGACAGAGAAAGAGTTAAGGGAAGCACAGCTTTTTGTGTTTTTCAAAGGCACAACTTTTCTCCATATGTGACCTTGGTTAAAGGAGAAACCTGCCAGTTTCTGGCCCAAAATAAAGCCACAGGAGGTCAACAGTGTATAACAACTATAAACAAAATGAGTGCAAGCACATCTGACGCACACACACACACACACACACACACACACACACACACATGAGTACATAAACAAGGGCATTGTCATGGTTTCGGTTGCACTGAGAAGAAGAGCAAACACAACTCAGTCACCACCTGTCCCATTAACCAATGACCTCATCACCGATACTAGATAAAAAGCCACCTATCATGTTTGGTTCCTCTAAAGGGGGAGGGGGTGTCTGTAAAATCTGCATGGCTAATGATTACACAAGGAAACAGAAACTAGCTATTTGCAAACAGAGCAGGAAAGAGAAAAATGTACATGAGGCGAGAGGACACAGGAGCAAAAGACCACTGTACCTACTGGCATTACAAAAACACACGCGTACGTAAAAAACACGGGTTCATTCAGACCAGCATTCTACTAAATAATTAAAACCTATATAAATAAAGCAGCTGTGGGCCCTACTGAATAAGTCAGGATAGATGCTGTGTATGTGTGTGTGTGTGTGGCGGCGGGGGGGGGACGACACGACAAGTGTGTGTGGGGGGGGATAATAGGAATATCTGGCAGTTTTGAGCTAGCAGGGACACTCGGCTGGGGCAAATTAGAAAATTGCTTTCAATATATATAAAAAAACAGATTTTATATATAAAAAAAACTACAAGAACCAAATGGTTACTGGGGTTAAGGTAAGATTTAGGTGAAGGTACAGGATTAATTAGCTCCATTAAATATTTTGCCAGTGGAAGGTCCTCATAAGGATTGCTAGAGAGGTGTGTGTGTGTGTGTGTGTGTGTGTGTGTGTGTGTGTAAACGGTCAGTATATTTGTTTAAGGTGGGATTATTGGCTTGGAACAGCGGTAGTTTAGCTTACAAAGCTTACAAATGGACTTCCACGACCACAAATTACATTTTTTCACAACTACATTTTGACTACTGACCCCAAACAATCTGAATAACTCAAAAAAAGACTGCAAAATGTAATTTATATCAATGACCATGTGCCCTTCCACTGAAAACCAGGAGGCATGTGTCAGTAAAAGATGTCCTTTTTTCAATAATGCAGCTCTATCGCCAGTATTAAACCTGTAATAACTCCTAGCTGTCTTTATTCGCAAACTAGCTAATCAAAACCATTACTGATGGGTCTTAAATAACAGATTATAAGCCTGGGACACCCAGTGTCCGCAAGGGAAGAGGTGACAAGGTATGGCTTAAAAGATTCATGGGGAGGGATAAAGAGAGAAAGGCAGATGGAGTAGAAGATACAAGGACAATAGTTATAAAGGATGATGATAATGAAAACTGAATGACTGAGGATGCGTATACACATATGGATGTCTGGTCACTCCACTGTATGGCCACCTCTCGTTTTTAACAAGACCCAGATACATTGTAAAGCACAGCAGTAAGCCTGTTTTAAAAAAAAAACAAAAAAAAAAACAGTGCTTATGTGCCACTACTGCAAATGTAAGGAATTCATGGTACTTGGTACTTTCTCTCACTTTTCAGGAAACATCACACATGATAATGTAGTGTGAATGTTTTAGAGCTCCCATGCAGGTATTACTATTCCTGTGTTTTTGCTGCATTTTGTCAAGACATAATTGAAAACATGTGGAAGAATGTGTGTGTGTGTGTGTGTGATGGAGAGGTGGAGTCATCAGCACACTGCAGGCTGTAGCCTCGGCTCAGAAAAGCCTGCAAAGCATGAGGAATGGTCAAGCATAGCAAATCTGACCCATCTGCTTCCACAGTGAAAATTCCAGACAAAGTTTGTTGTTGAAGTAGTAATCTAAAACCGTGTTCACGTGAGAAAAATGCAGACCCACTCCAGATAAGCATACTCATTAAATAAGTAAATCCCAAAAAAATAATAATGTCAGCATTCAGTGCAACTTACACTTTAAATCACAATCGTCAATATGCCTGGATTATGCTATTTTGCCTGATAGCATTAATAATGATGCTGGCATTGACAGTATCTAACATTTCAGAAAAAGCTGAACGAATACAAAAGCAATGTACTTTCCTTTTCCTTTCAACAAGATGAATCACTCCCTACAAGCTAGCTCATAAAACCAAACCTGGAAGCTGTGTCCTGCATTAATCCTTCCAGGTCTCCATACTCACAATTCTGTAGGAGCTGGGAACGCTGAGATGATGGCCAGTTTAAAAAACAAAACATGAGCAGTCTTTTCTGAGAAAAGATCCTCAGACTCCCCCACTCTGTGTCCTTTTAATAGAGGAGGACTCTGAAGAATGATGGGGGAGGAATATATAAAAGTTGGCAACTTACATCAAAGAGCATGGCTAATTGTAGCAAGGACAGAAAGCAGGACGGCTGTTGTGATGTCACGGCGTGAAATCGTGTGTCGGTTGTGTCAGAGTTGTGCCTCGCACATGTATGCGATTTACCAACGTTCCCAAGTGGGGATTTACACAGCATGTGGGAATGGGAAAAGTGTAATCAACACACACCCTCAGCTTCACAAGCCAAAAGTAAAAATTCTGCATATCCATGTATCCAATCTACATATCCATATATACATATTCACTCTGGAACATGGGCATTATGCGTGGCATATAGTGACCGCATTTCAAAATTAGGCAGAATGCTACACTTTGAAGAACGACAGTGATTTCTAGCTTTTAAACAACACTTAACATAAACTTAACACTTTACATCCACTTAGCATTATGGAAGGCACTTCAAGTATGATCTGAGAAAACACTTGCTGAGGTAAATTTGCTGTACCATTGGTTTGGCTACACATACGCCTTAACTCTTATGTCAAACACATCATGTGATTCCTGAGAGGGAAAGAAAGAAAGAAAGAAAGAAAGAAAGAAAAAAAATCACTTCATGTTTCAGTGCACAACTGTAAGACAACCATTTTACCATTTCCATAACCATAACCACAGTGGATCCTGCCAGTGGGATTTGGGAAGCGATCCAGGTTCCACACACAACCTTCGGAATGCTCACCACAGCTCAACTACCCTTTCACTCACTAATGCATGTGCTACCCAGCTGCGTACCAAGCCTCTCCTCCTCTTCACTTAACCACACATATACACACACACACACACACACACACACACACACACTTACATACATACACAGTCTTGCACACAAAACCACAATCAGTGAGTCATTCACTCCAACTCATTCTTTCCCATACATACATACACACACACACACGCTACTGTAAAGACCCTTTACTCCAACTCTCCTTCACAAATAAGAAAATCAATCTAGTCACGCATATACAAACATATTTAAAACATAATTTAGGCTCGAAACAAACAACTCTTAAGAAGTATAAGTGTGTCTGTGTCCACGTCCATCCATCCAGCTCATCTTATTCAGCTGGCTCACTGTTAATGTCAGTCACACACGAAAGGCTGGAGAAAGTTCAGTCTAAATAACAGGATAATGCTTGTCCTTCTGTCAAGACCTTTTCACTCCAACTGGCACAGCAGTCTGCAGTCAATCTCACTACGCTTCAGTGTCATTAGTAAACTGTACAGATCCTCTCCAAGAAACACCAATGAAATTACTGAAATAAAAGCAGCAAGTTCAAAGTTAATGTGCACCAGAGTGGCCTGGCTGCTTAAGAGCTTCTCTGATTGAATTTATTAACATGCATGATACAGATGTACGAAACGCACCAGGCCTTTCAAATAAGTGAAAAATGTATGAGTTGGAGATTGAAGTGAAACTGCATAGACATGGCTGGACTAAAGAAGAAAGACTTCAGTGTCATAAATAATGTATAATATACAGAAGCTAGCTAAAATGCCGGCTGGGTTCAGGTCCTGGCTTGATGAAAGGTCTGGAAATTGGAAGGTGAGTAGTCATCAGGACTTCCTGAGCACTTCGTCTTACAGCTGGCCCTGAGGTACTGCGTCTCTGTAAACGGTCTGCTGGGTGGGCTGATGACAAGGGAGCTTAGACAGAAAGAAAGGGGAAATGACTGTGCGGGACTCGGCGCTTGAAAATCTAAAATACAGCCAACCCGTAGTAGCTTTTCCTGTTCACGGAGTCACCTGAAGTAGTGCGACATAACGAATGCACTGCCTCAACTAAAGACAACACATTTTACAATCCTTGTAAGATCGAACTCGCAGACCAAGAAAAAAGGAAAAGAAGAAATGAAAACAACAAAGACGAGCCAGTGCAGATATAAAAAAAAATAAAAAAGAGAACAAAGTTAAAGCCCTGGCCCACGTGTGCAGATTATCGTGGAGTTCAAGGTAATTTTGCCACAGTCACGCTGTACTTAGTGTGCAGCTGACAACATGAGACAATGTTACTATTGATCAGAGAGCAGGAAAAAGAGTCGAAGGGCGCTCCAACAGCTCTATTATCTCCGATTTAAATTACTGTCACTCACTAACTTTTCACACCGACAAGATGCTGGTGCTGGTTCAGAGCTAGTTCAGGACACCCGAGAAATAGCCCATGTTTCCACCAGGTTGAGGCTAAACCATTAATATCTTAAATGTTACACTGTACAAATAAAATAATAACAAAAGGGGTGCTTTTGGATTTGAGAATATTTTACCACCGAAAATCGAAGCAGCCTCAGACACAGCACAAATGTACAGACAATAACTGCGTTCAAGCTGGATTAGATTTACCTTGGTATAGACTCGTGCATTACTGATCGCAATTTACCATTTAATTTACCATTTAAAAATCACGATAAACAATTTAATCATCCTGAACCAAGTGTGCAGGTATATTACGGAGTAAGTATTTGGTTGCTGCATATTTGCTGGAGTAATCTTGAGTAAATATGCAGCGTTGATATGCCTACTCTGTAACGTACATGCATGCAAAAGGGAGTCGGGTTCTGCCAGGGAGTCACAGCAATGGTGCAGGAGGAAAAAAATTGAATTTAATCTCTTTCTAATTTTAACATTATCTGTAAAGTGTACATTAGACACTACAAAGTAGGCCTATTTAATCCCTTAAGGTCAAATTTTTCTTCCTTTGGCTCTTTCGGTTAAAGCTTGTTTAACTATTTTTGGGCAGAATATCTTGGTGACATCCTTAATAAATATATTTAACTGACAATAAATATATACTTGTCTAAGGTTAGCTAAGTCGAAAATACACAGATTTTGTTTCATATGAATGAACTCAAAAAATTCTCCATTTAGCTTGACAAGGCAAGGGTGCATAAGTTGGGGGAAGGGGGCGGGGCTTTCAGGCAGGGTCAGTTAATACTGTAGAGTTCAAAACACCCGTGCAAATCATTCCACATTCCTATGTTGATTGGTTCATCTCCTGTTTTATTGCAGAGAAAAAGACTGCTCTTTTGACTGAAAATTCATACTAGTATCCTGGCAGGTCTGGTAATATAATATAATCGCTGTAAATGTCACTGGCTATCACGGCAGCGTAATACCTTGTAGTGACAATTTAATCGTTATTTCGCACAAGCCTACCTTGGGAGGTACTGTAATTTAAGTAATTACAGAAAATGGACCTCATTTATCATGCTGGATACACACGTACCTATTCATAAATAGTTCATAGGAGCATTTACACAGGAAAATATTAAAACATTAAAAAGAAAATATTCGTGAAAATCCCATAATTTCAGAAAAAAACTTTCGGATCCTACTTGTTCTCCTGGGTGTGTAAAAAAAAATGGCAGATTTTTGTATTTAGAATTTTTATATCCATTGTATATTGAGATTATGCTGTCAAGTTTAATTTATTTTTAATTGGTAAAGCTTAAAAAATTACAATTATAGCATTTAGCAGACTTCCTTATCCAGAGCAACTTACAGATTTTTTTTGTCTCCATCAAAAACACGTGCTAAGTTACGAGGTCAGGAACTAAGAATATCACAGAGCTAAAACCCTGCATTTCAATTACATGCACAAATTTAATATATAGAATATATACATAAATATGAATAAAATAAATATGAAAAAAAAAGAAGGCAAGCCAACACACAAGTCAAATAAGACCATTCAGTTAATACAAAAGACATGGCGCTGAATTAAAAGAGGACAGGCTGATCGGTGCTCAGCCATGCAAATGGCTCATCTGATGGAAGACTTAGCACTGCACACCGCACTTTAGAGAGAACAGAGATTTACAGATTGGTATGATTGTCAACAACCGTTGCCAAGACACTTAAAACAATCGGAAAATTGCAGCTTTCCTGTGTGAGGTGCTTCGTGTCCACGATCACCTGGATACCGTGTAGATCTTTTTACCCTCCGTCTTCTTTTCACCTCACGTAATTCACATGTAATTCATCTTTTCTGTCATTCGTCTACACAGTTTAGCCTTTTCAGCTGCTGTTACGTTGCTAAATAATGTTTTTACTGTCACAGACGAGACAAAATAACTTCCACTTCTTCATCTGAGAAAATCCGTTTCATTTGCAGTTTAGCAGTCATTTCACGTTTCCAGCCCTCTGTCAGCTTTACCTTTTATGGAGTATTGTAGGTGTCACTGAATGCAAATGTGCTGGGAACATCCTTGCACGCTATGGGTGACCGGCATTCATAAATATACGCATTGCAAGCACAAAGAAAATTTCCGAAACCTTTTTTATATCTGGTGGAAAATGTTTATTTCGGTGTGGCTTACACAAACATTTACAAACAACTTTAGTAAAAGATTTGTAGGTGAGACCCAGTATCTGTGATTTTAATCTGGTAAGAATCAGCGGTATATTTCTATTCTGCTAAGTAATAATTCTACAGTAAATTACCTTCTCCCTGTAACAGTAGCCCTGGTTTCACAGTAAAACATGGCATCGCAATACTTTTTTATCTAAACCTAGTAATGACACTACCATGTGTTCTCACCTATAACAATTACGTGTACATCTAGGCTAATACATGTGTTAATTTATGCCAGATACACATACTGTACTTGCCAAATTGGCCAGTCGAGTCCCAGGGAAATAATTAGACCACTTTCGGCAAAACTAATCCAACTCGGAAAGTGCTAATAATTATATCCAAGATGACCCATGCCTTTATTGATTTTCAGTGTGTAGCTGCTCCGAGAGAATGTTTAGCATACTCGTCAACAATGATTAAATAACGATTTTAGCTATTTATTCTAAGCATTTACCTCCTTAGAGGAAGCTTTGTTGTCTTTAGCTATGTACTGTAGCCCCTGTTTAGTTAATTGTAAAAGTAAAACCTCCCTCATTCTCCCAGTGTCTCACTCCCTCTCTCTGGCTTTGGGTTGTTCATAGTTGACCGGATTGACAAGCTCCCTGGCAGAGCTGATGAAAGGCTTTAAGATCGGGAAAGCAGGAAGACAGTTACTGAACCAACACCTGCCTTACCTCTCAGTCAGACAACCAAATAAGCGTGGCCTCCACCTGGGCTGGATCAATGGCCACATTAAACTCCTATTACACATTTATTTAAACTGAATTCGGTTCACGGCAAAAAGCAGACTTTTTTCAAAGAGCAAGCAAGCCTACTGGCTAGCAAATCTTTTTTCCAACCTGTAGTGTGTTTATGCATTTTAGGACTGGTTAATGTATAAGAGTACCGTTGTCAGGTAGCTGCAGTCTTATAAATGATAATATCCTGAGAATCAGCCACAAATAGCCTCCACACAGCAGGTCGCTATTGATCCAAACCCAAGTATAGTTTTCAGAACTGTTACTATATTGCTACAAAATCACAACCCAATAAGAGAAAGAAATTAAATGACACGCATAAAATACGTTTATCTGGAAAAAGGGGGTTGCTAAACTCAAACCGATGCCAGGAGCAGGAACAGCCGTTGTGTCTTAGCAAGTTGATTGTGACAGACTTTCCAAAGAGAGCCGCTCTATCCCCTAAGGATCTTCTACTAAACAGAGCAAGTTACAACACGTCTGTCATGTGTTTGCTTCCATCTATTGAGTAACCAATTTGTTACTTACAAAATACATGAGTGCATATGGTGGTGGAATTCTTTGTTTGTTTTATCATTAATATACACAGTACATAAAAGCCGTAATAAAGCGTGGGCATGGTCACACGGAGTGAAGTGTCTCAAAAAAACCAAGTACTACAGGCCAAGCACAGCTGAGCTGGATCACAGTTTGTGTAAGACTGTACGTAACACTGTTTTTTTTTTTGAAATCCACTGTTGGATTCTGCTTATAAAGAGATACACTGCCCTCCAAAAGTTTGGAAACGCCTGAACAAAATAGGGTTTTTGGGCAATATCAGCATAAATCCTCTTTAGTTAGCGACCATTTTGCATTGATAATAAGTGACAACACTAGGCATCCGAGCAGTCAGTTTATTCAAACATTGACTTGATATATTACTCCAAGCCTCCTGGAGGATTGCCCAAAGATGATTCACACTGGTTGGACACTTCTTACGGACATCACGGTCCAGTTCCTCCCATAGCAGCTCAATGGGGTTAAGGTCAGGTGATTGGGCA
>CM040980.1:19338084-19366784 GCA_022985145.1 Pangasius djambal
AAATTTGAGTATTTTTCTATGTTATGTTCATGTTTATGTTCATAAACTTTTTATTTAATAAAATATGTTTTCATAGTTTGTGTTGTCCCTTATTATCAATGCAAAATGGTCACTAACTAAAGAGGATTTATGCTGATATTGCCCAAAAACCCTATTTTGTTCAGGCGTTTCCAAACTTTTGGAGGGCAGTGTATGTGATAAGATATATAAGTTTTACCAGATATAATTTTAACAGATAGTGATGAAGTTGGTTAAAAGGGGCAACTCTATAAATGATTGGAATAATAAATAACAAATAATCGCAATAATATTATCAGCCTTGCGGGAATCCTGCGCTACACACCTGATTGGTTTCCCTGTCCTGCCACACCTAATTCTACTTACCAACCAACTGGCCAGATGAGGCACTGAGCCTCTGTAGGGTTGAACCTCTCTATGATGAATGATGGAAATGAATTCTCTTAGATTTTTTTTAGGTTCTCTTCTGTAATCTTTCTCTCTCTCTCACACACACTTTCCCAAATACTGTATCAGCAGACAAACTGCTAAAACGATGAGCTTTTATTTTCTGTATTTTCTGCTACATTACTTGAATTGATGAGTGGCATATGCGTTATGACAAAGGAGTTATAAACCCATGCCAGCCTAAAGAAGATGCACATGCATTTTTAGAAAAATACTTTATTAGAAATAGTGTGTGTGTGTGAGATGGGACCACTTGCTGGTTTTTTTTTTTTTTTTTTTGAAATTGCAGTTTTTAATTATATACAGAAACAAGACGCACGAAATCAGAGTTATTGTATTCGAAGCAGCAGAGGCACAGGCAATTCTGATTGGAGTGTTCACTGGGAACTGATTTCAATACGTGATGATGCAGAGAGCGTGCACTTCATTCCAACTGTTTCAAAACCTCTGCATCAAGAACAAGGGTTCACATAATCAAAAAGGTCCACGCTGTGTCACATTTATCCACCGTCACTGATAGCAGGCTTCACTCAGTAAAAAAAAAAAAAAAAAAGATCAAAGTGGCTGAAAGCAAGCAATGGACATACCACTTGTGTGAACATCTGCACCAGGTGTCACTTTCTCTTTAAATCAGTTTTACAAAGGCAATGTGGAAGATGTGACCAATCTCCCTTCTCTGAAGACCTTCTTACACACCGCAGACATTACTGTTCTGGCTTCTATTGTAAAGGTCACAACAGGTTGTATATCACTTAGCACTTCAAAAGAGCTTGACTTTAATAGGCCAGATCTTTGACCTCGAGCTGAATGACTGTCATGAAGGTGAATGACTGAATTCCTGTGTTTGCTTGTAAGGAAGAGTAAACACAAGTGCCACACAGCGAGTCCCCCTGAATTTTCCCCATTTGCTGTCTTGTATCTGCTATTGTTGCTGCCTACGTGATCCGACTATCTGCTGCTCCTCAGGGCAAAGTAAAAGATTGCCAAAACTCAAATTACAAATGCCATTCAAACATAGGTTTTTCTGTCAAATGGTAATCAAAGAATGGTGAAGATTTCCCCCTTTCCTCTACTCTATCTCACTGAATTAACATCTTCAAAAGACATTAGAACTTGATTACCCTCACTAAATCCTAGCCTTCAGCATAAGCCTTTAATAAACCAGCACTTTTCCCATGAGAAACGAATTCCTGTATTTGCTTGTAAAGGGCAGGTACCACAAATGTCATATAATATTAGCAATTTGCACATTTGCCAATCAAAGGTGGCTATAACTGTCAACTTCCTGTCCTTCCTGTGCAGGCTGTGAAGACAGGCCCTGTTATCTGGTATCGGTAATGATAACGCTTATCGTGACAACATGCAAAACCCTGGCAAGACCCACAAATTAAACACACCACTCAAACCTTGCTTTTGCAAGCAATGAGATAATAAATGCATGGTGAAAAGTTATAAGAGCATCCCTGTCTTCTTCTCACAAGCACTCGGACTGAACAGCTTCAAAGGACCTAAAATGTGATTGCCTTGGCCAGAAATTAATCCTGATTAATCTCCGCCATGAGCCAAAAGATCATCTCCACACAACTCAGACAAGACTTCCTGATCAAAGAAAGACCCTCAGTAACAGCACACATTGCTGCAACCACATCTGTTCCAAAAATTAAATTCCACAATTTTTTCAGATTAAAAATGACATCTTTAAATTGTAACGGGGTTATTGAAGGTAACTGGTTGTAACATTTTCTCACAGAAAGGGTTTAAACGCGATCCAAGATTTTGTTCAAATTAAGCGGAGTTCTTTCATATTTTGTAAAAACAGCTGAAGCAGTATGCATTAAAATCTTCTTCTTCTTCTTCTTTCGGCTTTTCCCTTCAGGGGTCGCCACAGCGAATCATCACTCTCCACCTATCCCTATCTTCTGCATCCTCAACACTTGCACCCACTAGCTTCATATCCTCATTTATTACCTCCATATACCTCCTCTATGGCCTTCCTCTTCGCCTCCTGCCTGGCAGCTCCACGTCCAACATTCTCCTACCAATATACTCACTCTCCCTCCTCTGAACATGTCCAAACCATCTTAATCTGGCCTCCCTAACTTTGTCCCCCAAACGTCCAACACGAGCTGTCCCTCTGACGTACTCGTTCCTAATCCTGTCCAACCTTGTCACTCCCAAAGAGAACCTCAACATCTTCAGCCCTGCTACCTCTAGCTCTGACTCCTGTCTCTTCCTCAGTGACACTGTCTCCAAACCATACAGCATGGCCGCTCTCACCACTGTCTTGTACAGTACGCATTAAAATATGTGGTCTAAATCAATTTTCTTTATGGAACTACTTTTACGGCGTCACGCTGCCCTCAGAGGATTAACCTGACCACTACCAAAACACACAGATAAGCCCTGAAATGTCATACGCTAGTGAACTGATACATGATATAAAACTTAATGATGAAAAATACCCAAAATAGTGACCAAGGAAACATTTTGCGAGCAAAAGCAATCTTTATTTCTGTCAGAGTAGACATAGCCAATAACACATAATCCTAGAAAGGGCTGACTGATATGTTCATCTGATGTGCCAAATCAGGAAAATAACAAGAATCTTTCCACTTGCCATCTGCTTGGCCTGAGATAACCTACATTTCTTCATTTCCTACTTAATCTTATATGATTTGTCTAACACAATGCCAGGTGCATGAAAGGGACTATAAATATATGCATGTGGTATTTCCTTTTTAAAGAACAACTGAAAATGGAAATGGAGGTTTAATCTGGGGAAGAAGAAAGAAAAAAAAACATCTGCCAAACAGACCATATCTAGTTCATAAATAATCTGGCCTGACTCTAACCCTTCTGTCAACAGACAAGCATGCCAAGTGCAATCCCCAGTCCTAATTACTGAACAAATCACAAGTATATTATCCTGATTATATATACAACCTTAATAAGACTTAATGTTTCTGTGTGTGAAATCCATCTGTTTCTACAAAGAGTTAACAGAAAGATCCTCTAACCATGTTTCCCAATGAGCTGAAGCATGCAGTGAGTGGTAAAACAAGATGCAGCATGTTCACATATTTCATCAAGCTGCTTTAATTCTCAGCCACAAAATACTGCTTACTCTGCTATACGGCATGTCTTTCAAACACAAAACATGTACCATGTTTTCCGCCATCACTTACGTAAGCACATACTTTTTTGTGCAATCACTGTACTCTGATCCAAATTTCTGTTTCTGAGACAAATAACGACTATATGCCAAAAGAAAATTAACCTCTCCAGCTGCTAACAGGAGGCAGTTCTCATGCTGATGATTTAAATATGTGCTTTGTACAAATGAATATTGTCGACTATCCTCAATGTGCTGGATTTGACAATAGGGAGCGGTCAGGTTTGTGTACTCAGAGATCAAGCTGTACAGATCTCAGACATTGCCTCTTTGTGCAAGCTCACAGCCTCACCCAGCTGTGTCTGCGTGTGGATTTACATTTCTACAGTTTGAAATCACAAGTCGTAGCTTGCAAACAAATTGCCTGTAATTTGAAAGGCTTGAACTAAGCATGGGAGAGGGAAGGCTGAGGCTCAGCAAAGAATTACAGACGCTGAGAAACAATGCTGAAAAAGCCCATAAAGACCAGTTTGCAAAATTTAATTCGTTTTAGTACAAATACTCTGGATACGACTGCATGAGAAGAAAAACCGGGCGCAATCTGTAACGAGCTCGACTCGTCCTTCGTCCACTGTTTCCTGTGTGTTTGTACAAAGAAATCAGCTGCCCAGGGTTAAATGAGACGGGAACGTGTTCATTTACATTTGACTGAGAAGCTGAGGGCAAGTCCTCTCAAGCCCAATGAGCTGCCTTGACCTCACTCTGTTTGCAGCACTAGCAGTCAAAGGCAGAGGTGTGCTATTGATTGAGAAATGTGCTTACAAAAAAGTGGTTTATTAAAAGATGCCTAAGTGGCTTCGTTAAGGCAAACGGGTTTGTTGTTGGCGTCTCCGAGGAAAGCGACAGCCGGGCAGCGCTGCTCAAACGCCAGGTATATCTCAACCCTTTAGAATTCTACACCTGAGTCACATGCAGCGTTTCATGCGCCGCTTTCTCATTGTCACATGAAGCAAGGCCAGCAGAAGCTGATCTGAAGAGGAGATAACGACAGATTAAAGAAGATTCAAGCCTGATGACTCCTTATAGTAATAGGTTTAATCCACGCCATCTATCACTTTAATCTGTCACTAACACACTTTATACATAATAGCTATACTACTACTAATAATAATAATATTTCATCAGGTTTTTCCAACTTTGGAAAAATGGTTAGCTCTGACACCCTACCGAGTTCTTTAGTTGGTCCCTCTAGGAGAATCCTTAAAGGTCCATACAGTAAAGTGTTTTCCTTATCAGAGATACTTCCACGTAGAACTATCTCTAACTCTAACTATCCAAAGAAAAGTGTGTGTAAAACGAATGACTTTAATATTTTGTATAACATTTAATACACTAGTGTATTAAAAAAAAAAAAAAGGGAACCATTAGCACACAAGGACATGGAAGATCATAGGAAAGAACTCTCCAAACACTCAATCTTGCGAAATGATTGACTTCCTATTAGTGATCTTTATCATCCTTTCTTCAGATGAGTATCTGTGAACGGCTATCACATGTATTATGGAGTCGTGCCGCATCACTGTCGCCATCTTCCTCCTGCTCTGAATGCCAATCCAGAGTGCTCGCGCGCAGCGTGTCTCCTAAAGCTGAGACATTTCAGTTTGCCGGATCCTTCCCCTCAAGTTCATGTCAAACGCGCATACACGGAGCTGGCTTTAAGTGACCCGGTCATAGTGCATTTCGCCTTAAACAAAAGTCGGTAATGATTTCTCTTTTTTTTTTTAAAACACAATCTCACCTTCAATCGCTTTGTGATAGGACTCTGAGGGCGCAACTGGACTTACCTGGTGTGTTCATGAGAACCAGTAAGAGTATCCATGAACTGGCCTGCATTGCCATGGTTGTAAGCTGTGCACTGAAAATCCCGTGGACTTGAGTATAATATACCAAGTTGAGCTCCGGCTGATGATCAGTTCAGCGGAATATTTGTTGCAAAGCCACACACTTTTGAAGCGCCTTTCCAGAGACTCCAGCACGACTCCCTCTGCTATGGGCTCGCCACAAAGCCCCGCTAATCAAACCCAGATGTAGCTTCGCCTGGTCGCGAACTTGATAAGTCCAACAGAGATACAGAATTAAAACAGATCGCAACTGTTCGCTCAAGAGATCCTGCTAGACAATTGCCACTTTGCTCTTCCTCTGTCTCTCTGGTGTGCCAGGTTAGAAAAGGAGATGGATCCAGTCCGCCTTAACAAGTCGCTCTAGATGCGTCAGTAGCCTACCTCTGAACCCCAGGTCCCTGTTTTCCGGCACAGAAACAGGCCTTTTTGTCCGCTCTCTTTCCTGCCCAATAGTAGGCTACGCGCGAAGTTCGGAGGATCCCGGTTTCGTACCCTTGTTTAGGGAAACAGGGATTATAAGCCTCTCTTGAGATTGTCTGCGAATGTCAGCACAAAACTGCGCCCTGCTCTTTTACCAAGAAGGTTTTCCCAAGAACAAAAAGCGGTGTGCAATGATTCAGATGAAGCTGGATCACCTGAACTGATGTAGCGGACAGCGCGAGCTGGGATCCGAATCTGGTGACGTGATAAAGTAGGGCGGAGCATGGGGCGTCATCAACAGCAGAGTAGTAGCTTAGCTAAAGCTGCGTTCTGAAGTGATTATAGCTCAGTTCCACGCGAGGCCACGCCCTCTACAGTGAGAGCAGTGAAGGACCCCTCTCTCTAGGGATAGAGCAGCCATTCTGAGTGCTCTTAAATCTCATTTTTCCATATAAGTGTACAACAGCCGTTACTAAGTAATGATTCATTAGTAAGTAATAACTGATAGCTAACAGGTGGACTAAGCATTGACTGCTTCCTAGGCTGCCACCAGTTTCTTTTGTCATGTTCCAGATATGTCTGATGTTCTGTCTATGTTCTGTAAAATACTTCATGGTTTGGCTACAACTATTGCATCATCAAGCATTTTGAATATCCAGTGGGTTTACTGCAGCCCAGAAGAACTCTGCTTTCACAGCTGATGAAGGAGTTTTGTCCAGCACGCTCTGTTTCACTGGAACCTTTGTGAGATACTCTGAACTTTTACCTAATTACATGTTGCCTATACGGTCCCCTCTGAAAGTATTGGAATGGCAAGGTCAATTCTTTTGTTTTTGTTATACACTGATGACTTTTGCCTAAAGCAGAGAGAATGAGAATGCACATATACCAATAATGCATTGCACTGAACATATAATATGTTTTGTACAAATATCCTTGAATGAAGAAACATATGTGCCATTATTTACAATAATAACATGTGTAATAACATAGCATACATTTTATTACCTTGTATCTGTGCATACTCTTTGAAATACAAAGAGTCAGGACTGTGATGCTATAAATTAGGCTACTATTTTGCTTATATTTTGAAAAATAGCCTAAATTACAATCTTAAAGGGTGTGTAATCTTAAAAATATTAAGCTAAATATAGTGCTTACTAAAATTCTAATTTTATTATAAATGATAATAATTATTATAAATTCAGCAGTCTAGCAGCTTGGGCCATAAATTTTTCAATTTTGTTTATGAAACCACATCTTGACCCCTCTGTTCTCTCCAATCACTGTCCAATTCTGACACATTTTCTATCTAGGATTTTGGAGAAGGTTGTTGCCAAGAAGTTCTGGTTCTTTTTGAATATCTTAAGTATGGTGTGTTTTAATTACAGAATCAAAGAAGTTTATGACCTTCTGTCTCAGACTGTGGATACGTTTCCATTTTGGTACTAGTGGACTTCAATGCAGCATTTGGCACTATTCCCACATTCATCTGCAGTAAGTATTTGATCTTGGCCTATTGACCATGATATTGTATTGACAGGCTTGAAAACAAAACTCTTGTCTGATTTAAATCTTGCTTGACAGACCTTTCTTTTGTTAGGGACATGTCCTGTATTAGACTCCATATTGGTTTTCTGCTTTGTTTAGCACCTTATACATGTCATTCAGAAACCTGATGTTTGGTTTTCACTTTAGTTTGGGCAGATTCAACGGCACAGCTACGTAAAATGGAAGACTGTGCCAAAGCTTGGATAAATAAAAATACTTATCCAAAATTCTAATAAAATACAAATATTGATATTGGGTATTGATAAACCTGTCAGCCATAAGGCTGCTCATTTTTTCTTAGAGTTTGATTGCTTTTCTGTGAGATGAATAGTTACAGTTGAGGATCTTGGTGCTGGTCTATAATTTGAATCCAGTGTCACTGAACATCAATAAAACAGCATATTACAAGAAAGATAGCCAAATATTAAATATTCTCTGTACATTTTGCTGAGAAACTAGTACAGGCATAATTCAATACAAAGTCAGTGTATATCATTTTAAACGTGCTGCTTGTGATGTTTAAAGCTTTAAATTGTTTAGCTTCTACATATTTTGCTGATATTGCTGAACAGTCCCTGAAAAACAATTACTTTTTTTCTATGCTCATTAAAAACCTCTATTGTATTAACTATTTTCTTAGTTAATACAATTTCTTAGTTACATGGATGACATCTTTGGCATTGCTAACTGCACAGTTGAGGAGCTCTAGCTTTTATTTCCTCTTTGTTCACATTTCACCCAGCCCTAGAATTTACATGGAGTCTTGCTCCCCCTGGCTCAAGCATAGCATTTTTAGACATAACTTTGAAGTCAATAGATTCCACTTTAAAAACCACCATCCATTACCAAACAACAGACTCTCATTTCTACTTAGAGTACAGCTCTTCAGACCCTAAGCACTGCAAAAATTCCGTTCTTTATTCACAGCTAATAAACCTAAACATAACCTACATAAACATAATAACCTAAACATATGTGCAGTAAGAATGTAGACTTTCTCCATAAAAGTAAGGAAATGTGCAGTTTTTTTTTTACAACTGTGGATTCCTCAAGAATGTCATAGATCGCGCCATGGCCATTGTTACCACTATTGAAAGAAAGGATGCACTGACTTCTACACAATCCATCGCCAGGACAGAGAGAATTCCTTTGGTGCTCATTTATCATCCCACTGATAAAACAGTGACAGAATTTCTTAAATTCTTCAAAATCCTCCAGGACGATCCTGAGACTGATTCCCTTTTTAAGGAACCTTCACTCATCTACCATAGACTGGAGAAAAACATTAAAGGCATGCTTGTCAGGAGTGAATTAAATGATCAGGCTAATCGAATCACACTTGCATGCCTTCTAGGCGTTCCACATGCAAATGTATTAACGCAGCCGCTAAAAAAAGGTTCATCTTTTATTACCCATCACTCCTCAAGCATCACTGCAGGAGTTGTTTATTGTCTTTCCTGTAAGAGATGTAATCAGCTGTCCATTGCAAAAAGCAAGAGGACACCGGCGGACCATTCTGTCGAGCACCTTAGCACCACCAGAATTAAGGTGTTCTGTTTTTCAGTGGTAAGACACTTCAACAGCGATGGACTTTACAATAATGACATCTCTATGTGCATTGTGAGTTGTTTTTATGGAAGCAAGGAAGTGAGGAAACATAAGGAGAAGGAGCTCATCTACACTTATAACTTTAGATGGCATGGATGTCATGGTTTGGCTACAACTATTGCATCATCAAGCATTTTGAATATCCAGTGGGTTTACTGCAGCCCAGAAGAACTCTGCTTTCACAGCTGATGAAGGAGTTTTGTCCAGCATGCTCTGTTTCACTGGAACCTTTGTGTAATACTCTGAACTTTTACCAAATTACATGTTGCCTATACGGTCCCCTCTGAAAGTATTGGAATGGCAAGGTCAATTCTTTTGTTTTTGTTATACACTGATGACTTTTGCCTACGGCAGAGAGAATGAGAATGCACATATACCAGTAATGCATTGCACTGAACATATAATATGTTTTGTACAAATATCCTCAAATGAAGAAACATATGTGCCATTATTTACAATAATAACATGTGTAATAACATAGCATATATTTTATTACCTTGTATCGGTGCATATTCTTTGAAATACAAAGAGTCAGGACTGTGATGCTATAAATTAGGCTACTGTTTTGCTTATATTTTGAGAAATAGAAACCTGTTTTTTTTTCCTTTTTTGCTCATAATGTACATGTATCTGTTTTTTGGGTCACAATGTTTTTGTCCTTAATTATGTTATTCTCATATGTTTTTCTCATATTAGCCTTGGGCATTATCTACATGGTCCTCTTGCACGCACACATCAGTCTTAAAGCCTGCTGTGTCCAATTTTTGTTTAGACTATAGAGCATCCAGGCTGTCTTTACACGTACATGCAATAAACCATCTCTTTTATTATACCCTGGCTCTTGGTCTCCTGATTCTTCAGTCATCTTACTTCTGGTGAAACTAATTCAGAAAGATTTACAACAATTTTGGCGACTCCAGTGGGACAGTGATGTTCTCCATCCATGTGGTGTGACGACCCAGATGACAGACAGCATCATCACCTATCTGATCTGATCCAGAGATCCTGTTCCTGCGGTCCTGACAAACTTATGCCAGCAAGGGTGAATGAGCCATCCTGTCAAAGACCTTGCTTGATGATAGAATCAGTTTGATGCTAGCTAAAATAAGATTTTGAATGATAGTTCAGTCACAGTTTCTCAGTACCGAAGGAGTTTCACTGTTTTATACAAGTATGGCAAGGAGTAATCAGGATCGTAAGGGTGTTGGAGAGTCTTCCTCACCTATTTGAGTCCTCCTTGTCTTTTGCTGATACTCTCGGTTTTGAGAGGGACCTAGGGAAAATGCTAGGTAAGTTGAAAAAGATTAAATTATGTAAAGAGCTTGGTATTCCAGAACAGTGGAGTACAGAGCAATGTTTTTCTGCCTTGGATAAATGCGCCAAGTGCAATGAGCAGTGATGCTGGTGTTCAGAAGTGGCATGATTTCCTAATACGAGATAGGGATAAGAAAAAGCATGAGAGCGATGAGCTAGTCGCTAAGCCTGTGCGGGAGTGTGCCAACCATAAAGGAGCCACTATCCCTGCTCAAAAAACTTGTGAGCAGACTCAACGCTCCATTAACTCTCTCCAAGCCAAAATTGAAATTTTGGAAAAACAGACTCTGCCATTTTCTTAAATGGCCTTAACAGCCAATCAAAAACACGGTCTCCGGATTCGTCATCCTCCGATGATGATTCAGATGACCCTGGCTTAGATTCAGCAACCATTGGGGTAGCCCTGATGGTAATTAAAGAGGCAAGGTCAAAAAAGGATGAGGTGGTAAAAGTAACAATAGAATGCCAGCCACTGAGTCCTATGCAAGTAGATCACATGTCATTTTAAACATCCCAGAGAAATGGGCATGGGTCCATTCCTGACTCAGATGACACGTAAAATTCAGTTATACAACTTGCATCCTTTGGATGTTATTGCCATCTGCTTTCAGATATTTCTGCCCACTGAAGCGGAGAAGTTGAAAGCTTATTATAATAACTGTGAAGATAAGCATTCACTCATTTCGGCTAGAGTGGTACAGAAAAGGTACCTATGGCCTTCTTGACATCAGTCGTGGTTTTGTGGACACTGCTGAGTGTTGGTGTACAGTTGTTGACTATCAACAGGGCAGAAACAAGCCTTTGATGGAATACACCCAGAATTATGCTCAGGTGTTTATTCTGTATTGAGGATACAATATGAGGACTATCTCTGAGGTTCCTGGAAGTCGAATTCCCATTAGTCAGCGGGCTGATGGCTTAAAGGATGACTTGAGAAAAGAGAGCACTGCAAAAATAATGACATCTTAGCAAGAGAAAATGTATCCAGTATTCCCCATTATAAGATTGCAACAAACATATAAGATTATTAAACATATTTCTAGACATTTTTTACGCATTTCACACTTTACATTTTCTTGTTCTATTGGCAGATAATTTTGCTTCTTTCTAGAAATAAATACTCAATATTAGCAAAAATGATCTGCCAACAGAACAAGACAATTTCAATCTTGAAATGATTAAAAATGTCTAGAAATATGTTTTGTATCTTATATTTGGTTTGTTGTCATAGTGTAATAGGAAATACTAGATACATTTGACTATATTCAAGATATTTTCATTTGCTGTCATTTTTTGCACTGAATGGGAAATGCGCTCCGATTTAAGGAGCTTCTCAGCCTAACCCACTGGGCGGGATTATCTTGCCAGAGGTGGCGAGGCAAATAATTAATCTGGTACAATGCACCTCCCACCAATCACCCCCTCCTCCTGCTGCACACTCTTTTTAGATATGTCCCATGTCATTTAGATATGTGAGGGTCTATTTGCAGCCAATTATGCATGAGCAGGATAGCAGATTGTATGTGATAATCACTGTGATTGATTATGAATGCGGATTTTGATTGACACTGGTGCACAAGTATCAATAATTCCAACAGAGATGGCTAGAGATTTTGGTCTTCATCTAACCAGAACTAGCACTGTCATTTCTAGTGTGACTGGGGAAAATTCTAACACTTACAGAACTGAACCTGTTCGTTTGTGTTTTGGTCCTAAGTCACTTGCCGTCTCTCTTATGGCAACGCGGATTAACAGCCCTCCTATTTTAGGCATCGGTGTTCTTTCACAATTACACATGCAGTTGGATTTTGAGTCACTTATTTAGCTGTTACTTATTTAGCTGTGCTCCAGTAGTGTTAACACAAGATCTTACTGTACGCTGTCCACATGCTGCATTTTCTCTGTTGTCCTCAGCTCGTGTGATCACAGTTCAGTAACAGACAATCAGTTCAGTAACAGACTGGCTCGGTGCTCTCACAGCACCCAACATTACCCGGCAAAGGGTAAAAAAGTTAATAGTTATAACTGGATAGCAGGATAAAAAAAAAGGTACAATCGCTGCACATATCTAGTTAAGAACAATTAGAAACTGGAGGGATGAGGAACTGTCAGAGCCAGATTTCACAGACAGTGCTAGCATTTCTACCTCTGTTTTTCCTCAGTGTTTTCCAGTGTTTCTCGGGGCAAAACCATCAAATACAAGAGAACTGCAGACATTAAAAAAAAAAAAAACTTAGGTTGCTTTTGTCGCAAACCTACGTCTCCCACATGATTATGTTTTAAGACATGAGACTCCCGTTGATGGAAATTGGATGTTCAGTTGCCTAAACATACAAACACTAGGTTTGGATTTTTTGCTAGTTCCTACATTTTCTATGTTTTCAATGAGAAAAATCAGCTCATTTGCTTAATGTCAGATGACTCTCTGTCAGGCCGCAGAGACGGTGAGAGTTGCGGAGAATGCTTTTAATTTAAAAAGGCTCGCAAATGCAAAACACAAATCCAAAACCCTAGGCTTAATCAAAGTCAAAAGGCAGGCTCAAGGTCAGGTGATGAGCAAACAGGATATCAAAGGTCAAGACAAAATCACAAACAAGAATGATAATCCAGAATCAAAACCATGAACAGCAATCAGAACAAAGGCTTGGTACGTCAAATGTAGAACAGAGCTGAGCCAATACTTTGTGGTGTGTGTGGAAATAAGGGGAAAGATGGCAGTGTTGTTGAGATTCCTGTGAATAGATGACTTTGTTGAAGTTTCAGGATTTTATTCGGTCGAATGCAGCAATGAGTGAGTTTGCGGCAGCCTTGATTGACTCTGAGGTCAGGTCTGGAAAGCCAGACTTGATCCCAAGGTTGATGCTCAGGAGTCTATGTTCAATGTCTGTTGGTGAACTCTTTGTTGTTAGGTAAGAGGAGAGGGCCAACCCATGTCTTTACTTTATTTTTCCTATGGAAGACTACTGTAGATAGCCTTTTTATTTAAATAACTGAATGGGTTAGGGTAGAGTGGTTTGGTTTTGATTAGTTCTTTTCTGTAACTCTATCCAATTTCAGTTGCCTGAGTGTCAGTGTAGCTTATACATATTGTAATGAAATCTTGCAGATACAGATGAAATCTTGAAAAATACACTATATGGCCAATGGTATGTGGATACGTGACCATCACACCCATATGTGAGCCTTCGCTAAACTGTTGCCACAAAGTTTGAAGCACAGTATTATCTAGAATGTCTTTGTATGTTGTAGCATTCGGATTTCCCTTCACTTTAACTACCTAGCCCAAACCTGTTCCAGCATGACAATACCCCTGTGCACAAAGCAAGATTTAGAAAGACATGGTTTGCCCAGATTGGTGTGGAAGAAGTTGAGTGTCCTGCACAGAGTGTCCTCACTTTTGGGATGAATTGGAATGCTGACTACATACCAGACCTTCTTGCCCAACTAATGGACCTCACTAATGGTCTTGTGGCAGAATGGGCAAATCCCCACAGCGATGTTCCAAAATCTAGTGGAAAGCCTTCCCAGAGCAGTGGAGGTTATTATAACAGCAAAGGGTGGGACTAAATCTGGAGTGGGATGTTCAAAAAGCACATATGGTTGTGATGGTCAGATTTCCACAAACCTTTGGCAATATATTATATTTTATATGAGTTGAATGGTGAAACTTTCTTTTGGGGTGGTGGTGTGAGCAAATTTCATTTGTGATTAAAGGCTGATGATTCAGGTCAGCAGGGCCAGACTGGGAAAAGAATTCAGGTCAGGAATCTACAGTATGTCCAAACCCAGGCCCTACAAAGTTCCATTAGAGGGAAGGGTCACTAGAAATTAATACAAAGCTATCCTGACTCATTACTATGATGAAAGATTTCTATCCTGATAGATGAGGATGACAATGCCCCGATCCACAGTAGGGGTTAACCAAATACAAAAATACATTATTCAAATTTTTTTTTAAGTTTGTCAGAAAGCTTTAGGCTAGTTGTGTGCAACGGGATCCCGCTGGATGAAACAAAAGCAAAACTTGCATGAACAAGCTTGTGGGGAGGTACATCAGGTTTCAGCAAAATTCCCTCCCTACTTCAACTCAAAAATTACACAGAAGACTTGAAACTAGCCAAAACCTATTGGGCATAGGAGAATGTATTTCTCTTCTTTTTCTTATTAGAAGATTTTTTTCTCATTCAGGGCAAACAAGTTAACAGAGGTGTGCATTTCAGCTTTTCAGTATACATCTGCAATACGCAGACATTATATATAGAACCTGGCAACCCTGCACATGGAACTTAAAAAAAGAGCAAGGTCATTAACATGATACTAATATGAGATGCACTATTCAGGTTTAGAGTGACTGCCTTACTAAGCTCCAAAATAATATCACATTTCTACCATATTCTACCAGACCGTGTGCTGTGCACATGGCAGCATATCTCTTCTGGCTCTCCCAAAAATGTTTAATTTTAATTAATAATTTAATCATTTAATTAATTAAACATTTTTGCAGATTTTAAACTTGTACTTTTTTGTCATTCTTATATGATGATTCTCCATCATTATTAAAAGATAATGGTCTCAGAAAATCATACGGGTATTATAATAAAATGCCACTTAAAAGTGAATCCCAGTTTTATAATAGATTCTAAAATTGTGTCCAGCAAACTTCTCTGGTCTTTCTGGAATGAAAAAAACTAAACTAAATCAGCACAAATATTATTGTCAACTGTAGCCTAAATAACAGTTTCTTGGTTTGGGAAAGACATTGTGGTTTTGAAACATTGTTATTTTGCTTACTCAGTTACATTAGACAGAAGATAGAAGGTTTTCTAGAAAGTTCCCTGGGGTGTCTGGTTCAGGAGTTGAATAAAGTAATGTTCTGCAAATTGATCGTTGTTGTAATTTGTGTAATTTTATCAGCCATTTGTTCAGTGTTTTCCAGTATTTCGCGGGCTTAGAGTTAACATAAAAATAAATCTTCCAGTACAGACCACTCCAACTTCCTGTTTAAATCTGAATACAAAAACAGATATATACAATATTTTAAGCACTAAACAGGTACAGATACGTATACAGATAATGGCATTGCATTTCACCCCCAATCCACAAGGTATGAAGGGCTGCTGATCGGTTTGATAAGTATGAAAATTATGTAAATTATATGCTACAGCATTCACAGTCAGTAGATCTCAACCCAATTGAACACCTATAGGAGATTTTGAACTGATATATTTGACAATACCCTCCAACACCATCACCAAAACACTAACTGAGGGAATTTCTTTTGGAAAAATGGTGTTCATCCCTACAGCACAGAGAATTGTAGAATCTATGTCAAGGTGTATTGAAGCTGTTCTGGTGACATGTAGTGGCCCGACACCTTACTAAAACACCTTATGTTGGTTTTAACCTCTAATTTGTCAGTGTGTCTGCACTTGTCATTAGTTGTATTAATTAATAAATGATTGTTTCTTTAGTGCATTTTGTCATAAATACATTCTTAAACCTTTTATTAAGATGTCTCCAAGACTTAAGATCCCTTGATCAATATTTTTACCATGTGGTCAGATTGCTTCCTGGTTCTTGTTGATATTTCATAACAGGATAGACAGCCAAACACACTTGCCACATCTCTCACACATAGTTAATTCTTTACAGACCCCAGGTTTGTATTATCACGACTGTTCTCAGAAATGATCTCAGATTATACTTTTAAAGACAAAATTTTTGCAATTAAAAGTTTTTCGCAACCATTTTTGCCATTTGATCTGGAAACAGCAATGCTCTAAAATTATTGTAAATTATATAAAATTCAATAATTGGCACACAAAAAAAAACAATTAAAAAATCCTAATAAAAGGATATTGTTTGGACCTGTCTTGTAATTCCTTTGTTTAATGCTTGATTTTCACTGGTCATTTGATCATGTTCACACAAGATATTGTTAACACTGCAAAGATCTCCCTAACTAGCTAGTTGGCTACATTTTGCAAATAAACCAATTTCGAACCTTTTCGAAATCTGGAGTTTCATTTAATGAAAGAATTTAATTTAATGAAAAAAATACTTCAATCATCCACCCCTTACCTACAGCCTGACATTTTCTTGAGAAACAGCAGCATGACGGAAATAGATTACCACTGTCAACATCAGTGATAAGAATAATCAGCACCTTGGGCTTTCAGACAGTTACTCTGTGTGTTTGGGTGGACTGCACCTCTAAATTGAGTTCATCTGCCTGCCTTGAAAAAAAAAATAGAGTTTAAAGAATTTTAACTCCTGTAATAAACTTAAATTATTTGCATAACATGTTTATGCACCTAAATAAGCCTGCTTTTTCTAGTACAATAAATGCATGATGCATTTGTGTTTTGATAAGCAACAGTAATTCAGAGACATGTGTATATATATATATGTATATATATTCTACTTTTTTTAAATGACACTGATATCTGTTTCTTCACAATCCATAAAAAGGATCTCTTTCCTTTTCGGACAAATGTGCTAAACTGTTATTGACCTCTGAGTGCATTCATTTGCTCCCATCTACATTACTGTGCAAACCATACAACCTGTGACTACTTGATTCACTCTGAAGTGTGCTATGTCAAGACTATGATGAAGAAAATAGGGCACATTAAAGATTAAGGCTACTTTCAGCCATTAAATATTTCACTTGTCAATTCTGTCAAATCTGGGAACACAGATTAATTATATTCAGCCTACACAGAGTACGAAAAGGTGATGTCCATAAAAAGCCTTTAAAATATCATTTTGCATTTAGTGCATATCTTGGATATGACTGGAGAATGGGGACTTCTCATTATTATCTTTTCCTTCTTGCGCTTGAGTTACTGTTTCAGCAGCTATTTCTCTGAGGCTGTTTGTTTTGTGTTACTGAGTTCAGTGAGCATGACACACACACACACACACACACATATATATATATATATATATATATATATATATATATATATATATATATATATATATATATATATATATATGAGTGTCATGCTCATAGCTTATAGCTTACACTCATAGCTTATTTATATATATATATATATATATATATATATATATATATATATATATATATGTAAGCTATAATAACAAGAGGACAGTATTTCCAGTTATTGAAACTGGCATAGTTATCTCCTTGGATTAGTACTTTGTTTTGATTAGTATGAAATATCTTTACTAATGTCATATTATATGACAGAATTACCTATCCTATCTTGGAAATGATTGGGCTTTGCAAGTAAATATCTAGACAGATGTTTGCTTCTAGTGAGAGAAATGTGTTTTAATTTCATTGATCTACTTGCTTTTTGTTTTTACGTTTTTTTTTGTTTGTTTGTTTTTTGGCTTTGATCACTTGACTGTTGGTGGTTACTCAAAGCCTAACTCCAATGGCCTCTCTGCCTGTTGTAACTGGTCAAACACCTTTTGTCTCACCAACAACTACACAGCCTGACATAATCACTGAGTAACAGATATTAACAGTAGTCTATACTTAGAGTGGATTTTCTTGGGTGACATTCCCATGTTGGTATAGTTGATTTTCAAATTACTGAATTCATGCCTTGCATTTTCCACAAGTGCTTTACAACTATTGAGTACTTTAATTAAAATTTTTAATTTTACCCCCTCTCTCTCTGTCTTGTTGGCCTCCTGTGTTTCTGAGAAGGCTGTGGAGTCATCTCCAGTTGTTGAGGCAAATTAAAGGGAGCGACACATTGCTTTTGGGTATACACACTAACTGCTCTAATTTAAAGCCATACATTCAAAGACCCTACTGAGAGTGATGAAATGTCTGGAGAGTGATTGCTGGACTACTGACATGTACTGACATGTCCAGAGCCTGCTAACACACAACTTGTCTCATCGGTTTGGTGTCTGAATGTTTTTCGTTGCTATCCATTACATTATTTAGACAACATTTTTATTAAAAAAACTTTTAAATCACAAGCCATTTATAACAGAGACAGTATACTCACCAGCTACTTTTTAAGGAACACCTACACACCTGCTCATCTGTTCAATTATCCAATCAACCAATTATGTGGCAGCAGCACAATGCTTAAAATCATGCAGATACAGGTTAAGAACTTCAGTTAATGTTCAACTCAAACATCAGAATGAGGAAAATGTGATCTCAGTGACACATGGTAGCATGGCTGTTGCTGCCAGATGGGCTGGTTTGAGTACTTCAGAAACTGCTGATCTCCTGGGATTTTCATGCATGGTCTCAGAATGGTGTGAAAAACAAAAAACATCCAGTAAGCAGCAGTTCTGCAGGTGGAAATGCCTTGTTGATAAGAGGGGTCAGGGGAGAATGGCCAGACTGGATCGAGCTGACAGGAAAGCTATGGTAACTCAAATAGCCACTCTTTACAATCATGGTGAGCAGAAAAGCATCTCAGAATGCACAACACATCATACCTTGAGGCAGATGGGCTACAACAGCAGATGATCACATTGGGTTCCACTCCTGTCAGTCCAGAAGAGGAATCTGAGGCTACAGTGGGCACAGGCTGGACAGTTCAAGATTGGAAAAACATTGCCTGGTCTGAGCCCATGGCCAAAGCTCTAGATACTCTGTGGGATTAAGGGGCGTGATTATTTATTGTAACGTGATTACCAGAGATAAAAGTACTGTGAACCTTGACCTACAAAAATAGTGTATTGAGATGTTGAACATAGATATGAATACTATCTAAACTATACGTAATGTTGATTAATTAAAGTATTCAAGTGATTATCTTAATTAAATATGCATTTTTGGGCTCAGTGGAAACAAAAGTCCACTGAAAATTTATTTGTTCCTTATTTATGAGGGAAATCCAGGAATCGTGGTCATTAAACATAAGATTCCAGGTACAGACAGACAGTGTAATCATAGGCATATTCATAATTATAAACAGTACAGGTCTAAACACAGAAGTAAGACTGGATCCAAACAGGGAACACTACTATTCACAGACTTATGAATGAGATTTCGCAACAAGACAAAAGAACATGAGGGTCATAGTCATGGTCAGGGTCTGCTCCTGCTAATGAAAACACTATTGAAATATAACTGCAAGCAGCAATTATGGGGCCAAGCACAACAGAGGCAAAGTAAGGAGCTAAGCAAGCATCAGACCATAGTCATGATTTTACATATCCATGTTCAGTGCAATAGGCAGTAGCGTTGCCAAGATATTGCATAAAACACTATGCGACACTTATCTCAACTTTGACAATGTATTATATGGAAATGGTTTGAGATATCAGAAGGGTATTTTTTGCCAGCATGCTTTAATGATGATCTATGTGAAATTTGGTGAAGATTGGATAAATGGTCTAAGAGGACTCTGAAAAAGTAGGTTTTTGGCATGACTCAAAATGGCGGCTAGACAAAATGGCCTACTGTGGAAAAGTGTATATTGCTGGTTTCTGTATTAGCTAAGGAATTGAAAGAGGTGAGATTCACGGCCATTGGATGAAATTCAGAAAAGCACATACATTTACAAAGGCACATAGAAACTTTCATCACAATACATCAAAGAGTTTTACAGATACAGCCTCAGAAAAACTACATTACATAAAATAATTAACACGTGTGTAAAAAATGACAGCACCACCTGGTGACCGATTTTCTTTTCTTTTTTTTTTTTTAATTTGCACAAACCTCTCAGAGCAAAAGGCAAACATGTCCACAGTGTTTTGTTTTGGTCAGTCTTTAGTAACCTTGTCTAAAAACTGTTGAAGTGTGATTGACAGATGGTGGCCATGTTTTTAAGGTACACAATTGTCCTCATGGACAATGATGCACATGGACATCGACGCTGCATGCCAATTTTTAAGTCAGTCGGACTGATAGTTAAGTTTGGACTATCAACACAAAATCCATAACTTATTTCTTACTTGGACTGAAGATGGTCTGAGCCGAATTTGGTAAAAATCAGACAAACGATCCAAAAAGCAAAATTATGCTTTTTTCATATCTTGTGAGCATCTGGTGGCGCTGTTCTGAAACTGTGCAGGTACCCTCAAGTCATGATGCCTATGACATATACTAAGTTTGGTCTGAATATGCTAAAGTGTTACAGAGATATAGCCTCACGTCTATTTCAGCATGCTCTTTGTCGAATTTGTTCGTGCATTATTCAAGAACAGTTTGACTAATCTACTTGAATTCCACAATTTTTTGTCGGCATGGTCTGAAGATGATCTGACTCGATTTTCATGAAAATCAGACAAACGATCTAGGAGGAGTTTGAAAAAGTACATTTTCAAAGCATTTCAAAATGGCGGACAGCAAGTTTGGCCAACCATGGCGTTATTGGCATCACTGTTCTCAGCATGATCCAAGGAATCATGACAATGTCATGACAATAGGCAAAAGTAATCAGAAACTATTAGCATTTTTTTAAATGCCATTATAATTTTTGTCCTGAAACTTTTTGAGTACCTTCAGGGCATGGTGCCAATGACGCATACCAATTTTTGTAATGACATGCCAAGACATTTGTAAAATACAGCCTTTTATGACTAAATTTAATATGGCAGACACCCAAAATGGCCGACAAAGGAAAACCTCATATCATTTGACTCAGTATGCCCCACAGAAGCTAAAGAGTTTCAGGATTTTAGGACAAACTGTTCAGAACTTAAGCAAAAATATGATTTTTCATATCTCGTGAGCACTAGGTGGCGCTGTTCCGAAACTGTGCAGGTACCCTCAAGTGATGATGCCTATGACATATACTAAGTTTGGTCTGAATATGCTAAAGCATCACGAAGATACAGTGGATAAAACAGTATACACACTCCTGTTAAAATGGCAGGTTTTTCTGATGTAAAAAATTAAACCAAGATAAATCATGTCCGGACATTTTCCACCCTCAGTGTGAAATTACAACGTATAAAAATTAAGTGAAAAACAATCAAACATTTTAGGGAAAAACAGGAAAAATAAAAAACTTACAACAACCTGGTTGCATAAGTGTGCACACCCTTTTATAATTGGGGGTGTGGCTGTGTTCACAATAAACCAATCACATTCAATCTCATGTTCAAAAGTAATTATCATACAGCTGTCATCAACTAAATTATTCTGATTAACTCCAAATAAAGACCAGCTGTTTCTGTAGGATATTCTTCACATCTTCTTGGTTTCATCTGACTTCTGAAGCCAGGGTCTCCAAAGGGCTTTACAGGGTCCCACTGTAAAAATGTATTGATCAGGACATTGCAAAACATTAGCTGTACCATGGAACACCGTGAAGGCCTTCATCAACTAGTGGAGAAAATGGAGCACCACAGTGACATCACCAAGAACATTATGTTCCTCCAAAATTTAGAAAAGGACAAGACAAAAACTTAACAGGGAGATTACATGTCTGGGCTAGGGGGTAGGGTGGCTCGACGGAAGCCCTTTCTCACGAAAAAATAAGCATCCAAGCTCAACTAAATCACCCCAAACCATATGATGAGACCAATTCCAAAAGGTATAATAATTCCATAATTTCAAAAGGTATGTTTGGTGCGAAAAAAAAAAAAAAAAGACATCATCCTCATCATTTCCATCATCATTTCCTTGCACGAGCCAAGGAATCAGAGGAAAAAAGAATTTTGTTCTTACGGTTCAAAAGTTATTAGCATAAACATGAGTGCAAATTTGAGCTGTTGGTGGCGCTAGAGGGTTTAAGATAGTAACTCCAAATTTGCTATGGTAACATTTCAGACTGTCCCCTATCTATGTGCCAAATTTCATAACTTTCCTATGTATGGTTCTATAGGCTGCCATAGACCCAAGAGCAACAGAAGAAGAAGAAGAAGAAGAGGTTACTGGCCCCTAATAATGCTGTACTCCACAGAGTATTTTTAGTAATATAACAGATCATTCTTACCCTTGAATGTCAAGTGGTATATGGTACATTAATTAATTGATTGACAAAAATGAAATTATAACTAAACAAACATTGATCTTTTTACTCAAAATCTCTAACGAATTGTAAAACTGATACTGCAGACTTGTACCTAAGAACTGCTTCTGTAGTCTATGATGACTATGATGTTCATAGTGAACATCCATTCAACACACTTAGTACTGTCTGGCTTTATAGTATACTATTGTAGAACAGTAACGATTTCTGATATGACTATCTGGTGTCACCAGGAAGAGGATGGGTACTCTCTGGCTTGTTCTTTAGGGATCTGAAAAATAAATCTAGATCTGGATTTCTGTAAAGCTACTTTGTGATAATGCCTACTGATAAAAGTGCTATACAAACTAAATTGAACTGAAATGAACCGAAGTGATTGGACAAAGATAACATTTTTCCCCCTAATGTGCACTCACTTTGCAAAGGCCAAACAAAATACAAGGGAAATAATTGAGACACAGTGCTTGACATACACTCAGCTGCATACAGCTGTCTCCGTTGTTTATGTTAGCGTTACAGCTTTGTGGCTGCAGAAACATGCACATAGTTCTAACATGTTAGTTAACAGAGTCAACCTGTAACACTACTTCTATGATAAAATGTTTTATTCCCAAGCAATATGCTTGGGAATAAATATGCAAAATGCTTTTTTGTAATATCTGTCATGCTTGGATAAGCAACCTAGCTAGCATACCTGATGACATCACTAAAGTCAGTGCAATGTATACCAAGTTTACGCAAAGTAATAAATGCACTTACTTCCCTTGGAAAACTCTGCTGTATATTAGACACAGTAATAGCCATATGATTGTTTTAGCTCCTGAAGATCAGAGATTAAGGAGTAATGAGCCAGGAGGAAAATCTAGCCTCACCTTATCCTACAACCCCAGCCTTATGAATTTATGTGGTGCTTCTTTTTGTGTCACTTTTTGGGAAGTCACATTTGCACAGTAGTAATACACAAAAAGAATGAAATATATAAATATTCCAGTACATCTGCCTTTGCCTACAGACACAGAGGCATAAACCCATCACACATATTGCCACCCAGATATTTTAACATTTAGTCCTTGGAATGCTAATTTAAAAATTACCTATATCTTCAATCTTCAATACAACCTAATGATGTGATTGCAGTTGTTCATTACATTACCCACAAATCAGTGTACTGTATATAATATATGCAGTTGTTCTTTTATCAAGTATGTCTACTATATAGTATATAAAAAGGAGTATGTGTCTACAGAGGGCTAACCTTTGTTCATGTCCAAGTGTGCTGGCTGCTTCAGTTAGCAAATTTGAAAAGCACCTTTGTATGTATGCATTTATCAAATGATATATTTAAACCATGCATTCAATAATTTGTTGTGATTCAGCACTCTCCATCCTACAGCATGTAAAATCTGAAAAGCAAAAAATGACTAGATTGTCCAAATCCAGTCAGCCAGTGTCACGGCTTTCGAATCATATCATCTGGGTCTACTTTTACAGGCTTTTTAATCAACATGAAAAAATGGAATTATTGATTCCTTTTGCAACAGGCCAGCCAGGAGCTTTTTTTCTGTTATTACAAAAAAAAAAAGAATTTGCTCTTGGCAGCAACTCTTTTCTCTTTGTGTTTAGTTCATCTAGGTGAATATTAACACAAATTTACAATCTGAAAACAGTATGCCAATATTTACAACATTAAAAATAGTTCTGACTGGCCACTCAAAATTTCAAGTTAATAACATTCAACACGACTTTACTTTTTCATTAGAGTAATATGTTAGGGTAATGATGTAAGTCCTATGTTAGGGTAATGATGCTAAACTTTTCCTCAACAGCACGTCATGTGTCATTACCATAAGTTATTCAAAAGTTTTTATTAGGTGTGTCAGTAGCATCTAAAGAATGTCAAAGAGTAGCTATGAATGGTGTGCAACTGGTCAACATATACTAATATGGCCAAAAGTTTGTGGACACCTGACCATCACAGCCATATGTGCTTGACGAACAACTCATACCAGATTTAGTCCCCCTTTGCTGTTTTAATAGCCTTCACTCTTCTGGGAAGGCTTTCCACTAGATTTTGAAACATGGCTGTGGGAATTTGCCCATACAGCCACAAGAGCATTCATGAAGTCGCACACTGATTCGCAAATGTTCAGTGGGGTTGAGGTCAGGGCTTTGTGCAGGCCACTCATGGTTTTCCACAAACCTTGGCAAATGATGTCTTATTGTCCTCATTTTGTGCACAGGGGCATTGTCATGCTGGAACAGGTTAAGTTTATATCTATGTGTGTGTGGTGTGTGTGTGTGTGTAGTGCATAATTTAATAGAATTTGACATCAGTGTAGATCATACGCATCCCATAAATTCATGGAAAATCCTGCAGTCAGAGAATTTTGAGTCAGGATGAAATAGCATCAGCTGAAATAATCCCATATATAGTGTATATTCTGCTGGAAAAGTCCAACACAATTAATATCTTGTTTACCACATTTAGAGATGTTGTCTATAATAACAGTCCAACTGCACATTTTTAAAAGATGAACTGTGGATATGGACTCATGACTACATGACAGTTCATACATAGAGGCAAAAGTGCCAGGGTAAGATTATCAGATTAAGTAAATGTACTGTATAAATCAATAAATATTCTAGGCAATTAATACACACACGCTTCTGTTGTATACATAGATGAGACTTGCAGTACATTATGGTTGTATCTATGATAATGTTAACTGCTAACATTATCCATGTCATCAAACTTTTACCATTATTTAATACATATATTAGGACAAGTTTGATCTTTTTGTCTATATTTACTTTGAATATTTTTTGCCATGATCACCATTGCTTTACTGTAAATGTAATTTGTTACTATAAATTTGACCTATAAATTAATAAAGAATCCTAGTCTTTTTAAAGGATACTGCCTTACTACCAATCTTACTAAAGTAGTTATGTGAATGAATACCCTTTTTGTAAGGAAATATCTTTATTTGAGTAAGTACCAGCATGAGGAATGGGCAAGTGAAACAAGGCACATTGCAGAAAAGACATTTTGAACCATTCATCTATGGGGGGTAAGGGGGTAAGAGGGGATAGAATGAGGAAGACAAAGAAATAGCAATCTCAACTCCATAAAACACTTTCAAAAGCAATTTCAGCCTAGACCACTGTCATTTTTGGTACAGAAGAGCTCCATAATTTGTGGCAGGTGTTTGGAGCGCTGGACTAAGTGTTAATCATATCCAGACACTAGGCAGATGTATGTTGTCAATATAGGGTATTGTAGAGTAGTAGCATACAAAGATTGAACATTTGATCAGGGTAGGTAAATGACTCCATTCAAAGTGTGCTTCATATGTATGCCATTGTACATATATACAGTGTTTATAAAAAGTGTACACCCCCCTGTTTAAATTGCAGGTTACCTAGATGTACAAAAGGAAACCAAGATAAATTATGTCAGATGTTTTTCCACCTTTAATGTGGTATAGCAACCAGCAGGTTAATGTAAGTTTATTTTTCTTTCTTTTTTAACCTAAAATGTTTCTGTTTGTTTCATATTTGAATTTTGTTGGTTGCTATATCACATTAAATTCTGGGAATCTCACATTTCTCCTGCAGAACTACTAAATAACAATGGCTCTTTTATAATAACAACAGATTAATTACTGATCACTTAGGCATTAATTCCCAGTAGCTATGCCTTACCTTCTTCCTTGAGATCTACTATCTAATATAACTTAACCTATTCCAGTACCTAGTGTCTAAAATGTAAATGTCTATATGAGTTATTATGTCTCCTCAGAGGAACACGGGGTCTGTGTGTTGTTTTTTATTTAGCCAGTCAAGACCTAACGAAAGAAATAGACAGCAATAATGTTTTAGTAGATAGTAATGAATTATCATGTGTAATACTGTTCCACTTCATCATTAACTACTTAAGAACAGCATAGTAACACTTCAGTCATTAGTAATGAGTTTCTATGTATTTCACTTTACAATACTGTTCCAGATCATCATTAACTAATGAAGAACAACACAATAATACACCAGTCGTCAGTAATGAGTTTTAATTTATTGTTTAAGCTATATCCATATAGTTAGAATACATGCAAACAACATTTGAAAGTGATTCATACAACTTGGACCTGTTATTATGGTACAAAGCATGGCTGACATGGCTTAATAATTTAACTCCTTCAAACAATTACATTGATATCATTGCATTGCATTTCAATTACATTGACTTTACATAAAACATGGAAGGTGAAAATAACAGAAAAAAAAAAACTTATATTGGGTCAACCTCCAGGAGGAAGCTTCTGTGAATTTAGCTATTGGGAATTAACGTCGATGTGATCAGTAATTAATCTGTAGTTATTATAAAAGGTAGTTAGCTAACAAACCTACTGATTTTTAATAGGAATAAGATAAATGCTAATGGAGAACTACTCATTTGTTCCTGCTTAGTTCCTTTAGGTATTGTATTTCTTTAGGTATTTTGTATTGTTATCCTGTAACATTTTCTAAAGTAATAGGGTGCTCACATCATGGTGTAGGTGATGTGAATATGAATAGATGTCTATTAAATTTGAAAGGAAATTTGTACAATTATTGACCAACAGGCTGTTGCTAAATCCACTAGGAAACTAGTTAGTCTAGCTAGCTATATAATAGGTCGTTTGTTCTGGAGCTGGGCAATGGACATGATCAATGCTCAAATAGTTTTGTACCTCTGCAAAAGGCACTTACAGATGGGCAGATGTGAAAAGTGCATCTCACAAACTATGGAAATACTGCTGTCTGTTCACCGCCTTTCTCTGCCACTTTGCAGTCCCAGTTAGGAGTGAAGTGAACAGCAGATGCAGTATAATATGTGGACACGTGACCAATCACACCCATATGTGTATCCCATTCCAGATTTAGTCACCCTTTTGTTCGTATAATAACCTCCATTCTTCTGGGAAGGTTTTCCACTAAATTTTGGAATGTGACTGTGGGGATTTGCCCCTTTCAGCCACAAGAGCATTAGTGAGGTCAGGCACTGATGTCAAGCAAGGAGGCCTGGCATGTAGCTGGCAAACCATGTCTTTATAGATATCACTTTGCTCACAGGGGCATTGTCATGCTGGAACATATTTGGCCTAGAGCCCATAATTCCAGTGAAGGGAATTCTTAATGCTACAGCATACAAGGACATTCTAGGCATTTCTGTTTTTCCAACTTTGAGGCAACAATATGTGAAGGCTCACATATGGCTGTGAAGATCAGGTGTCCACATACTTTCCACCATATAGTGTATAGCTGCAGAGGTGGCTAGGAACAAAAAAAAAGAAGTCCTTTGCCGCACTGCAGCAAAGAGGAGAGAATGTCTTTACTGTGTTGGAATGTGGATTAGAGGAGCTGGCAGAGCTGGCAGATTGGAGCTGGCAGCTGGAATGGGCCGAATAAAAGAGCTGTTAGCAGGAATGCAACAATGCATTAATGTACGGAGCTTGAGGGAGCCTAGTACCACTGCCTCACCTATAGAGACAGACCCTGATGTGCTATCAGTTGCTGTGTCTCATTCTCTGAACATGAAGCCCACCTTGGCAGAGGGTGCTGACAGCTTGTCATTTAAGCACACAGAAAATTAGAGTGAAACGGTTCCGCCATTTGCTGACAGGCCATCCGAGCCCACTACCCCTCACAGCAGACCTACTGGACTGTCTCAAATGGGACAGTGTGGAACAGCAGACACACCTTGAGATTATAAACAAATTCAAAACAGTGTTCCACAACATAATCTAAAAACAGGCAAAGGCCAGATGATCAGCAAACGACAGCAATGAGGCAAAATCCAGAATCGTGAACAAGATACAAAATAACCAGAATAATGATACCCGGGAATAAAGGCTTGGTAAGTTCAGGTAGATGCACACTGAACATTACTTCGCAAAGTGAGTGTGTGAGTGGAGTCCTTAAATACTGTGTGGGGTAAATTGGAAACAGATGTGTGTGTGATTAGAAGTCTGGTGACTATGAGCGTGACAAAGTCCTTGTGTGTGTGTATGTGTATGTGTGTGTGTGTGTGTGTGGGAAGTGTAGTCCTTGGCGGCCATGGTTGTAGGCCACGGTGTGTTCTGGGAAAAGGAGTTTCTTTTCGATTCTGGTGTTGACCTGATAGCAATGGGTCAGACTCACTTCACAAGTGCACAAGCTCCATATACACTGCCCTCCAAAAGTTTGGAAACGCCTGAACAAAATAGGGTTTTTGGGCAATATCAGCATAAATCCTCTTTAGTTAGTGACCATTTTGCATTGATAATAAGGGACAACACTAGGCATCCGAGCAGTCAGTTTATTCAAACATTGACTAGATATATTACTCCAAGCCTCCTGGAGGATTGCCCAAAGATGATT
>CM040980.1:19366884-19391536 GCA_022985145.1 Pangasius djambal
ATTTGAGTATTTTTCTATGTTATGTTCATGTTTATGTTCATAAACTTTTTATTTAATAAAATATGTTTTCATAGTTTGTGTTGTCCCTTATTATCAATGCAAAATGGTCACTAACTAAAGAGGATTTATGCTGATATTGCCCAAAAACCCTATTTTGTTCAGGCGTTTCCAAACTTTTGGAGGGCAGTGTACATGACAGGAAAAGAGGTGCCTTCTACCATTAAATGTCATTTGATGCACACTATGGCTACTTCCTAGGCAGCACTAAGATTTTGCTGCCAGATTCTATAGACTGAATGTCATTGCAACCTGTGTGCTCTGTGGTGAGTTAGAATAAACCCTTTGGCTTTCATATGGTGGACTGTTTAAAGGAATGGGTTTTGGTTATGTTTAATTACTGTTTAGAAATGGTCATCTCTGAGCTGTGTTTTTCAGTTTGGCTTGATCTAAATACTAAAAAAAAGACTTTAATTTACGTAGCATGACTTTATAATAATGCTAGTTTTTATAATGCTAAGATTTTTCTATTAGGCTTAGGTAAGTTTATTTTCCTAAAAAAAAATTTTTTTCCTTTTCATGACTGGCCATAGCCAAGTACAGTTGTAAAAATAACAAACAGACATCTTCAAACAAACATAGACAAATGCAGGCAACTTGTGCAGACTATAGTTGCCTTTGAAAAACAACGTATTCTTTCCTATCTTTAGCTTGCATGCATACAAAATTAATTCAAGGCAGGTTTTCTTACCAACATATATTTCACCCTTCTTGCCTTTTTTCTCACCAGCCAATGCTGTTTGGATGTATAGATATATCTTCTGGTTTTTCTGTGAACTTCTGGAATATCGAATATTCAGTACACATACTGAATACACACTCACCAGCCACTTTATTATGAACACCTGTGCTCATGTTGATACATGCGTTGATACGCCTGTACACATACACATGTTGATGAGGGTGTTCAGTGGAGAATGGCCAGGCTGGTTCCTGCTGACAGGAAGGCTACGGTAAGTCAAGTAACTCTCAACAGCTGCGGTGAGCAGAAAAGCATCTCAGAGCACATGCACTAGAGATTACACACACACACACACACACACACACAGCTTTCCTAGATAATGATTAAGATGATTGCTAAGGTGATTACTATACTGATTAAAACAAAATTGGCAAGATGCAGATTTTAATTATACCAAATGTAAGTCCACTGGATATAAACAAAATGTTTTGAATAAAACTATGATGTGGTGCGAAATGTTAGCAATCAATTGATTGCCCAGTGAGCACTAAGCATGTTTCATCTTGCTGACTGAAACTTCTAGATAATGATCATTAACACTTAACAAAAATGTGCCTATGTGTTATCTATTAAGTGCCAAGATAAAGTTATTTTTGGGAAATAAATGGAAAAAAATGCAGTGCAGATGGAGGCAGTGTGCATTAATCATTGAAACTGATGGACTGGTGTTTTTTGTAGAGAGGGTATGTAGGAGCAGGGGTTTTAGCACATTCTCTTGTTTGGGCAGACAACCCAGTATCCTCAATTGTTTTTTCCATGACTTGAAATAGATTATCCTAGCTCTAAGGCCACCACTGACATCACAAATTGCAGGTTTCATACTCAGCTATTGGGTGTTTCATTAATGACTGCCTTCAGCTGAGGATGCTGTTCCAAATCTGTCCATGAACAGATATAAATGTGGTCTTACTGTTTAACTTCCTGATTAAAACAGGCCCTCATTAGACAGATAAATTGTATAAAATGGTATAAAATGGGCCATGGACTTAACATCGAGGCAGGCTCAAATCAGAGTAATCATAGATTACATCATATAATCAATGAATGTTGTTTCTGATTGTATTGTTGCTTCAATTGCATTCTATATAGTTTCATGCAATTCAATCCTGGGCAGCCAAAAAAAATGGGCCAAGCCCAAAATGGCAAAATATTAAGCTTTTAATGGTCTTAACAAATCATTGGTCAGGAAATTAGCAAGAATTAAACAAATAGATAAAGCAACTTAGTACGGGATAGCTTTTTCCGTTGATTTTTTAAAAAATGTTTAAGCCTTGTGGGTGAACCTGTGGACAGTTTTTTACAAAAAGAAGAGTCAGTGTCGTTCCATTCAATGTTGATGGCCTCAAACAGTTGAGGAGTAGTTGAAAAATGTTTCCTGGTTAGTTTGCATTTAATGTGAGACCAAACATTCTCTATAGGGTTCAAATCTGGACTATGACCAGGCCAAAAAATTGACCTTCATGGAATTATTCTCAAGCCACTTTTTTGTGGTCTTTGCAGTGTGGGCAGGAGCATTGCTTTGTTGAAAAGTAACATCTGATCATGCCTCTTTGGAAAACAACTTTCAAGCAAACCTTTCTGCAATATTCTCTTGTATTCCAAAGCATTATTTGACTTTTCACAGTGAAGCAGCCCACCAGCAGCTGAAAAGGCTCCCCACACCATGACACCTCTTCCTTCATGGTTAACTGTGGTAGAGATGCATTCACTATTGTATTTCTCACCAGATCCTCGAAGACACCTCTCTGGAGCATCATCATGCAACTCAAATCGTGATTCACTCCACACAACCACTCTGAATCAAACTTTCTGTATTCTGCCAAAAACATCATTCTGTCTTTGATGTTTTTCTGAGACAGCAATGGCTTTTTAACACATCTTCTAGAAAAAAAAAAATCTGCATTAGATAACTGTTAGATAGCCATTTTGTGCTTGGCCCAGGAGTGTATATTAGAAAGAGATACAGAGAACCTGTCACAAAATGCTTATGTAGCTAACTATGAATGCTAGCAAGGAATAGCATGATTATACTGATAGGTCTCCAATAACTTTCATTCATTGAGCCTCATTTATCAAGCTGGATACAAAGGGATTTATTCATAAATCGTTCGTACGAGCATTTACACAAGAAATTTGGTATTCATGAAAATTCCATAAATTGGGGAAAACATTCTTATCCTACTTGCGTGTGTAAATTTGCACATAGAAAGACTAGCAGAAGCAGCCGAGCACCTGAGTGAGTGTCATCTAGTATAAAGCTCAAACTTGTGTTCAAACTTGACACTGTGTCATTGGCATTCTCTTCTGAGTTTTTCCCAGGTATGCAGTATGTTTCAGAGGACTATGTTACATGTTCCCTGGATCATTGAACTATATGGTTTTTCCACTTGTTGAGTGTATACCTCAGTTTATTTCTAGTGGGTTTCTACTCAGATCCATAGCATCTTCTATTAATGTGTAAAACTTTAGAGCCAGCACTAACTCAGCCGACAAAAAAGATCCTGTGCCATTCCTGTGCACGTCCAAGTTTTGTCCATGCTTTCATTTCTTGCTACCAGCATTTTTCAAAGAGAGATAAGTGGCCAATCGGGTATGTATCAATGTGCAATAAACCGTATACTCCCTAGTGTACTGTGTGCCATAATCCAGCATTTTCCCAAATATATCAGAGTGCATTCCTCCTCCACCCCTAGCCTGACACGGTTATCACACATCTGCACCTCAAGTAAAAGGTTCTGGCATAAACCATCTGTCATCCATTTAATTTTAATCGCAAGCTTTATTTACACATTTTCACATTTTGCAATGATTGGCATATTTGCTTTAAATGTGTCTTTTAGAGTTGCTGCAATGTCCTGCAATGTCCTCTGAGCACAGTGTCATTTCAGTGTCAGAAACAGCGTTCAACTACAATTCCCAACACACAGCGTGGCCTACAAAAATGGCCACTAAGGACTACAACACCCAAACACTCTCATGTTCACATTAACCTGATTACTGATTTCACACACCTGGATTCAATCCCAGCCCAGCACGTTCATAGTATATAAGGACATTCAATTCATTCATTCAGTGTGAAGTATATGCTTTGTGTCTTTCTGTGTCAGTTGTTACTAAGCCTTTGTTTATTGTATGCCCTTCTGGTTTTGACCCTATTCTGTTTACAGTTCTTGATCTTGCCTTTCCCTGTTTCCTCTGTTTGTACACTGCCTGACCTGTGCCTGTTTTTTGACCGCATCATTAGATTATGTTTTGGTTGTTTGCGTCCGAGCCTGTTCCCTGATACATAGCTAGCATCCTGCTTTTCCAAGACGGTGTTGGTGAGGACTTTTGGTTTCTCTCCATATTTTGTCCTTTTCAGGTGCTGTGACTGCTTTTTATGCTGTTAAATAATATTTCCTTATTCTTGTAGATGTGAGCCAAAAGTACTTCTATGTCTGCCTCTGAGAAATTCTTCTTTTTTTAGCCATTTAGTGCTAGTCATTTTGTGCTTTCTCTGTGAGCTCTGCCTTTTTTTTGGTGTTTTGTGGGTGTTACTGAATGCAAATCAGCTGTGCTGTGCACGTTCCTGGTAATTTCCAAGTGATAACCATTTATCAACATATGCACATGAATATGAAGAAAATCAGTGTTTCCAAAACTTTTGCAAATCTGGCAGAATCTTGTCAAGTTTGGTTTATGCAAACTTTTCTGCGTAACTTTTTACTAAATGATTGTTAGCCATTTTGTGTGAAAACACAATCTCTTCATCCAGGGTTCTTAGTTTGCTGTTAAGCACTTTATTCAGTGGACACTGGTTGAGACACTGACAGGGCACGTTCTAGGACATACTGTATCAGTTGACTTGTAGGCATAAAGACTTTCACGCAGTTTTGTTTGCGAATAGGAGACTATAGTGCTTACTGCATTATGACCAAATCATAGCAGTCTGTCAGAATAAAGGCCTAGTGTTTGCAAGCACCTTTGGGAGAACAAATTTACCCTCAAACCTCCTAAAACATCCATTTCACTTGTGCCATTTTCAAATAGGTTATTGTCTGTCAGGCCCTTTCCAGAGCAGTGTTGAGATAAAAAGTATACACACCCTTGTTAAAGCTTCAGATTATGTGAAAAATTAATCCAAGATAAATCATGTCAGATCTTTTTCCACCTTTAATAGGATATAGCAACCAACAATATTCAAGTGAAAACAGGTTAAAGAAAGAAAATGGGGGGGGGAACCATGCAATTACTATAGCTGAGTGCATGTGTGTGTGCACACCCCTTAACTAATACTTTGTTAAGGCATCTTTTGCTTGTAATACAGTAATCAGTCTTTTTGGGTAAGAGTCTACCAGCTTTTTGATTTGGCAATAGGATTCAGGTCTGGGCTCTGACTGGGCCATTCCAGTACATTGATCATCTTCTGAAGCCATTCCTTTGTTGACTTGGATTTGTGCTTTGGGTCACTATCATACTAGGAGAAAGAAATATTTCTTCAAATTTGTCTGGGGTGATTGTATGTATGTTGTGGCAAAATTAGGGAATTATTTTTTTTTTTTTTTTTTTTCATGAGAAAGTGCTTCATCAATACAAGACAATATGAGAAATTTTTGTCACATGCAGGGAGTGACGAGTACTTCCTGGAGCTCCTTTAATGATGCTGTAGGTCTCTTGGCAGCCTCCCTGATAAGTTTTCTTGTCAATTTGGGAGGGATGTACTGTTCTTGGTAATATTCCTGTGGTGTCCCATTTTCTCCACTTGTTGATGATGGCCTTCATAGTGTTCCATGGTACATCTAATGTTTTTGAAATTCTTTTGTATCCCTGTCCTGATTGATAGGTTTCAACAATAAGATCCTTCAGCAATCAGATGAAAAGCCTACAGAAAGACCTGATCTTTATTGGGGGTTAATCACAATCAATTCATTGATGACAGGTGTATGATAATTACTTTTGAACATGAGCTTGACTGTGATTGGTTAATTCTGAGTACAGTTACATGCCCTATTATGAAAAGGTTTGCAAACTTACACAACCAGGTTATTGTAAGTTTTTTTTTTCTCCCCCTAAAATGTTTCTATTTGTTTTTCACATGGTCTTTGTTGGATGCTATATCTCAGTGAAGGTGGAAATTGTGCTGACATGATTTATCTTGGTTTCATTTTTTTTTTTTACATCACAAAAACCTGCCATTTTAACAGGGGTGTGTAGACCTTTTTATATACACTGTATACCTTGCTTTCTAAGAAGGTGGAAATCAGTGGGTATTGAAGAGAATCAGAGCTTCTGTGCATTAGCAAACAGCATGTATGCAGATCATTACGCCTACCATGTCAGCTGTCCTGTCAGAACAGAGACACGCCGTCAGGAAATGCAAAGATATAGTTAGTGTCCAGCAGCAAATTAGTGAGAGGGGAGTCCTTTCAGGAGTGATTTATTCCATTTGACAGGGAGAGAGAGATATTGAAGGAGAAATTAGTTTCAATGTGATCAGCAGCACCTCTGGGTTGCACTGGATAAGTGAGATGGAAAGGGCCGAGACAGTTTACAAATGTGGCCATCAGTTTCCCCACTGATGTGGTTGGAAATGAAAGGGTAAACAGAGATAGTGGGGATGAAGTTAAATATGGGAACATGTATTAATATGCAAATGAGAAATGAGGTGTGAATGTTATTTTGCCTGGGCAAATGAGTTTCATCTTGGGTTGGTGGAAGGAACATCACATGTCAATCAGTGTTGCTATGTTCCGCCATCTGATTCTCAGAGAATGTAATGGAAGGTAGAATAAAAAACAAAAACAAGGAACTGTTTTTTTGAAAGAGATTTCTTCTATCTTCTTATTCTTCTCATTAATAATAATAATAGACACAATTTTAGTATGTTCTACATGTTTGATTTTGAGTAAAATTAATGAATAGTGTACTACATTTTGACAGGTCATACAGTTGATGCCAAAAGATTATATATACCTAGGCTCAAGATATTCAATCTCAGCTTTTCACAACTTCATACATTTCATGTTACCAAACATTTCTTTTGGCCAGTCCGTTAGGGCCTCTACTTTCTTTTAAAATCACCACTGATGTGAACAATCAATTAGAGACAGAATTATGTCAGCTTTAATGTACTGTAATATCAGAGTTCCAGCGGGTCAAAAGTGTGTATACACCAGGTTGACTGTTTCTTTAAACAGTCTGGAAGATTTCAGAAATTGATGTAATGACATCTAGAAGGTTCTGATTGGCCAATGCCATAAATAGGAGGTACAGTAATTGGGAATGCAGCTGTGGCTATATTTAGAGCTAGTGCCTTTTTGCCCTTGATACTATGGGAAAATCCAAGCAGGTTCCTTCCTTGGAGCAATTTCCAAACAACTGAAAGTACCACGAAAATGGAACTGTTTGGTCATAATGATCAGTGCTACGTATGGAGGAAAAAGTGTGAGGCTTTTAATCCGAAGTGCACCATCCCAACTGTAAAGCGTGGGGCTGGCAGCAGCATCTTGTGGGGGTGGTTTGCTGGAAAAGCAAAGAACCAGTGACCTTCAGAAAATAGATGTCATCATGAGGAAGGAAATCGCTGAAGCAATTCAATACTGAAGCAAAACCTCAATACATCAGCCAGAAAGTTAAACATGGGTCATAACTGGGTCTTCCAGCAGGACTATGATCCTAAGCATGCCTCCAAAGTTGTAACAAAACGGCTTAAAGACAACAAAGTGAAAGTATTGCAGTGGCCATCACAAAGCCCTGACCTGAATCTCATAGAAAATGTGTGGAGTGATCTGAAAAAGCATGTCCGAGCAAGGAGGCCCAAAACCTTACTGATTTATACCAGTTCTGTCAGGAGGAATGAGTAAAAATTCCAGCAAAGTATTGTGAGAAGTTTGTGGAAGGCTAAACAGAAAGTGTCCCAGCTGTCCACTAGAAATAGTCTACAATGTTAGAAAGTAAAATGTCATCCTGCCTGAGGTCATCATGAGACAGAGACAAAGATCGGAAATGAATACAACTGAGCCACACGCCTAGACAATGGCTTTTACACTAATTTATTAGTGAGAAGGAAAGTCTAGTGTTTCTCATAACCCTGAAACATTAGGGGGAAAAACATTACTTGGCCCTAAATAAAACCTTGAGCCAAGAGAGTGACTGGTCTTTTAAGCATGATATTTGACAAACTGATCCATAAAGTCTCAGAAGCAAAGCATGGAACTAGGATTATGACCAAATTACTGCTGGAATAGCCCTTATACATTCGGAAAATTGACAAAAAGGTAAAAACATACATACCAATATACCATGCGAAATAGTTGGATGCTGTTACATTTGTGATGAGTTATTAAAAGCATTTAATTTAATTTAAAGTTTCCTACTTGATAATGGGTGATGGTAAATAAAAACAGTATTTTGCGCAATGCTAAGCCTCTAACATGTAACAGCCATTAGTTGTGGAATTGTAAGTAAGCAGTGCCTATAAGAAGATTCATGATCCTTTCCATTCATATTTTAACACATCTGTATTTAACTGAATTACATCAATGTTGTTTTTTGACATTTATTCAGATTTAACTTTAAATCCAGTTTCCTGCACAGCTGTTTCCACCAGGCAAAAAAAAGTACATGTGCAATGGCATGGCAATACTCTATGTTCAATTTAAAAAAATAAAAAAAAAAAACAGCTGCAGCAATTTGCACATCCCCCCACCGACACACACACACACACAACAAAAAAGAAAAGGAGAGAGGTGCAGTGCCTCCAGACAGTATTCACTCCCCAATGATTATTTCTCTTTTTGCTGTACTGCAGAAGAGATATAAGCATATCAGAATTTTTTTCTCCTTTTGAAGTGACTCTACAGAAATAAAATGAAATAAAGTATTTAGATGTTCTCTGAATTATTTGAAAATGTTTAAAAATCTAAAAATTGGCTAATTAATAATTATTCAAACCCTGTGGGATTTGTCTCTTTGCAGCAATTACAGATTTAATTGTCTTGGAGATTGTTGGTGGACAACAGTTTTCAGGTCATACCACAGCTTTTTAATAGGACTTAAGCCTGAGGTTTGAGTCATGGTGGCAGATATGGACGCAAGTGAAGGGTAAGACAGCTTTATTATAAAAGCTCAACAACAATCCAAATCCAATCATCCAATCCAATCCAAAATCATAAACAATGAACAGGCTAGTGTCAGGTTATCAGCAAACAACATAAACTAGGAAAAGTCTATAATCATGGAACCAGAAACAAGATCATAAACCAGGTAGACTATGACAGAGTGGAAGGCTTAGTAATGACAGGTATGAAACACTGAGCATACACTTCGCAGACTGTGAATGGATGTGAGAGTCCTTATATTGTGTGGATGTGTAACCGAGTCCAGGTGACTGACCATGTGGTGTTATGTTAACTCCGAATCCGTTGTAGACGTAACAAGCTATTTAAAAAAAAGCTTTTTTTCCAAGCCATTCCTTTGTAGTTTTTGCCCTGTGCTTCAACTCATTGTTCTGTTGGAACATATACAGTCAAGTCCATAAGTATTTGGACAGTGACACAATTTTCATAATTTTGCCTCTGTATACCACCACAATGGATTTGAAATGAAGCAATCAAGATGTGATTGAAGTGTAGACTTTCAGCTTTAATTCAAGGGGTTTAACAAAAATATTGCAGTAACCCTTTAGGAATTACAGACATTTTTATATAGTCCCTCCATTTTCGCACGCTCAAAAGTAATTAAATAATTGACTGATAAGCAGTTTCATGGCAAGTTGTGGCCTGTTTCCTCATTATTTCATGACAAATTAAGGAGATAAAATATATGGAGTTGATTTCAAGCATTGAATTTGCATTTGATAGCTGTTCATGGGAACTCTCAATATGTGGTCCAAAGAGGTGTTGATGCAAGTGAAGGAGGCCATCATTAGGCTGAAATAACAAAACAGACCTATAAGAGAGATAGCAGAAACTTTAGGTGTGGCCAAATCAATAATTTGGTACATTTTTAAAAAGAAAGAATGCACTGGTGAGCTCAGCAACACCAGAAGGTCTGGAAGACCACGGAAGACAACTAAAGTGGATGAATGCAGAATTCTTTCCTTGGTGAAGAAAAATGTCAAAAGTCGAAGACACTCTTGAGTGCGGAGTTAGGCATATCATCAAAGTCTACAATCTAGAGACGCCTTCATGAATGTAAATACACACGGTTTACCTCAATATGCAAACCACTGGTAACACTTAAGGATAGAGAGGCCAGATTAGACTTGCTAAAAAAAAAAAAAAGAAGCCTGCCCAGTTCTAGAACAAGATTAACTTGTACCAGAATGATGGGAAGAGAAGAGTATGGAAAAGCATACTACATCATCTGTCAAACATGGTGGAGGCAGTGTTATGGCATGGGCATGCATAGCTGCCAATGAAAGTGGGTCACTGATGTTTATTGATGATGTGACTGCTAATAGAAGTAGCAGAATGAATTCTGAAGTGTATACTTTCTGCTCAGACTCAGTCAAATGCTGCAAAACTGGATGTAAATATACAAAATTTGGATCATTATCGATTTGTACAGAATATATTTTGTACATATAGATAATGATCCAAAACATACCATGAAAGCAACCCAATGGCTTCTTAAGGCAAAGAAATTAAATGTTCTTAAATGTCCGGTGACCTGAACCCAATAGAGCATGCTTTTCACTTACTCTGAAGGTAAAACTGAAGGCAGAAAGACCCACAAACAAGCAGCAACTGAAGGCAACTGTAATAAAGGCCTGGCAAAGCATGTAAAGTGAGGAAGCTTAGCATTTGGTGATGTCCATGTGTTCCAAATTTCAGGCAATCATTGACTGCAAAAGAATTTGTATTCAAGTATTAAAAATAATCCTAATATTTATGACTATGTTAGTTTGTCCAGTTACCTTTGAGCCTGTGAACATGGAGGGACAAAAACAAATGGCTGTAATTCCCAAAGGGTTACTGCAATATTTTTGTTAAACCCCTTGAATTAAAGCTGAAAGTCTACACTTCAATCACATCTTGATTGCTTCATTTCAAATCCACTGTGGTGGTATACAGAGGCAAAATTATGAAAATTGTGTCACTGTCCAAATAATTATGGACCTGAGAGTATTTTTGCCTTAAATCCAGATGTCTGCCTGACTGGAATGGGTTCTCCTCAACAATTTACTAATATTTGGCTCCTTCCATGTTGCCTGTGATGGCAACAAGCTTTCCATTTCCTCTGGCTGAAAAGCAACCCAAGATCATGATGCTACCTCCAAATTGCTTCATCACAAGAATGGTGTTACATGGGTTTAGTCTCATCAGACCACAAAATCTTTTTCCAAAAGCTCTTAAATTTTCTAACATGGTCTTACTTAGAAGGTATTTCCTTCTGGCCACTCTGCCAAAGCGGTTGAATCAGTGAAAAGCTGATGATATTGTAGAGGTTGCCATAGGTTCTCCTATTTCAGCCAGTGAGCTCTGTAACCCCTTGAGTGTTGTAGCTCGACTATTGGACACTTCTCTGACAATTGCTGTTCATGCCAGAGCACTCAGTTTGGTCTGATCTTGGAAGTATCTGGGTTGTGTCATATTTTTCCACTTTGTTATAATGGATTTCACAGTGCTCTTAAGAAGTTTCAAAGCTTTGCCAATGTTTTAATAACCTTCTCCATCTTTTTCCTCCTAACACTTCATCTTGAAGCTTGAAGCTGTCAGTTCCTTGGTCTTCACGACAGCAGGATTGATCTGATCTGCCTTAATCAGAGATATTTATTGTGCATGCATGGACACAGGTGGATTTAACATTAAAACAGGTGTACCCTTTTTAACATGAGCTCTCAAATAAAATTCTAGTACTACTTTAGAATAATAAAAGAAGGGTGAATACTCATCAATTGTGCAGTTTTTAGACTTTTTAAAAATAATTTAAATAATTTATTTCATTTTATTTCTGCAAAGATTAACTTGTGTTTTAAAAGATTAAAAATGTTCCATTCTTATATAATTAAATTTGATTTTACAATACAGCAAAAAGAAAAAGAGCACTTTCTGCTTATGTCTATCCTGCCAACAGACACTGCTCTTTTTCTCCTCTTTTTGTTTACATCCCCCTTCAGAGGACTCTCTCTCACTATTCAATATTACCCACTCTTTCTGTTTACATTAGTCATTCAAGCTCTCTTTAACCAGTTTTCCCCATCAACACTCTCTCTCACTGCCAATTGCATTATAGAATCAAATAAATTGAACTTTTTTAGTGCAGAATTAAAAATAAACCTTTGTTAATTACATAATTTCTGAAAAGGCCTTTCTTGGTTATAGTACATTACCTTTTTGAGCTTCCCCTGCTTTATAATTATGACACTTCAGGCTCTAGTCACCTTGCTGCTTGTATACACTCTTTCATTAGAGCAAGGTGTGATGACACGTTATAAAAATGCAAATGGATCCCCCTCAGGAAAAACGGCTTCAGTCGATAAGCCTCTGCAAAGACTCGCATACCTGGCACTCAGCAGCTCCACAAGCAGGAGCGTAGCTGTGCACTGACAAGTCATGTGTTTCCTTTTGACACTGGAGAATTTTAAACTAGAATACCACACTGTGAGAGTGTTAACATTTGGCCAGTAAAGAGTCAACTGTAGGAGAATTTAGCTTATTTTATATAATACTGTAATCCATTGGCATTGTGAAATTAACTCATATTAACTCCTGTGCTCCCTTCTGACAAACATTAGCATCTAACCTTAAATTATACCAATCCTAAGCAGCGCTTTAATGAATCCTTGCTAACATGGAGAAGCTAATCTTTTATGGGGCATAACTGCACTAGATTTATCCTGCTGTTTCCAGATATAAGTGGTCATGAGCTCCTGTGGATAAAAAAAATGTCTACACATCGGTCTTTAAAATTACAGGTTTTTGTGAAGTAAAAAAAAAAAAAAGGAAAAGAAATCATGTCAGATCTTTTTCCATTTTTAATATGATATAGTAACCAATATAGCAACCTTTAATATGATATAGCAACATGCCTGGTAAGTTTTTGTCTTGTCCTTTCATCAATTTAGGAGGTATGCCCTGTTCTTGGGAATGTCACTGTGGTGTGCCATTTTCTCCACTTGTTGATGATGTTCCATGGTACATCTAATGTTTTAGAAATTGTTTTGTACTCCTCTCCTGTCCCCTTTCGACAATGAGATGCCATACATGTTTTGTTAACTCTTTGTAGACCATGGCTTCAGCAATCAGATGAAACCAAGTAGATGTCAGGAAAATCCTACAGAAACAGCTGATCTTTATTTGGGGTTAATCAGAATCACTTCATTGATGACAGGTGTTTGATAATTACTTTTGAACATGAGTTTAAATGTGATTATTTCTGAACATAGTTACATTCTCCATTATAAATGGGAGTGCACACTTGTGCAACCAGTTTATTGTAAGTTTTTATTTTTCTTTTTTTCCCTAAATGTTTCAATTTGTTTTTCACTTGTGTCAGGTAGGCAGGTCTGGACACCAGTGCAGGTATCCAATGCTTTATTAAGAATGGCAAACAAAACAGAGACGTAATCCAAGGCAATGTCAAGATTCAGGTGGGGTCAGGCGATGGACAAACAATGTGAACTAGGGCAGGTAAGAGCAAGATGAGAAAACCAGAAAAGAAATCAAAGCCTGAAAGACAGTCGATGAAAAATGACTTGGTATAGACTGGTACAGAAACCTAGATCATATACGCCACTAACAAAGAAACACAAGGGCTTAAATACAAACACTAATCAATGGGCAATCTGAAAACAGGTGAGAGTAATCATAACACACAAGGAAGACGACCAATGACAAGACATGGGAAAAGACAAGACATGAACCAAAATAAAACACGTGGCAATGTTAACAAAAATTTGACAACCCAGCAGTATGCGCCATTGCCCTGAGAGAGGACCCCCAAAAGCGTCCCGAAGTGCCTTCAAATAATCCCCAAAGAGGTCCAGCACTGATGGGTAAAATGTCCACAAGATTCCCAGGGTCCTGAGGCAGGCATTGTCCAGCTTGCTCGCTCTTCCCAGAGGAGCCAGGGAGCAGACCTTGAACCACTCGGCAGGTGGCAGGTGGTGGGGCAACGACGTAAGAATAAAAAGTGCTGTTGTCCCACTTTCATAATATTGTCTGACTTATAGCTAACACTGTCTCAGTGTATGTTTGTCGTCAAGCTCCATTCAGCTAATTATCCAAATATCCTATCTATCAAATTCACTTCGGTTGGTGGCACTTACAAGATGGCAGCAGCACCTTGCCTAGCTCTCACCAAATGGTGTGATCTTTTTGTTATTTTATGGCTAATTTGCACTATTTTATCTCAACACCCATATGCGTACAACTCACATTACCGAGATACCCTGCTGGACATCGGAAAATGATGCAAAGACTTTTAATTCAGCCTACCAGCCCATCAGCTCGTCTACTGTTTTCGTCTAGGTGTTTGAGCCTCCAGAACCACAGCATTTCCTGAGACCAGGCCCAGTGCAAGGCAGAAGAGAGACCTGTGTGTACATAAGACACAAGTGCGGGAAGAGAGCAGACCTCCATGCTAGTCTAAGGAAGCAACCTTACATTCTACCCCTGCCCAGTCTGCTACTTGCGAAAATACGATCTCACAATAGACCAGTGGTCAGAAACATACGGCCAGGTGTCTCACCCTTCACCAATATATGATCGTTAAAAACTTAAAAGGCACATCAATAGAGATCAGTTCCCTACAGAAAACGCAAAGTCAATTATAATTCCTTTGTTGTACAGCCTACCGAAGTTAATGAAAAGTCAGTTTACAATAATATATTTCAAGTTGTTCTGGCCAACGTGTGTATGCAGTGCTGTGCGCAAATGTCACGACACCAATCAATGGCAAACCACTTACGTTTCTATGGTAACTTCTCACGCTCAAATTCAAGCAGCTACCTAGCTAGTTTGTGGAGATGGCAAAAACAAAGAATTCAGAGGAGCATCGAAAATTTCAAAGTGACTGGACTGAAACATATGCTGTTATTGAAAGCTCTGGTGATCTGCTGTGTCTGATTTGCACACAACATATTGCCTTGTTTAAAAAATCAAATGTTAGGAGACATTTCGAAAACCAATCATGCAGCTTTTGCAGCAAAGAACCCGGGGGGCGAAAGCCAAAGGAAGGCTGGACAGCAGCAGCTGAAAGTATGGACAGGGGCAACTGGAAGCCTGGCTCATTGGAGATTTTAAGACAAGGAAAACCTTTTACTAATGGAGGATATGTGAAGTCATGCATGTTGAGTATAGCAACTCTGAACTGTTTGCAGATTTCCCGAACACGGAGAAAATCATTCAGAAAATAAAAGACGTGCCCCTGTCAGCCCGAACAGTACTTGACCGTGCTGTCATGATGGCTTGTGAGATAGAGAGGGTACATATCAACGATATAACTTCAGCAGATTTTTTTTTCTTGTGCTGGATGAGTCTACAAACTCTTGTAATATTGCACAGCTAAGCAGTGCTACGTGTCTGGCAGCACAATACATGAAGAAAGTCTGGCCATTCTGCCTATGACTAAAGAGGAAGATGTACTGAAAGTGTTTATGGATTTTGCTCCTGAAAAAAACTGCCACTGGACAAATTTGTTTCTGTGTGCACTGACGGAGCACCGAGTATGGTGGTGTAATGCAAAGGTTCTCTATCTCTGCTATGTGAGCAAGAAAAGCAGTGCATTTTGAACTATCATTGCACCTTACACCAAGAGGTGCTGTGTGCTCAGTCATGTGGGCCCGAACTACATGAAGTCATGTCATTAGTAATACAAGTGGTGAATTCCATTCTCTGAAGAGTCCGTACAGCTGTACTGACTATATTTTATTATATATTATATATATATGATAATACAGTTTCGCACTGCTTTATAGAGAAATGCTTACACTTCAAATGTGTAGAATGTATTCCTTCAGCCAAGGCAACTATTAACTGTTGTGCAAAAGAGAAAAAATAGAAATTCTGGGAAATTTCCCAACAAACATCCAACATCAGAGAGACCTACAGATCACATCTGTATTACTTCTATATCTGTTTGTTCTATATATTAGCATGTTATACCAACTTTGCGTTTACCCCAATTATGCACAGGCTGCTTATGTACCCATACTTTGTGCTGAATGTGGCTGAAATAGAATCGAGTCTCCAATCCAAACTCAGAGCTAAAGTGGTACATTTGCTACTGAAAATGATTTTTTTCACCTACATTGCTATGTAACACAAGGCAGAAAAAATAAATAAAGTGTAAATTTGCTTCAAAAGCACACTTTAATTTTTTTTTCCCTGAATAGCTCTTTAAAACATAGGGTTAAATGTAAAACAAACCCTAAAAATATTGATCCCTGTCATTTTAACATAAAGAGATACACTCTAGCAAGTAAAACAGCAATTGATCTATTGTACTAGTGCATTATTTTTAATGAAAAAAAATATGTGTGTGATTTACTGGTGTCCCATCTAAGGTGTATTCCATCCTAACACCCAGTGTTCCTGGGATAGGCTCCAGATCCCCCATGACCTTGACAATTATAAAGTGCTAACTGAAGATGAATGAATGAATGAATGATCAGGTTAGCCATGATTAATACAAACTACTAAATCTAAAACTGCCGCTTTCATCAAATGATATTATGATGTAATAAGCTTAGTTGGGAAATGGGAATACGCCCAGGCTGCATCAACACAATTCAACAAGTAGAGTATAATTCTGCATTAGACCAACAACTCTTCTTGAAAGACAAATTACTAACCAATGTTATGTCTCTGTGTTCAGCAGCAAAACATGAAAACTGTTCAAAGGTTTCCTTGTCAAGAATGAAAACTCAAGAAAAAAAATGGTTATGCAATTTTTTTTCCATCTACAAACATCCACATCAGCATTGCAGGTAATTACTTTCACATGAATGAAGGTTTTGTTCAGTAATTCAGAATTTTAAATAAAGGAAGTTGTAAACCAAAAACAAGTGGGAATCTGAATGGTGCTGGGCTGTCAACATTCAAACGCTGCCAGTGGCATTCAATTAGCTGCAAATTCTGCTGTTACAGAGACATCCATTGGCAAGTATCCACCTAAGGCAGAGTCCAAGCAAATAAATGGCAACTAACATATTGTTAAAAGACTTTTTTATTTATCTTATGTTTTCTGTCAGTCACATATCTGGCAAAAGTCATTGAATGTGCATTATATGCTAGCTAGCTATGTGAAGTTATGTCATGACTATAGATTCCTAATTTATTCATGTCCTAAAACTTACCTCTTGGAAATTTATTGGTTCATTTGCTTTGTTGGTTTAGGGCAGGATTTGCCTGGATTTGCCAACATTTGAAACCTATTTTCATTGCTGTCTGATGAAAAGCAAATACACTATATGGCCAAAAGTTTGTGGAAACATGACTGTTATGGGGTGCCAAATGTAAAAAGTTGAATACTCACTCTTTTTCTTTTCTCTCTGACTTTTTTTGGCCATTCTGATACATTAAGATAGCGACTCATGTCAAATAATAGTTTCAGGTTTCAGTGTAAATATTAAATGTAAATGTTAAATACAAATATTAAACGAAAATGTAGAACTTAAATATAGCATGCTGGCTTCTGTTTTCTTCTGAAATGTTTAGTCTTAGTCTTAGGTCCAGTTGTTAAGTAAGTCTTTGTGTTTGTTAAAACTACTGTTTGGCGTGTCGTTTATCTTTGTCTATCTATTGTTTTGCCACTAAACAAGGCCGAGATGGAGTGAAACGGAGAACAGTGAAAAGATGTAGTCTGGTAGTCTAAGGAGTATGTCAATATTCCATGTATAGAAAACAGTGAAAACCATGAAAGGTTATGTAATATGAGATAAACTACTGTATATGGCCAAAGGTTTGTGGACACCTGACCATCACAGCCATATGTGCTTTTTGAACATCCCATTCCAAATTTAGTCCTCTTTCCTGTTATAATGGCCTCCACTCTTCTGGGATGGCTTTCTGTTAGATTTTAGAATGTGGCTGTGAGGATTTGCCCATTCAGTCACAACAGTATTAGTGAGGTCAAGCACTGATGTCATGCAAGGAGGCCTGAGGCACAGTCAGCATTCCAGTTCATCCCAGGTTGAGGTCAGGGCCACTCAAGTTCTTCTATTGTCATGCTGGATCAGGTTGGGGCTCCTCATACCAGTGAGGGGAAATTATAACTTGACATTCAAATTAAGAAAAGTATTCATCTGATACCTTTTGGAATAAGCCTTTATGTCAAGAATATTCAGGTAAAATTTGTTAAGATTGAGATATAAAATTCTTTTTGTAAATATTGGGTGACGGAGACCTGTGATGAAAACAAGAGATTATCGTCTGAATGGGGGCAGCAAGAGCCATTTGACGTTACAGGAGAAGTATGCCATTTTAAAATCAGCTCCTTGTATCTACTTTTCAAGTGTAATTAAGAAACTCTTCACTGGTGTGAGATTAATGGTGGCAGACACTCAGTGCAATCACTTGATTAATTTGCTACTTTGATAAGATCACTGCTCCCAACGTTTGGTTTGGAAGAGCGCTTTTAATAAACAACTGTCCAAACTGAGCTTCAATGGAGGGAGAGAGAGGGACAGAGAGAGAGAAAATCAAATACGATTGAGATTGAAAGAAAGCCAGGAAGCAAATCCACTAGTAGAGAAATCTACTAGTACATTGCTGCGCTAATAATGCAGTGGACAATATGCCTAATATCAGATAATGATGTATTATAATCCTAAATTCAGTTTGTTATCTACATCTGCTGGTATAATGCTGGCGAGACAGAGATGGTATGCTAGCATGAGCCTCAGAGATAAGTGTTTTAAACTTAAACAATCAGAGAATACTACATGCTCAGGTAATCTAAGCCATGATACTGATATCAGTAGATTAAGTAGGCAAAGCCTACTTGTCTGATCACAGAATTGGTAGATAACCTAACCTTACATAAACATAAAATAAGACAGTTAGAGGTTTAAAAAAAAGAAAAGAAAAAAAAAACATAAATCAGCTGTCTTGTGAATGTACTGAGGTGTGTATTTGCTAAGATCCCAATAAAGGTTGTTAAATTGCTCATTGCTGTAACTTGTGTGAAATAGAAGCAGGACATCATCATCTGCCAAGTTGATGATGAAGCAACAAATCTTATGCAAAGTCAGCAAGGGGCAGAGCGACTATCATCCAAAAAGCATCAGGGAGCTGAGTGACTAAGTCATCTGTGAAGTCAGCAAGCAGGGGCACGACAACATCCTCCACAAAGTCAGCAGGTGGCAGAGTGATGACATCATCTGCGAAGTCAGCAGGTAGAGTGACAACGTTCTCAGCAGAGTCAGAAGGTGTAGCGACAATGGCCTTTCCCGAGTCAGAAGGCAGAGTGACGACATCCTCACCAGAATCAGGAGGTGAAGCAAACTGGACTGGGCATGAGAGGCCTGGTTGGGCTTGTCTTGGTTTGGGCTTGGATTGGGAAGCCGCCTCACCTGCCTCATGCTTGGGCTTGGCTTGAGAGGCCGCCTTTTCAGCGTCAGACTTGGCTTAAGAGGTCGCCTCGTCAGCCTCATGCTTGGGATAGGCTGGAGCATTTGTTCCCCCTCTGTCTCCAGTCATCCCAGCTGACTGGGTTTGGCCAACATGCAGGCTATAGCCCTGCATGAAGCTCATACATGGGCAGTGGAAACACCCTTTTCAGGAGGCTGGAAAACTCTGCCATCTTATCCAGGCTTGAGTGTCCTTTGGCGATCAGATTTCCTGTTCTGCAGGTAAGCCATTATAACATCATCTTCTCTGATAGCCACAGCGCAAGCTGAGAGTGACAGTGCGTGAGAGTGTGAATTTGTGTAAAAATCATTTGCATGTGCTTTTTGTTATCAATAGCCCTGGAAGCTACTGCAATGGCAATGTGGCAATGTGTATGCGCAATTACGTGTCAGGGCAGTGAGACATGTTAAAAAACTGTTTACAATATGACCACAAAATAAAAGCAAAAATTCAAACTAATAGCTAAGAGTGAGATTTACTTTTTTTTTTTTTGTTTACTACATATACACATATATGTGTGTATATATATATATATATATATATATATATATATATATATATATATATATATATATATATATATATATGTATACACACACACACACACACCTCTGCATCAGCCTCTCACTGAAATCCTTGTAGGGCTTTACACATCCAAGAGACTATTAAAGAGGAATAAACTGGAGCCCATAAATGGTTCTTTCACTCCAAGGAACTTTACATTTTCTTAATGTGTTCTCATGCATCATGCTGCAAACAATAGCATGACATCAATTGTTAAATAATGAAAACAAACAATGAAGTTTTTCATTCTACTTTGCGACTGCAATGTAGTGGGCATTCCACCATGAAAATCTATTTTAAATCCATAGACGTTAAAAGGATAATGCCTTAGCATGTTTACAATACCCAGCTCAGATGACATGCAGATACTTTTTTTTTGCCAGTTTGTCTTTATCAATCCTTGTGTGCATCCATTTTTTTTAACCATTTTCTTTTCATTAAATGGGAGCTTGACAATGAAGCTCGTGCTGTCTCTGCATACAGATTGCATCTTTAAAAATATGTTAAAAAGATATGTTCTTAGTATCAGCATGACTCTTCAAACCTTTAATAAAGCGCAATAATCCGATGATTATTCATAAAATCAGCTATAAAATCGCTGTAATCTTTAACAGGCTCAAGCCAAATAAAATTTTGCACTGAAGGTGAGTCATCCTTCTAAATAGCATCGCGTTTCTTTTTCGTTGGTCCTGGCGTAACTGTCCTCGTATACTGCAGGATCATCCATTAAAGCTGAAGTCCATTTGCATAATTTAATTATTTGAACATATAAAATAAGTTTGAATAATGAGTGTATTATTTCAACTAAAGCAAATTTAACTATGACAAATGGTGTTTCCCTAGACATCATTATCACCCTATGAATTTCAAATTCCCTTACATAACTCAGGATGCTTCAGCATGAGATGTGCTTAGTTACTCCCTTGCAGAATTGCACTCTAATAGTCCTGTGCTGCAGTAACTTCTGAGCTTCTTAGTTTAAAAAGCATTATATGTTAATAGAACTATCTGTCTGTCTGTCTGTCTGTCTGTCTGTCTATCTGTCTATCTTTTTGTCTTTTTGTCTTTAGACTGCATGTTTTTCAGTCATTTTTTTCTCTCTTTTTCAAATCTTCTATGTGGTACTTGTAATTTTATATTGGTGAAATTAGTATTGGCACTATCCCCAGTCAGTGTGCCAAAAGTAACACCTTTTTTTCCATACGGCTGTAGGTACTGCCATAGACTTATTTGGCGAAAGAATAATAGTAATGATTCTGCTAAGCCAGAGTCATTTGTGGTCTTTAACTGTCAACTAGTGGTCAACTGTTGTAACATCTGTGTGGATAAATAATATTTCACCTTGGATTTCTTTAGAAACGATTGACAAAAGACCAATATACAGTGGGGTCCAAAATTCTGAGATCACTAGTGAAAATGCTTCTATTTTGCATTTTCTTTTCTAATTTAATACAACATTTTTCATTACAAATTATACTATTGACAACAAACTGAGTTAAAAATAGAATCTTTGAGTTTCTTAGCTGGCATGGACGCCACAAGTTTGTGCAACATCTTATGATCCATTTTAGATCAAATCCTTCTAGTTTGTACTGCTTGTAAACAGTGAGACACACAGTATGTAAACACTACTATATTTTTCCCTAAAATGTTTCAATTTGTTGATTTTTATTTTTTTTTTTTTTGGTTGCTATATCACATTAACAACCGCTGCATCCGCAAAGCCACCAGTATTGTGGGTGAGTCCTCTCACACATCTGGCAGAAGGTGCAGGAGCAACCATGCCAGCACCATCAGACTCTGCAACAGTTTCTTCCAGTCAGTCAGATTACTCAACACAGTGCTGTCTCCCAACACTCACATGGGCTAGTGAAACACCTAACCCAATAGGACTCAATACCACTGCACACCGCACTTAACAAAGCAGCATCAGACACTTTATGGAACGCTATACTTATTGCTGGTACAGATATATTTATTACTGCTACACTACTAAATATTTTACAGTTTACGGCCCATGTTCTGTGTATATATTGTCCTGTGTATTTGTCGTTTTGTGTATTTATTGTTCTGTTCAATGTATTCTTTGTCCTGTACTCGTCTCACACTGTTGTGTATTTGCAATTTATATAGTCTTGCGTACTATTATGTGTTGCACCATGGTCCTGGAGAAACGACATTTCATTCCACTGTATACAAGCTATATAGGGGAATGACACTAAAAACCCACTTGACTTGACTAAAGATTTGACATAATTTATCTTGGTTTCATTTTTTTACATCACAAAAACCTGCTATTTTAACAGAGGTGCATAGACTTTTTATATCCACTGTACAGTTGAGGTCAAAAAGTTTAAATGTACCTAGACAAAGACATTTGCTCAATTTTCATAACTCCACACACTTCATGTTGCCATATATTTCCTGTGTTAAGTCATTTAGGGTATCTATTTTCGTAACAGGTAATTTCAAAATAATAGGTAAGAGACAGATTTGTTTCAGGGGGTCAGACATATTTGTGTCACTTTATTATTCTCAATGTCTGGAATCTTCCTGACTGTTTAAAGAGACAGTCAACTTTGTGTATCTGAAGTTTTTTGAATAAGTCAAAATAAATCTGTCTATAATTGATCGGTTTAAAACTACCTCTGATGTGAACAAAGTAGTTTACCTAATTGACTTGCCAAAAGAAATTTAAGACGTTTTTGTTTTTTTTGGTTTTTTTGGTTTTTTTGTTCGTTTGTTTGTTTTTGACAAAGCTTGCCAGTTCGTAATTCTTAAGTGACCGTTCTCCAATATTACTAAAGGAAAATGTTCTTCAAAAATCATACAGGCATTATAATGAAATACCACTTAAAATGACCCATTTCCACTCACAGCAGCACTGTAAATGCATCCCAGTTTTATATTTCTAATTCTAATATTGCAGTTTTAGATTCTAATAGATGGATGGATATTGGTGGCAACTGTAGCCTAAGTAACAGTTGCTTGATTTGCGAAAGATGTTTCAAAGAGACAATAAGTCTTTTTTTGTTTTAAGCATCTTCTAGCAATTCATCAGTAGTCAGTTTCTGGCCATAGGATGGCTGTCAGCTGCATATGTTTGGTTGGCAGACCACTCTCACCCCATCACTGACACTGTTTAAAAACCCCCATATACTGCTGTGCCTAATGAGTGTGCGTACAAGGTAAGTGTTTCTAATAAGCTGTCAAGTGAGTTTCAAGTGCAACCTAGAAAGTCTTTTGACAGTCTGGCACAGTAATGGAAAGACATTGGCCTACTTTGAATAAGTAATTAAATTTGATAGGTTTTACAATGTAAATATATGTTAATACATGCCTGAGTGATATGCAGATGTCTGGCACCTCACTGGTGTGAAGGGCAAAGGAAGGTGATGCCTGTGCTCTGTTCATTTGTCATTATCAGTGTATTGGAAGCTGGGCACTGGTAATTTATTTTTATATTAAGCATACAGTGGCATAAAAAAAGTATTTCCCCCTTCCTGATTTCTTCCATTTGTGCATATTTGTCACACACATTATTTTCAGATCTTCAGACAAAATTTAATATAAGATAACCAGAGTAAACACAATATACAGCTTTTAAATGATCATTTCATTTATTAAAAGAAGAAAAGTTATCCAACAGTTATCCAATTGCCCTCTTAGTTGTTCTGTGGACTTATGAGTTCCTCCACTGCAATGTGAAAGACTTATCTCCAGTTATCGGAAACATTTTGTGGTTACAACTGGGTTTTAATTTTAGGGGCAATTATTTTTTCACACTGGTGATATCGGTGTAGCATAACCTTTTTCCTTCAATTAATGAAATTATCATTTAGAAACGGTATTTTGTGTTTCCTCATGCTCACCTTGTCTTATATTATATTTAATATGAGGATATGAAACCATATAGTGTGACAATTTTTTTCATGGCTTATATATATTCATTTAGATATGTTAAACAACTTAGAAAATGGCACCTTTTGTTTGAAACCACCCATTTTTCAAGTGAAAATATCGAAACGTGACTGACAGGTGTTTCTTGTTGCCCAGGTGTGCCCTGTTACAGTGAACAACCTAACTAATTTAAACAATTAGTAGCTCTGAATGTTTACTTTTGGTTTAAGTCCTGGGTTTTGCCTGTGAAGACTGCATTTGTTGTTAAAAGGGATAAACCAAAATGTCTATGGGAGAAAAAACAGGCCATTTTAGATGAGATTAGATTCAACTTTGTCATTGTTCAAAGTACATATACAAAGCCAGTGAAATGCAGTTAGCATCTAACCCTAAGTGCATAAGTGGCATATTTACAGTAAATAAGGATATATAGCTATGAGGGTGATATATACAGGGGAATGGATGACTGATGTGCAGGAGGTGCAGTAAGTATTATAAATAGGGATAAATGTGATCTATATATGTATGTACAATCAGTGTACAGTGGTGAAGACATGGTAAGAATATAACAGGAATATGAACAGGATATACAGATGAATATATACATACTTACACATTACATATATATGCATGTACAGTCAGGTCCATAAATATTGGGACATCGACACAATTCTAACATTTTTGGCTCTATACACCACCACAATGGATTTCAAATGAAACGAACAAGATGTGCTTTAACTGCAGACAGTCAGCTTTAATTTGAGGGTATTTACATCCAAATCAGGTGAACGGTGTAGGAATTACAACAGTTTGCATATGTGCCTCCCACTTG
>CM040980.1:19391636-19413595 GCA_022985145.1 Pangasius djambal
GCGTTCCAGACTTCAGGCTGTAATTGACTGCAAAGGATTTGCAACCAAGTATTAAAAAAGTGAAAGTTTGATTTATGATTATTATTCTGTCCCATTACTTTTGGTCCCTTAACAAGTGGGAGGCACATATGCAAACTGTTGTAATTCCTACACCGTTCACCTGATTTGGATGTAAATACCCTCAAATTAAAGCTGACAGCCTGCAGTTAAAGCACATCTTGTTCGTTTCATTTGAAATTCATTGTGGTGGTGTATATATAGAGCCAAAAATGTTAGAATTGTGTCAATGTCCCAATATTTATGGACCTGACTGTATGTAGGTACAGTAGTGCAAAAAAAAACGCATTATAATTTATGTAGTGCAAAGAAGCAAGGTGAATAAACAGTGAAGTAAGTAGCTGAAAACAGATATTACAGTGTACAGTCTGTGATTCGGGTGAGAGGAGTCATTGATAATGCCGTTCGCCCTCTGCAGGCAGCGTTTATTTTAAATGCTCTCGATGGTGGGTAGCCGAGTGCCAGTGATGCGTTGGGCGGTTTGGAGCAGGCTCTAAATACCTGGCCAGGGATGCCATCGGGACCAGCTGCTTTACATGCATTAACCCTGTTCAGAGTAGCACACATTTCAGCCTTGCGCATTTTGAATCTGAGAAAAGAGGGAAAATCAATCAGAGCTATTGTACACCTGCAGTACAAGCCTGGAAAAGAAGAATGCAACAATTTAGTGAAGTCAGTGGATCACCAGCTTGATGCAGTGATTGCAAGCAAGGGATATGCAACCAAATATTAAGTGTTATTTACATTAATTTACTTTAAGACTATCTGTCCCTATACTTTTGCTCCCACTGAGATTGGCTAAGGATGATGGTGGCCAGGACACAGTAAGAGACAGTGTAATGCAAATAAAACTACCGTGCTACAATTAGGAGTGCTGATTGTGTGCTGGCGCTGTTGGAAGCAGGGGGGCCACCCAGTGAGGGGGGGAACGGTCCCCGGCATCATGCACCCTCACCGTAGGGCGGTTGGGACATTGATGTGGACTCTGGCTAAACTGCTCCATTCTAGGAACCTGCATTATAGCACTGGTCGATACGGGGAAGAGTGATAGCTAACACGGATGGCTGGGAGCCCATGAATGTCAGCCTAAAGATGGTGACCAGGAGCAAAGTGGTGATGCAGGGTAAGAGGCAACTCCCAGTCCAGATAGGTGGTTATGGAAAGAGCATGAGTTTTGGCTCACGCCTATATAGGATGTGTACATCTTGACTCGACTTCCTCATAGTAACAGGTGCTGTGACAGGCACCAGCACTGCGGCCCTGATTTGGCTGCGCCCGCGCCATCTTCTTATCACCAAGCATCAGGTGGCCAAACAGAAGCTGAAAGAAATGGCAGCAGTAGGGCTTACTGAGCCATCTAGTACCCCATGGGGAGCTCCGGTGGTCCTCGATTGCAGTTGGTGGTTCTGTGTTGACTATCGCTGCCATAATGCTGTCACAAAGGTGGACTCTTACCCACTTCCCTGTATCAATGATGCATTGGACAGAATTGCTGGCCCCACATGGTTCAGCTCAGTAGACCAGCGCAGTAGTTTTTGGCAGGTGCCACCCACTCCAAGGGCCAGAGAGAAGATGGCATTTACACTCGGAACAGGGTTGTGGCAATTCGAGATGGTGCCGTTCGGGCTATGCAACGCAATGGGCACCTTTGACCGGCTCGACAGCGGTGCAGGAGTCCACAGGGTCCTCAAAACTACTCCAATTATCTACAGTCAGGTCTGGAAGTATTTGGACAATGACAGAGTTTTTGTGATTTTGCCTTTATACACCACCACAATGGATTTGAAATAAAACATCAAGATGTGATCGAAGTGTAGACTTTCAGCTTTAAGAGGTTCCACAAAAATATGGCGTTTACCATTTAGGAATTACAGCCATTTTCAGCAAAGTACCTCCATTTTCAGGGGCTCAAAGGTATTTGGACAATTGACTGACAAGAAGTTAATTGACGAGGTGCAGTCCATTCCCTCGTTACTTCAAGACAAATGAAGCAGATAAAAGGTCTGGAGTTGATATCAGGTATTGAGTTGGCATTTGGCAGCTGTTCGACTGGAGCTACCAATATGAAGTCCAAGGAGATCTCAGTGCAAGTGAAGGAGGCCATCATTAGGCTGAAAAAACATAAATCTATGAGAGAGATAGAAAAAAACCATATATATAATTATAACCATATAATTATAACCAAAGTTATATATAAAATAATTTATATATTTCGGTAATTTAATTTAATTATTGTTTGGCTTTATTTATTTTTACTTATTTTAAAATATTTGAAAAGTCAAGTTTATCTGACCAGTCAAAGTTTATCACAGAACACTGAAAAAATTGAATGTTCCATCTGATAGACTTATATTGAAAAATTGAATGTTCCATCTAATAGACTTGATATTGAAAAAAAAAAAAAAACTTAAAAAGTGTAGGCTTCTGTCACTGCACCCTGCAGCTTAACAGAGTTAATTAAATACAGATGTGCATGATCTCAAAGTCCTGCCTCCACCCCCTGCTCTGATTGGCTACAGTGGAAGTCTGGAAAACATTAGGAAAAGAACACTCCTCTCTGAAATGACATATACATTGCTTGAATGGTGAGTCCCTTTCAGTCTACTCACTAATACAATGGCGTCAGAACATGACAGGGCAGTTCTCTGGACAATCTTCAATCCTACAAGCCCTTTTGGAGACATTCCTGGTTTAGACCAAGAGGAAGAGCTTGCAGATGATGGTATGTCCAGGGTTTTTATATTAAACGAAATGTTCTACGTCATAGGTTATGCCTTAATTTAACAACTTAGTGTACATCTTTAACAAATTTAACATCTTAGTAAACTTATGTATGCCACTTCCAAACCAATATTCTGTATTTTGGTGCACAGATTAAAAGCGTTCAGTACTTACTATGAGTACTGTAATAAGTGCTATTATTGAGTCCCTTAGTTTGTTTGTATACATCACTGATTTTCTCTCTCCAGACAGTTCCTTTGACCCTAATCTGCTAAAGCAGGTGAAGAATCTGGAGCTGCAGGGAGTTTCTGCTGCTGAGTCTGGGGATTTGAAGACAGCCCTGAGTCATTTTAACCAGGCCATCCAGATACTTCCCATGAGAGCTTCAGCCTACAACAACCGTGCTCAGGCCAAACGTTTACAGGGAGATACTGAGAGTAGGTCGTTTCTTTTTAGCTAAATAGTCTTTCTTTCTTATTCATTGACTTATTTAACAGACTGTGATCTTTCTAAAAAAAAAAAAAAAACTTAAAACTATTAGTACTTACCAACAGTCTATGGAACTCAATTATGAAAACTGAAACTAATGAACATATAACAGCAAATACTGTATTTGTAATACATAATATATTATTTGAAGGGTGCTTCTTATTGAGGTCATGAAATATTTATAATGCACATGTTTGTAATTTTTCTACAAATAGGATTTATGAGAAAGTTATAACACTGACTGGTTGTCTGAATTACCTTCAAGAGTATGAATGTAGAAGAATTCATAATGCCTATGTATGACCTAACAATAGGTATAAACTATGACTGTACTGCTTAACCCTCATGTTCTGTTTACTACTTATCAACGGATATCCTATTGACCAAAGCCATCTCATTTAATTCTACAGACTGCATACATACATTATAGAGTATCCAGTATTCACGTCAGTTATTAGCAACATAATGTTTATGAAATGGATACCTACATACAGTCCCTTTACGTATCCTCCAACAAAATCTATGAAAGCAATTAAGAGAGGGAGGTAATGAAACAAGGAGTAAAATTTCTCTTTTGAGTAATATTTACAAATACTCTGGACACTTTTATTTTACATCTACACTCTGGTCAGAACGTATTTGAACAGAACATAAAGGCTAAATAAAACTAATAAATAACTCAACATCTAACTTACAAAAATTATTAGTTACATTGTGGGTAAATTTCTTTGTATATACAATAACAATTTTTATGAATAATTCTGTCTTGACTTGTATTCATCCCAGTGTAAGATGTATTTGTATAACCTTTTTTAAGGTGCAATTGAGGACTTGGAACAGGCCATTTTACTGAGCAAGGGCACAGGCCACACAGCCTGCCAGGCTCTGGTTCAGCGGGGTCTCTTGCTCAGACTGGCACACAGGGATGACGATGCCAGGGCTGACTTTGAGCAGGCAGCAGCCTTGGGTAGCAAGTTTGCTAGACAGCAGGCTATAAATCTGAATCCTTATGCAGCTCTCTGCAACCGCATGCTTTCTGAAGTCATCAGCAACCTACGCAACCCAAAGGTGCCAGACACAGTAGAGATGAAGTGACCACACCGCAAAGTGCACATTATGTACATTCATAAATGCTGTAGGCAAACCTGGATTTAAATGTATGCATATCTCTTCTGTAAGAGATGTAATAAAGATCATTTTGTTTAACGGGACATTTTGTGTGTTTCTGTTTCTTTTTGTATTGTCCAAATTGTATTACTTTATATGAGCCACTAGAGGTCTCTACAACACAGTGCATTCTTTGCTGTGTTTCACATCCTAAACAGCTATCAGCATTGCAAATAACTGAAAAAAAAATTGTATATTCACAATAATCTGAATTATTTTTCTAAAGATAATGACGAAAATATTTTAACAATTTTAACCTTTGCAGAAAATCATTCAATTTCACGTCCTCAATCACTTTTATTGAGATATTTTTTCAGATTTTTACTTAGTCTTTGAAATCGTATTCCTTAGCAGCACAGAGATGCACATCTAACAGCAAATCAGAATTCTTTTGGAACAATATATTCTGGTCAGACAATACAAAAACAGAACACTTTGGCAATAATTCAGCTCATTATGGAGAAAAAAAGCGGTTAAACATATAATCCCAAAAACACCATACCCACAGTGAAGTACAGATGTGGGAGCATATGGTGCAACTTCTCTGCAAACAGTACTGAGGCACTACACGTCATTGAAGGATGCATAATTGGAGTGATTTACTGGCACATATTAGAGGGAAATTTAATCTCATCGGACAGCAATTTCAAACTGGGGAGATTCCGTTTCAGCTAGAAATGGCCCCAAATATAAGTTCATCAGTGGGACCATTGTAACCTTGTGGAATTCAAGATGATTTGCTAAGAGGAATGGGCTAAAATAAACCACAATCCTGCAAAGATTTAATTACTTTTTACTGTACACTTCTCGAAGCGTACCAAAATGCCAACAAAAGTATTGGGACACCTGACCATTACACCAACATGGACTTTAATGACATCACATTCTAAATACATAGACATTAATATGGAGTTGGTCCCCCCCTTTGCAGCTATAACAGCTTCCACTCTTCTGGGCCGGCTTTCCACAAGATTTTGGAGTGTTTCTGTGGGATTTTTTCCCCATTCATCCAGCAGAGCATTTGTGAGGTCAGGCACTGGTGTTGGATGAGAAGGCCTGGCTCGCAATCTCCGTTCCAGTTCATCCCAAAGGTGTACGATGGGGTTGAGGTCAGGACTCTGTGCAGGCCAGTCAAGTTCTTCCACACCAAACTCTTCCAACCATGTCTTTATGGACCTTGCTTTGTGCACTGGGGCACAGTCACGCTGGAATAGAAAAGGGCCTTCCCCAAACTGTTCCCATAAAGTCCAATGTCCAAAATGTCTTGTTAGCTGAAGCATTAAGAGTTCCCTTCACTGGAAGTAAGGGGCCTAGCCCAACCCCTGAAAAACAGCCCCATACCATTATCCCTCCTCCACCAAAGTTTACAATTGGCACAATGCAGTCAGGCAGGTAATGTTCTCCTGGCATCCGCCAAACCCAGACTCGCCCATCAGACTGCCAAATAGAGAAACATGATTCGTCACTCCACAGAACACGTTTACACTGCTCAAGAGTCCAGTGGCGGCGTGCTTTACATCACTCTATCTGACACTTGGCATTGTACTTAGTGATGTGAGGCTTGCAATGCAGCTGCTCGGCCATGGAAACCCATTCCATGATGTTCCCACTGCACAGTTTCTGTGCTGATATTAATGCCAGGAGAAGTCTGGAACTCTTCAGCTATGGAATCAGCAGGTCTTCCTCTTCGTGGCTGAGTTGCTGCTGTTCCTACTCATTTCCACTTTCCAATAATACCACTTACAGTTGACCATGGAATATCTAGCAGGGATGAAGTTTCACGAACTGACTTATTGCAAAGGTGGGATCCTATCACAGTACCACACTTGAATTCACTGAGCTCTTCAGAAGGACCCATTTTTTTCACAAATGTTTGTAAATGCAGACTGCATGGCTAGGTGCTTGATTTTATACACCTGAATTCAATAATTAAGAGGTGTGTCCCAATATTTTTGTCCATATAGTGTATCTATTTTTATACTTATGAATATATACCTTTTTGCTCATACTTGACATTATAAAGTCAAAAGACATTGTGTGGAGGAGGAAGCACACCGGAGAAGAACTCGTTGGTGATGTCACTGTCTGTTGTTTTTTTGGTTTTTCTTCACAGCTCTCACAATGTTTATCAACTGCTGTTTCGCTCATGTGACATGTTCGATGTCTGCTTGTTAGTACGCCAGTGATTTCTTTCTTTTTCAGGACATTCCAAATTGTTGCATTGGCTATGCCCAATGCTTGTGCAATGGCTCTGATTGAAGACACACCTGTCAATCACATGTTCCAATATTTTTTATCACTTGAAAAATGGGTGGGTTCAAACAAAAGGTACCATGTTCCAAGTTGTTAAACAGATCTAGATGTAAATTTCAGATGGAAATGGAAGCCGAAATCCTGATCTATTGTCTCATTCATCTTTTGATCTCTTAAATCTTAAATGTCCTCAGGGTATAGCACAAAAACGAGAAAAAAAAGAATGGGCCTTGCTGTTCCTAATATTTTTAGAGTGGACTATATAAAAATTTAACATCAAATACAGAAAACAAAAAGAATTACTTCTTGCATAACTAAACAATGAACTGCATAAAACAAGACATTTACCTAAGCCTTCCAGACATCATTATACATGCCAAATAAAGAAATAATATTAAATGGGTTATGCATCATCATAAAACTCTCACAATTTACCAAAGTCCTTAGTGTAATGCAGAGTACAAGACTGTAAAGAACACCAATCATTCTAAGACATTTCACATATATAATTATTACATGGTTCATGATTTTATGAACGGAACAGAAACTATTATCAACTCTAGTAGTTCACTTCGCAAGGAACCAAAAAAAAAAAACTCATTATTTAACACTCAGATGCACAGCCAGACATTATTCCTTAGTAACACTAATTAATACTGTTTATAGCATAGATCAAGATATAAAACAAAAGTGAAACGGACACGACAGAAAAAGATCTACTGCAAAACCTTCATAAGCGTTTTGCATTTTTTTGTGTTAAGGGAAAGTTCATGTATGAAAGAGATTTTTGTCCCAGTACTTACAGGATGTCATGCAGCACCAGCAGGCTATCGTGATGTAGAGGCGTAAGACCCATTTGTAGTCACATGTAAGTGTGATGACAAATAGTCCACAGTGCAATCACTACGTTACTACAGGTGCTAAAAGCACAAACTATACCGTATATTACCTCATACAATGAAAGAGAAAGAGAAATATCAGACAGTGCAGTTTTCCTCCTGTAATATTTCTATTGTAACCGAACACATTTGAAGCCATCAAACAATTAATACATGTCTCTTGTGCCTCGGGCTGGACTGGGACAAAATTCCAGGCCAGGAGTCTCAAATCCACTTACACCAAATTTTGAGACCACTAACCACCTACTGTAATGTACACTCGCCGACCAATTTCTTAGGAATCCCTGTACATCTGCTCATTCATGCAAATATCTAATCATGTAGCAGCAACTTAATGCATAAAATCATGTAAACTGGGGTGAACAGCTTCAGTTATGGTTAAGAGTAAGCATCAGAATGGGAAAAATGTGATCTCAGTAACGTTAACTGTGGCACAGTGCCAGACAGGCTGGTTTGAGTATTTCAGAAACAGCTCATCTCCTGGGATTTTCATGGATAACCATCTCTAGATCTGGTTATACACAGAATGGTGCCAAAAAATAACCAAACAAAAAACACCCAGCTAGCAGTAGTTGTGCGAGTAGAAATGCACTGGTAATGAGAGAGGTCAAAGCAGAATGGACAAACTGGTTCAAGCTGACAAGGAAGGCACCAGTAACTCAAATAACCACTCTTGAGAGGTAATGAGCAGAAAAGTTACTCTCAGAATGGATAGTTTTAGCCTATTTTAGAAAGAGATTCCCAATCATTTGATTGGTGAATATATCTCAAAAGAAAATCATGAGCTGTGTTACTTTTAACAATAAGAAAATAAATACAATAAATGTGAAAGTGATGCATTCAGTCTCACATAAGTAGCTACAATACAAAATCAAATCATGGCATTTCTTTACGCATTTCTTCTTCTTCTTTTTTTTTTTTTGCTTTCTGCTTTCCCTGTGCCTGTAATTTTGCTCCCTGTTCTTGTAGGCCTACCTTCTGACACAGGTAGCTAGTCACTGACTATCAATGTTGGCTACTACTTTCAGTTTTTATTATAAATTATAGCTGCTAGCTACATAGTTGCAGCCCTGTTGAAAGGGCTTCAGTTTTAGTGAGTTTTCTTGGTCAATCTTGCAAATGACCCACTTTCAGAACCACTTGTAACAAAAATATGTTCAGCTCTATAGCCTAATAATTACTTACTAGATAGTGATATTGCAGTTAATACAGCCTAAGTAGATAACATTAGCTATGTGCTTGAATTTGACTATATGGACAGAACATAATTTCTAGGAACTACAGCATTTGCCAGCCACTTGGCAAAGAACAGGACAATTCCAGTCACAAAACAGGTCAGGCCACTGTGAATTCTCCCGAGTCTCTCGATGGCCAATCCTGGCCTGATTGTGCCATTTAATATGTCGATGGAAAGAAATTATTATAATAAGTGAATAGATAGAAATTACAATCTGGAAACAAGCAGAGCTGAAGAGGACAACAAGATGATGGAAATGCTGTGCTTGTGAATATCCTGAGATACCATAAACTGTACTCGCTGTCTTAGGCGAGCAATCCATGGGTGTATGTATGTGTATTTTATAATTACGCTACTTGACTCAGTGACTGAGGGTTACTCTGTGTAAGTTTCTACAGCAGCCACCCCACAAGTTGAGCTGTCTGGAGGCACGAGAAGCTTTTTGTGAGCTGGGCGCTTCCCATGGGCCCTCAACCATTCCATGCCAAATGTTGAGTCCTGCTGAGCTGCTAATGGAAAATCTCTGCCTTCCCTGCCTGGCTCAATGGTGAGAAGAGGGGAGGGAGGTGCAACTTCCCCCTGGCCATTAAAACCACATCTGTAGGTGATCATGGCATCAATTCTGGAGTTGCTGTCAGCCTCCAGCTCTCCATCATCACTGCCCATGAAAAGCAAGCTCCTGAGATTTGGATAGCAACCAGACTCCACCATGACTCTGTGTATTTTCTCCAAAGTGGGCACTTTGGAACCTGCATGGATAGCCTGGCACAGCAGATGTGTATGCTGACGCAGCTGAGCAATGTTTTGCTCTGTGGCAGCACTCTGGCGGAGCAACTCCTGTGTTCTTAGTGTAATGTCCAGCAGTCCTGACTGGCTCAGTATCTCCACTGTGTTGAGGAAGCGGCGGTGCCGAGTCAAACCAACGGTAGAGTCTGGGACTGAGCCTCCTGGAAGGTTTACCTTACCGGTGGGGAGCAAAAGTGCTGCACGTTCAGAACAAGATGAAAATGCAAAAGATGGAGAGGAAGTCTTTGAACTGGAAACAGATGACGAGCTAAGACTTGTGAAGGCTGATGTCCCCATGATTTTTAGTTCAGGAGGAGGGAGGCATGAACTCCTCTGTTCTAAGTCACCACTGGAAGAGAGCGAATGCAAGAAGGAATGAGAGTGAGACAGGAAGTGGCTCTCCAGCTGCTTGTTTGGATGCTTCTCAGACACAACCTCTTTAGTTTCTTCAGTGCACACTCTCTTACTCAGGCTGTGCTCCTCTGAACTGCTCTCCTTGCTAGCTGGGGGTTTCTCTGGTTTTTTTTTGTTCAGATTAGGAGCAATTCTGGGATACGAGTTGAGGATGGGGAGATACGTGTTTTTGCCCTTTTTGTTCTTGCTCTCAGCTCTTCGTAGCTGTGGTGTAAGAACATGGAGTGGAGAGACAGTGATGCCAGGCTGCTGAAGCAACAGAAGATTACTTTGAGAATTAGTGCCCTCTGATCCCCACAAAGACCGGAGAACCTGATCCTGTCCTGTCTGTCCCGACTTCAGACAGATAAAGACAGAAAACATAGAAAATTATACTCTTACTCTTATACTCTTACTCTCATCATTTCTTCTTGTAAACTATATATGGGCTTAGCTTTTGATAAGTGAAAAAGGTTGCACAATCTGATTGTCCCCACTCTTCTATCTATCTCCATCCTCTCCATTGACCTCACCTGTTTTAAAACTACATTTTTGATGATAAACATGGGTGTGAACTCCGCTTGTCCTGATACCAGGATGTGGTTCCCCTGATCTGCTGTACTGTGCTGATCATCTACATCTGTCTGCTGATAGTCAGACCCAGCATCTGTTGAGGAAATAATGACAGAAATATCATTTCTTTAAATGTTTTCAGTCACCCAGCTCATTTGCAAATGATCAATGTAGTGAATGAAGACATGTTATGGTGTAATCTAATTTTTCGACTGAGGTAGTTCTTCTGAATGATGGGAAATTCACCAACCCATGTGTGTGATGTCTGGAGTCTGAAGGTGTATAATATCACCAGGTGTATAATATCTTGCCTTAACAATTAACAATCTTATATTGACATGTTCTCACTGCATTCCGTTTTCAAGGTTTTGTCTGAGTGTCTAGCCGCAAAGTCAGTACAGACAGTCTTTAATGATAAAACAACTAAAAGAACAAACAAGAAACAGAAAATGAAGCAAAAACCAGAAAAAATAAAACAAAGGAATACACTATGGCAAGACAGGGCAAGGCAAGGGAAATTCAACATGAAAACACAAAGTACTCAAAATAACCATACAACAACATATAATGCTTGGCAACTAAGGAGGGAAACCATAACTTTAATAGGGTAATTAATTAGGGAAACACAAAACAGATGTGCACACAGGAAGTGAGGTGATGGGGTTGGCGACAACCATGGCGAGGCCAGAGGGGGGAACGACAACCACGGCGAGGCAAGAGGTAGGAGCAACGACAACAGCAAAGCAGAGGTAGAGCGACATCCTCAGCTGAGCAGAGAGGCGAATCTACGTCCTCACTGGAGCAGAGGGGCGGAGCGACTTCTTTAGCAGGGCACGTTGGGAGATGATGTCGTCAGTTGGGCAGGGAGGCAGAGCAACTTTCCCAGTAGGGCAGGACGGAAGGCAACCACGAGATCCCCGATCTGGGCTTGTGGCCCCTCCATCGACCATTTTTTTTCAAGGAGAGAAAAAACTACTCATGGCAACCATACAACTTATAATGCTTGGCAACTAAGGAGGGAAAATGCAGAATTTAAATAGGGTAACTAATTAGGGGAAAACAAAACAGGTGTACACAAAAACAGGACATGAGGCAGACATCAAAGAAAGAAATCTGAAAAAGGGAGGGTGCTCTCTGGTGGTCTAGGGGGAACTGTCTATGGTGAATGTGACAGTCTTGCTGGAAAAGTCCTTCATTTTTCAAACCATCTTTGAGCAAAAGATACATTAGGTGTTTATCTTTGTTTTGTTATACAGGTTGTCACCATATTTTAGCCTTTGCCACACAGTTTCAGTTGCCCATTATATGACTTTATATATGCCCATGTATACAGTCCCCTTCCAAAAGTACTGAAATGGCAAGGCCAATTCTTTTGTTTTTGCTATACGCTAAAGATATTTGGGTTTGAGATCAAAAGATGAATATGACATGATAGAGCAGAATTTCAGTTTTCGTTTCCTGATATTTACATCTAGATGTGTTAAACAACTTAGAATCTGGCACCTTTGGTGGCGGATACCCAGTTTTGAGCTGAGCAAAAGTATTGAAACAGATAGTCTTAAAGTGAATTAAAGTAAATAACCGCTTGCAATAACTCCATCAAGCCGGTGACCCACTGATATCACCAAACTGCTGCATTATTTTGTGATGCTTTTCAAAACTTGTACTGTAGCTACTTTCAGTTGTTTTTGTTTTGGGGGGTTTCTCCCTTCAGTCTCCTCTTCAGGAGGTGAAATGTATGCTCAATTGGGTTAAGGTCTGGTGATTGACTTGGTCTAAAACCTTCCACTTTTTTTCCCTGAAGAAGTACTTTGTGTTGGCAGTGTGTTTGGGTCATTGTCTTGCTGTATGATGACGTTCCTCTCTATTAGATTGGACACATTTCTCTGTAAATTAGAAGACAGAATGTTTCTGTAGACCTCCGATTTCATTCCGCTGCTACCATCATAAAGATTAACGAGTCCGTTCCAGAAGCAGCCATGCAAGCCCAAGTCATGACACTACCACCACTGTGCTAGACCGATGAGCTTCTTTATTTTGAATCATGAGTAGTTCCTTCCTTCTCCACACTTTGGCTTTCCATCACTTCGGGAAATGATCATCTTGGTTCCAGAACTTTTCCAATCTGGTTCCGATCTGGTCTTCTGATTCATACTGCAGATGAGTGGTTTGCGTCTTGTGATATGGCCTTTATTTCTGCTCTTGAAGTCTTCTTTGAATGGTGGATTGTGATGCCTTCACCCCTGCCCTGTGGAAGTTGTCAACGCCACTGACTGTTGTTTTTCGGTTTTACTTCACAGCTCAAACAATGTTGTATTGGTTATGCCCAATGCTTGTGCAATGGCTCTGATCAATTTTCTCAGCTTCCTCTTTTCTTAGGTTCAAAATGGCTTGCTTTTCTCCAATAGACAGCTCTATGTTCTTTACGTTGGTTTATCCTTTTTAACAACAAATACAGTGTTCTCAGGTGAAACCTAGAGCTCAAGCCAAACACATTGAGAGCTATTAACTGTTTAAACAGTCAATGTAACAGGGCACACCTGGGCAACTAGAAACAAGTGTCAGTCGTATGTTCCAATATTTTTGATCACTTGAAAAATGGGTGGGTTCCATGTTCCAAGTTGTTTAAACACATCTAGATGTTAATATAAGGAAATGAATGCTGAAATTCTGATCTATTGTCTCATATTCATCTTTTGATCTCAAACCCAAATGTCTTCAGTCTTCTTTCGGCTTTTCCCTTCAGGGGTCGCCACAGCGAATCATCACTCTCCACCTATCCCTATCATCTGTATCCTCAACACTTGCACCCACTAGCTTCATATCCTCATTTATTACCTCCATATACCTCCTCTATGGCCTTCCTCTTCGCCTCCTGCCTGGCAGCTCCACGTCCAACATTCTCCTACCAATATACTCACTCTCCCTCCTCTGAACATGTCCAAACCATCTTAATCTGGCCTCCCTAACTTTGTCCCCCAAACGTCCAACACGAGCTGTCCCTCTGACGTACTCGTTCCTAATCCTGTCCAACCTTGTCACTCCCAAAGAGAACCTCAACATCTTCAGCTCTGCTACCTCTAGCTCTGACTCCTGTCTCTTCCTCAGTGACACTGTCTCTAAACCATACAGCATGGCTGGTCTCACCAATGTCTTGTACACCCTTGATTCTCGCTGATATTTTTCTATCACATAGAACTCCCGACACCTTTCTCCACCCATTCCAACCTGCCTGCACTCGCTTCTTTACCTCTTTCCCACACTCTCCATTACTCTGGACTGTTGACCCCAAGTACTTAAACTCCTGTACCTTCTTCACCTCTTCACCCTGTAATCTTACTGTTCCACTTCCCTCCCTTTCATTCACACACACAAACTCAGTCTTACTACGACTGACTTTCATTCCTCTTCTCTCCAGCGCAAACCTCCACCTCTCCAGGTTTTCCTCCACCTGCTCCCTGCACCCTGCTCCCACTACAGATCACAATGTCATCCACAAACATCATTGTGCAAGGAGACTCCTGTCTGACCTCATCTGACAAGTGGTCCATCACCATAGCAAACAGGAAGGGGCTCAGAGCCAATCCCTGATGCAGTCCCACCTCCACTTTGAACTCCTCTGTCTGACCTACAGCACACCTCACCACTGTCCTGCTCCTCTCATACATGTCCTGCACCACTCTGACATACTTCTCTGCTACTCCTGACTTCCTCATACAGTACCACAGCTCTTCTCTTGGCACCCTGTCATACGCTTTCTCCAAGTCTGCAAACACACAGTGCAACTCCCTCTGACCATCCCTATACTTCTCCATCAAAATTCTCAGAGCAAAAATTGCATCTGTTGTGCTCTTTCTGGGCATGAAGCCATACTGCTGCTCACAAATCTCCACTACCTTCCTTAACCTAGCTTCCACTACTCTTCCCCATAGCTTCATTGTATGGCTCATCAACTTTATCCCCCTATAGTTGCTGCAACACTGCACGTCACCCTTATTCTTAAAGATCGGCACTAATACACTACTTCTCCATTCCTCAGGCATCTTCTCACTCTCTAAAACCCTATTAAACAAACTAGTTAAAAATTCCACTGCTGCCTCTCCTAGACACTTCCAGACCTCCACCGGGATGTCGTCAGGACCAACTGCCTTTCCACTTTTCGTCCTCTTCAAAGCCTTCCTGACTTCATCCTTTCTAATCTGATCTACTTTCTGTTCCACAGAGGTCACCTCTTCTACTCTTTTTTTCCCTCTCATTTTCCTCATTCATCAGCTCTTCAAAGTACTCTTTCCATCTCCTCTGTACACTCTCCTCACTTGTGAGCACCCTTCTATTTCTATCCTTAATAACTGTAACTTGCTGCACATCCTTCCCATCCTTCCCATCCTTCTGTCCTTCTCTAGTGTCTAACCTAGTGTACAACTCATCATATGCCTCCTGCTTGGCCTTAGACACCTCCCTCTTCACTCTGCACTGTAACTCCTTGTATTCCTGTCTATTCTCTTCAGTCCTGTCCATGTCCCACTTCTTCTTGGCTAACCTCTTCCTCTGGATACTATCCTGAACTTCCTCATTCCACCACCAAGTCTCTTTATCTTCTTTCCTCCTTCCAGATAACACACCCAGCATCTTTCTTCCTGTCACCCTGATCACTTCTGCTGTAGTTTCCCAGTCATCTGGCAACACTACCTGACCACCCAGAGCCTGCCTCAACTTCTGTCTAAAGTCCTCACAACATTCCTCCTTTTTCAGCTTCCACCACTTGGTTTTCTTCTCTATCACTATCTTTGACCTGTTCTTCTTACCCGACCCAAATGTCTTCAGTGTATAGCAAAAATAAACAGAATTGGCCTTGCCATTCCAATACTTTCAGAGGGGACTGTATATTATAAAGTTTATATGACATTGAGTGGGAGGATTTTATACACTATGCCATCTGCTTTCAATAGCAACATGACAATGTCTGAAACTTCAATAAAAAGGCAGCATATGCAAGGCAAGATGACAGGAGCAAGGAACTAAATCACTTCAGTAAGAACCTAATTTAGTAATAAAGGTTAATAAATAGCTGGCTGAAAAGTGCACAACACAACCTACTGGCTGGTTACCAACAACCAAACCAGTTACTGAATTTTGGCAGATGGCCTCCTCTAAGCAGAGTCACAGTTGTGCCATCTTCTTTCCATTTTTTAAAAGACTGAATGTCTCTTCATAGTCAAAGTCTGGGATACATTCATAACCAAATCTTGATACTTTTCCAGAACGTCCCCAGTCACAGGTTCTTAACCCTGAGTGCCCACTACCTGTGTTCCTGTCAGAGTGTCAGAAAGAGAGTGTAATATGTTGGTTGAGTGTATATCCTTCTTAATTCAGGTGTATGATCATTTCACATATATTTTATACTTCAGACGATAGCTTGTTTCTCATTTAATCTTACTACTCAGACTGTTTCCCCAAAATATGCGCATAAGTATGTCTCACCTGAATAACCTGAGTCTTTCTCAGAACTGCAGCGGGAGTTCCGTCCATTCATCACCTGCTCTGTGTGAAACTTTGTTCTGGACAGCAGGGAAGCACTGTTGCTTTTGTCCTTGGCATTTTTACTGGCAGGAAGGGCAGCACACCTCCCCACACAACTCGGTTCCTGGGGCATTGTGCGTACTGAAGGCAGAAAGAGAGGCAGAGCGAGGTCTGTATTCTAAGCAGATTTTGAATCTCATCATCCACATGACCTCAGACCAGGTTTTGTAACAGACACATGCACAATAACAAGATTAATATACTAATAAAAGAAAGTGAACTTCAATCCCTTTACCATTTCTCACCCCCCACAATTCAATAATAACAGCACAAAATACCATGTTTTCACTTCTTCATTTTCCAGGTAAATAAACCTTTAAATGTATAGGATTAAGAGGCAGGGGGCTCCTGAATGGGGCAACAAAAAAGCATTCACCCGATCAGCTGGAGATTGTGAGTCTCAACGATGCCACAGCCATCCATTGCTGGGAGCCCAAAAGAGTCCAAGAGAGAAAAATCGGGCATACTCTCTCCCCTGTCAATAACAGTGACACTAGCTAATCATTGCCGGGCGTCTGTGAGCTCATGAATGTGGACGAGGGCGAACAGCACTTTCCTCAGAGTGTGTTACGCTGCCCCATGATGCAGCATGAGCAGCAGTAGCTGGCTTCACGTGTCAGAGGAAGCATGCATTAGCCTTTTTTTGATAGGCTACTGGGTGGAAATTGGACAAGACCAAATTAGGGAGAAAATGGAGGAAGAAGGAGGAAAAAAAAAAAAAAAAAAAACACAGAAGAGCTAATATCATTAACCAGGGTTGCCAGGTTTCATCTCCAAAACCACACAAAATATCTGAAACCAGCTCAAGATATTTGGCGAGTGGAAGAAGGAGACATGTTTTTCTTCTTTTTCTCAGTCTTTGCATGGGAAACCGCAGGGACATGGTTTCTGATGTACAGACATTATTCACCCCGCAACACACCTTTCATCATTCTCTCAATCTTTGCAATATATCTTACAATAGAAATGGTTCTGTACATCATCGACATACTGGGTGCACTTACATTTTGCCTTTGTTTGTTGAAATTTATTAGATTTAATTTGGCAGGCACAGAGTATTTTTAAATGAACTCGGATTGGCGTTAAAAAAAAAACAAAAAAAAAACGCAACCCCGTCATTTACTGTCCTGTCCACTGCTCCTCCTCCACTGAAAATGTTCATAGAGTGAGTATGAGGCAGTGTGGCTCCTATGTTTTAGAACAAAATTATAAATATGCATATAAATAAATATTCCTATTATATTAATAATAAATTAAGTAAATGCGGCAATAAATATCAATGTCAACAAATAAATAACACGGTCACATTTCAGTTCATTTTTACACATATACACACATGCCAATTTATTAGGAACACCTGTACAACTGCACATTCATGCAGTTATCTAATCAGCCAATCATGTGGCAGCAGAACAAGGCAAAAGATCGTGCAGCTACAGGTCAAGACCTTCAGTTAATGTTCACATCAAACATCAGAATGAAGAAAAAGTGTGATTTTTTAACTGTGGCATGTTTGTTGGTGCCAGATGGGCTGGTTTCAGAAAGTATTCAGAAACTGCAAATCTCCTGGGAATTTCACACAAAACAGTCTCTAGAGTTTACACAGAATGATGCGAAAAACAAAAAAAAACATCTAGTGTGCGGAGGGTTTGCAGGCTGAAACACGCTGTTGAAGAGAGAAATCAGAGAAGAATGACCAGACTGGTTTTAGCTGACAGGAAGTCTATAATAACTCAAATAAGCACTCTTTACAACAGTGGTCAACAGAAAAGCATCTCAGAATGCACAACACATCAGTACACCACTGCTGTCAACCAAGAACAGGAATCTGAGGCTACCATGGGTACAGACTCTCCCAAACTGGACAGCTAAAGACTGGAAAAAGACCAGGTGATTTTCTGTCTAATCCTCAACTGTCCAGTTTCGGTGAGTCTGTGCCCATGGTAGCCTCAGATTCCTGTTCTTGGCTGACAGGAGTGGAACCCAATGTGATCTTCTGCTGTTGTAGCCCATCCACCTCAAGATCCGATGTTTTGTGCATGGGCTCCCCACGGTTGTAAACAGTGATTATATGAGTTACTACATCCTTCCTGGAATCTCGAACCAATCTGGCCATTTTCCTCTGACTTCTCTTCTCCACAAGGCATTTCCACCCCCACAACTGTTGCTCACTCAGTGTTCTTTTGTTTTTTTGCACCATTCTGTGTAAACTCTAAAAACTGTTGTGTGTGAAATTCCAAAGGAGATCAGCAGTTTCTGAAATACTCAAACTGGCCCATCTAGCACCAACATCCATGCCACGATCAAAGTCACAGAAATCATGCTTTTTTTTATTCTGATGTTTGATGTGAACATTAACTGAAGTTCTTGACCTGTATCTGCATGATTTTTTTTGCATTGTGCTACTGCCGCCACATGATTGGCTGATTAGATAACTGCATGAATGCACAAGTGTACTGGTCCTCCAAATAAAGTGGATGGTGAGTATTTTCAGGGGTCTGCCCCACATGCCCCTTAGAAAGAGCCACCACGTGACTGGACCTCACAGCACTGGTCTACAGTTTTGCTAGTTTGGACCAAACTGACTTTAAAAAAAGAGTTTTCCCCACAAGGCCCTTTTTAAAAAAAAAAAAAAAAAAAAAAAAGAACATTGTGTGTACATACACACAAACACACACACACACACACACACACACACACACACATATACACATACACGGTTATCTAATTTGATAGATTTTATTTCACAATAATGAACTCAAACCATGCTCCATTTACCCTGACAGTAAGATAGGATGCTGCATCAGTGCATCTTTCACTGGCCAAACCATTACTAATGTAAGAAGGGGGAAAGGGGCGGGGCTTCAATCATTATATATATATATATAAAAACTTACTTGGTTCTGAAGATACTCAATCGTTTCTCCTTCACTCCATTGCAGGTTTTAGTTGGCTCATGCACCACCATCAAGCTAGCAGCAAAACGTATTCAGTATTCAGTATTCTTATGGAATACTGCAGCTTGGCCTGAAAGGGAGAGACTCAAACTCTGACACACACATTCACTGCTTGAAAAAATATAGAATTAAACTAGAGACACAAAACATCAGGACCTGTAACACCGATCAAAACAAACCACAAACACATCGGAAATTAAAAATTCCATGGTGAAAGATTCGATTCAGATCTAAAAACGGTTCCCACTTACCCTGAGCTCGCGCTGTAAATCCGTCTTCTTGTGTGTTGTGTGTTGTTTCAGTCTGGTTTGATGCGCGCGCCTGTGCTTAACGCAGCCGCCCGTTTCGGCTGGGTGCTGGGCGGCTCTTCTGCTGAGCGACATCCACAGCGGCCAATAGGCATGCGCCAATCTCCGACGTGAGTGACGCAATGGTATTGCTGCGTAACAGAGCACGTGGAGTGGGGTTCAGGGACAGGCGCGAGACAGCCGACAGCTCCCAGTGCGATTAATGATATTTAGCTCGCGGTTACAGACAACCGAGCGCGCTACTTAAGCAGTACCACGTGTTTGAGTGTGTGATGACGTAGGTTGGTTAAAGTTAGCGTTACCTGACATCAGCAGAAAATAGAGCTATACCTGCCGTCAGTCTAATCAGTGTCACAGCACGGACGAACAAGTGACGTAACCGTGCTCTTATCAGATAACCATTGCGTGGGACCGAACTAACTGATGTATAAATATTTTATGTTTACGTCATCTTCTGTCAGAAAACATTCAACAAATCTAGAGGCCATCAGAAGACACCGCAGCGCGCGCTGCGTCGTCGCCGTGGTCCGCGTGCCGCTGTCCGGGCCGAGCGGCTTCTGCCAGTGAGGAGCGAAAGTGCGCGCGTACACGTGAGTGCGGAAGCTTGGGGGCGTGGCTACTGCAAACGCACGTGTTGGGAGCCGTGTGGCGGTGGCTCGCGCTGCACAGCGAAAAAAACACGGAGAGAATCAACGTCGAGTCTATAAGAAAAATATAAAGAAAAATATTAAATATAAGAAAAATATATACATAAAAAATAATAAATATAAGACAAATTCGAAAATACAGTAATATTTAGAGAAAAAGGTCATATATTAAGAGAAAAAGTCGCAATATTTTGAGATGTAATATTAAGGCAGAATGGCACATATAACGTTCATGTGATAAAATGAGGGACGTTGAGGCTTTGGTGAAGGTATTGCTTATTTTGTTGAAGGAGAAATGGCAGGCAGTAGTCACCTTCAAGGCTGTGGAGGGTCACGTGCGTGCATTTCAAAGAGAGTGTGTAGATGAATGATAATCACAATGATTGAACCTGAAGGAGTGGAGCTCCGCATGCTTGACAGATACATACACAACATGACGAAAGGTACGTAGACACCTGACCGTCAGAGCATGTGTGGGTCTTCTCCAAACTGTTCTCACAAAGTTGGAAGCACACATTTGTCCAGAATGATTGTGCATGCTGTAGTATTAAGATTTCCCTTCAGTGGAACTAAAGGGCATGGCAATGCCCCTGTGCCCAAAGCAAGATTCATGAAGACATGGTTTGCCAAGCTTGGAGTGAAAGAACCCGAGTGGTCTGCTCAGAGCCCTGACCTCAACCCCACTGAACACCTTCGGGATGAACAGGAACGCTGACTGCACCCCAGGACTCCTCGCTCGACATCAGTGCCTGACCTCACTAATGCTCTTGTGGCTGAATGAGCACAAATCTAGTATAAAGCCTTCCCAGAAGAATGGAGGCTGTAAAAACAGCAAAGGGGGACCACCTCTGTGTTAATGCCCATGGTTCTGGAATGGGCACATGGTCATTAATAGCCTTAAAGGCTACCACTGTCTGTGATTTCCCCTCCATAAAAGAGATGATTTCCTCCCAGTTCTTGTGGTTCTTTTTTTTTTTTTTTTTTAAACAAACACAATTTCTTCCACAGTCATTTCAAAGTTCTAATAATACAGTGCTGATGTGCCAGAAGATTCATTATTTATTTATTTGTAAAGTATTTCTTTATTTCCATTGCTCAGATATGCAAAAGTCTGTCAAATTATGATGACTTTTTTCTCGAAATATTACTTTATTGTCAAAATATTGCAACTGTTTACTTGTAATATGACTCTATTTCTAAATATTACACCTTTATTCTCTTGAAATACTTGAAATACTTAATTTATTTATTTTTTTTGGCCTTAAAATGAACCCCGTCAAACAAAGCAGATTGGCGACTCCACTCGGAAATAGAAATAATAAAAAATAATAAAAATGATGAAGTAGCCTCATTTAATTTTGTGCATGTTGTCATTTTTGTACATCTAAATCTAAAGAAAGTTCTAAAATATTCAGTCTGATTTTCAAGAAGTGTTAGAGCATGGAATCCCAAAAACAACAAAAGTCATTAGTAGGTTAATAAGTTAAAAATAAAATCGAAAGCAAAACTTGATTATAGCGCTAGTATAATTTTTACCTAAAAATGAAAATTAAAAAAAAACTTTATATTACTTTTTAATTTATTATTTACTGTCTCTTCTTATGGTTATATGTCCCACATCAAATGTTATAAGTGCCAGTGCATATTTAATCTATTTCCTTTTTTTATTTCATAATTAGCTGAGCATTTCTTATTAATTCAATTCAATTCAATTCAATTCAGTTTATTTGTATAGCGCTTTTTACAATGTCATTGTCTCAAAGCAGCTTTACACAAACAAAAAAGTAAGATGAAGTGTGAGAGTGTGTCTGAAGAGCAAGCCGAGGCGACGGTGGCAAGGAAAAACTCCCTGAGATGGAGATAGGAAGAAACCTTGAGAGGAACCAGACTCA
>CM040980.1:19413695-19424897 GCA_022985145.1 Pangasius djambal
TTTTTTTTTTTTTTTTTTTTACAGTTTATAGTTACAATGAATATTACAGGATGTCTACTAGACTCAAGTCTTCAGGACAGAGGTGTTTCTCCAGTTTCTCAGTAACATGATGCTGTGTTTTGACAGTAAAAAAAAAAAAAAAGAGGCTTGTGAGAGAATGACTGTAAACTAACTCAGGTGTCGGGAAACTTACTGACTGTTAAAGTGCTGACACCCGGACGCGTTCCATAAATGTTAAAGTGTCCTAACATAAAACTTCACCATATCAATGACTATACACTCTTCTTTATTTAACACCACATTTCTAAACCATTTATCAGCAGGCTTAGATTGTGTGGTGTATCTGCCGTTCAGGTCCCTGTGAATGATAACATGTTAGAAAAGGTCCATGCTGTTACAGTAAGCCAATCAACACCTTCTGATTCGAGAAGTCAACCATGCTGTGGTAGAATGATTTGCTTCAGTTTGTGCAGTGGGTACATTTGCACCACCTACTGTTGGGCTGCCAATATTATATTGCATTATACTGTACGACAAAACAGAAAAATGTTTTAAAATATTTAAAAATAAATATTTACAGAATAAATCTGATGGGTCAGAAAGCGTGTATCATGTTTGTATTCTAATGCATTATCGATTCTGTACTAACAGCTCATTCACAATGACGTTTATGGTGTACACTCCACATAATCTAAGAATAAATAATTAAAAAAGAAAGAAAAATGTATAATCATTGATGTGAAGGTTTTTGTTAAGAGACGTTTAACATTTATGGAAGGAGTCTCAAGTGTCCGGTTCTTTGCAAAGTTTCCCAGTATGGGAAAGTCTTCAGGACAGAGGAGTTCAGGCTTTCTGCCTGAATGAGACTGTCTCATTTATTAACAAATTAAATTAAACATTGTAGTCCTTGGCAAGTCACTGTGGTATCAACAGAATAGCACAAGCTAGACCATGCTGTTACACAAGATTAATCTAGGTCTGTGTGGTAATGGTTTGTCATGTGCTATTCCCTACATACTCAACACATTCTCTGGTGAAAGGAAAATGATTTCATACTGGTGTGACGTCTTTGCGCACACCACATGCAAGCTGCTTAAAATTCCAGCAGCCTCAGTGTAAAATGTATTCTGACTTCCCTGCCCTGTCGTGCAGCTTTTAGTGTTTTCACTGCTCCCAACACACCCATTCGGCTCAGGGACGGCTGTTAATTAGGTGTTACATTAGGTGTGTTGGGAGCATTGAAAACTAAAAATTGCAGGAAAGGGGATCTGTACAGGGGATCAGTCACCTAACTGTCAACAGTGTCACCTAATGGCCAAATTGGAACCGACTTATTAACATCACCCAATTGTCTCATGCTGGTCTTCACATGCGTTCAGTCACTTAGACACTTTACTCTTATCACTTGTGGACTTGGATAATAACACTCTCTCTTATACTTTTGTTCTACTGGTTTATTTTCCTTTAAATCACACCCATGTGTTGAACATCCCAGATTTGGGAGCGTGGCTGTGAGGCTTTGTGCCCATTCAACTACAAGAGCATTAGTGAGGTCAGGCAGTGATGTAAATCGGTACAGGGAAATCTTAATGCTATAGCATACGAAGACTTTCTATACAATTGTGCGCTTCACACTTTGTGGCAACAGTTTGGGGAAGAACCACATGTAGGTGTGATGGTCAGGTGTCCACATACATTTGACCATATAGTGTATACATTTTAAAAACTATTAAGAGCATTGGGACTAATTATAACAGATTTACACTGAATAAAAATCATGTATTTTATTTATTTTTTTGTTGTTGCAGTTTTTAATTTTCACCCCCACAAATAAAACATTTCGAAGCAAACCACAGGAACAGACCTCCATAAGGAGGCTTAAATTTTCAATATATTAATTTTCAAAACAAGCACTTTTAATTCAAACATTTAAAATGGATACAAACAAATTGAAACTTTTTTTTTTTTTTTGACAAATTGGACAAGACCTAAAAGAGCAACAAGATACAGATACAAACATTTAGTTAGACACTACTGTTACTATTGTTCAGGTATATCGGCTCAGTAGACGGGGAGCACTCTTCAGTGCAGGGTGCAGACTCACATACAGCGTCTCCTTTGTAGAGAATTTGACGAACGTCGCTCGAGTTTCTTGGTTGTGAGCTCGCGCTGCAGCAGCGGCCATGATGTGCATAATTGTGAAGAGTGTTGCCTCGCTGCGCACACACAGGGATAAAAGACCTCTGGATTTAGTTACAACAACTTCAGCGTTACTTCATCTCTCAGTAGTTAATTCATGGTATAACGACCACACAAGTTAGCCAGAAATTTGAATTTAGAAGAAAAATCTGGAGGCATTTCAAATAGCTTGGAATGATGTCATGATAAACTGGGAAAAAGGCCTTTTCACCAGCATGATCCTCATAGTTCAGTGAATTTATAGAAGACAACCAATTGGGCATTTAATACCTGCCCAAGTATATAGTAGATGCGATACACCAGGCCGCCTCACTCTCAGGGGTTTGTGGCTCCTGAATGAGATGGCGTGCCAGACGCAGAGCAGCGGCAGCGAGCTGAACCGGGAAAAAACACACGCACTTCGCTTCCAGGAGAGACAGCTCCAACAGATACCGTGCCATGCAGATCACCTGCAAGTCACACACTGTGTAAACTGTTGTGCTGTTTGTACAGAATAATGTTAACCTGAATAAAGCAGTGCAACAACGTTGGTGTGTACCTTCTCGCCACAGCACGCAATGTACGCTGACAGTAGCAGGAAGTGAATGGGTGGCGTGTGAGACAGGTCAAACTTCAGTGTGCACAAAACCCTGCGCTCCATGCGCAACAACTGCTTCTTACTGTAAGTGTTCGCCATCAGGTAGCACAGCTCAGATACCTGAACCACACACACACACGCACACAATGTAAGCACTAATGTAACAGTGTTGTGTGTGAAACCTTGTCTGTCAGACAGTGTACAGGCAGCCTGTACTTCTCTCTACAATACAGAATGCTACAAACCATTATTTTGGGCATCTGTCATTTAATGTTTTATTTGACGTCTGTTACCTCGGGCAGCAGGCACTCTTCCTTCTTTGCGGCGAGAAACAGACAGACGACGCCGAGTAGCTGTAAATTGGAGATGTTGATCTTGATCTGCCGGAGCACACGGTTCAGCAGGTGCACTGCTAAATACAGTGTCTCCTCTGAGAAGTTAAATGCTTCCTGTGTGGCGATGGAGAAAGGCATCACTACAATTCATCGCACTGAATCGGAGCATGTTAAAGAGAGAGATTAGAGTGATTACAAATCACTAGCTGAATAACATAGCAGTGTTGCTCACATGAACCTGAATGAGCCAGTCCACCAAAATGGCACGCGTTGTTTCTGTAAATGGCTTGGGCAGTTCGCTGCTCGACAGAGCAAGGTGCTGCTGACTCCTCTAAAACGGACATCAGTTTACATTTAAATCCAACTGAAACACTGCGCAGAATGAAAGCGGTAAGGTCTTCTGCATTACCATCATGTCAGAAAAAATGTCCCATGTGTAGGTGCGGTCGTACAGCAGCCCAAGTTTGCTCATTGCCACTTCTATCTCTCGGCGCACCAGCTCAGGAACTAGATCTCTTAGTGCAGGCGCAAGCTGCAGACCATGCAGGTGATTCAACACAGCCTCCTCCTCATAATGCTCTACTGCAGGAACAACTAATACAACACACACCTCCATCACAGAGCGCAAACACCAATTTCTCACTGTTAACATAATAAAAATATTACTTTGTGATTTTTTTTTTTCTTTAAAAAAAGCTGACTCCAAATCGCTAAAAAGAAAATGGCAGAAAAAGTAGTATCAAGCACAGATTATAAACATGTGATTTTAACATTAATCAGCAGGCTTTTCAGGAGTACATAATAAAGGCCAGAACAGAAAATGTGACTGACTAACCGACATGTAGCAACAGCGTAGCATTTGGGAAAAGCAAGGTTTGGCAATGAATAAATTATTTAGTAATTTATATGAATTCTCAGTGTTCCAAAATAGCACAGCTCTGACAGTAGCGCTAACATCAAGGCAACTCGACAATCTATGGACAGACGACTATGTACTTTTTTGATAACAGGATGTTTTTGTTTTATTTAAAAAAAAAAAAAGAGAGAGACAAGCTGGTGAGAATGTCTGAACGTCTTATGTCTGTTGTATGTAACCTGTCTAATAAAGAGGAGTAACACACTTCAGGACTTGCTGTTACAGGAAAAATGATCAACTTCAGGGCGGTAACAGTAATGCTGCTTCACACCAGTCCAGCTTTTTGTTTATTATAACAGCATATGCCATTGAGTTTTATTCCTTACTTAAACTATACTTTTTTCATTGTTTTAGTTAAATGATTTCAAATGTATCTTAGTAATAATTTATCGGCATAAAATATTTAATATCAGAAATGTTATCACATTACTTACTACATCCCATCGTTACCAAACGGATACCGAAGGATGTAGTGTATCTATCAGACAGTGGCACAGCCAGTGTAGAGAATATTGGGAGTGTGGCGTCTGCCAGTAAGCAGACATGTTTAGATTATTAATAATAATAATAATAATAATAATAATAATAATAATAATAACAACAACAACAACAACAACAACAACAACAACAACTTCAAGGCATGACTGCTACAGTCTCACATTCAGAGGAACATTGCTGAAAAGCATACATATTCAGTTAACATTTCAACAAGTAGACCAGCCAACCATTCTGCCATTATCTATACCCATGTGAGTCACCAGATATCTGGTTTGCCTGTAACTGAATGTACTTAGGTTTTGTATTTCATTGAACTGTTTGTGCAATTCAAGCAGGCAAGCCGTCTACGATTGATGCTACACTGTATAGCCAAAAGTTAGTGGACACCTGACCATCACGCCCACATGTGCTTTTGAACATCCCATTCCACATTTAGTCCTTCCTTTGCTATTAGTACAAACACTATGTAACAATTTTTTTTCCCCTGGGTAGCAAGTGTTATTCCCCCAATTGCTTATACTGCAAAAGTATAGAAAATGGCTATTAATCCCTACAAACTTTGATTTTGTGACCACGACATTGGTATTTTGAAATTTACCTAGTTCCATTGTGAAAACAGGCAAATGTATCTTTTCATTTACATAAAATAAAATTTTTTTTTTTTAAAAAACCACGTAAATTTAAAAAAAAATTTAAATTAAAAAAATGTGTAATTTAAATTTCTGACTTTGTGTGACCAATAAAAAAAATAGCACTGGAGAGTTCTAGAAGTCTGGAAATGTTCGAGAAAATATTCTGGAAAATAGGTAAATTTCAAAATGTTATTTTCCAGATCTATTCTCTTGAGACTACATTTGGGGGTTGCTTCGGGAAAGTGATTTACAATACAATCTGAAATCTCAAAAAACTACACACTTCTAAATTGTTTGTGCTCATTCTTGTATAACCTTCATATAAATGCATGTTAATTTTGATTCATATGGTTTTTTTCTGACTATGAAAATAGGTGAATTTAAAAATACCAATGTCCTGGTCACAAAAGCATAGGTTGGGGGGGATTAATAGCCATTTTCTATATTTTTGACACATACACTTACCACCCAGGAACAAAAATTGTGTTACATGGTGTAATCTCCGCTCTTCTGAGAAAGCTTTAAACTAGATTTTGGAGCGTGGCTGTGGGGATTTGCCCATTCAGCCACAATTGCATTAGTGAGGTCAGGCACTGATGTTTGGTGAGGAGGCCTGGGGCAGAGTCAACATTCCAGTTGATCCCAAAGGTGTTCAGTGGGGTTCAGATCAAGGCTCTTTGCAGTCTACTAGAGTCCTTCTACTCCAATCTTGGCAAACCTTTGTGCACAGGGGCTTTGTCATGCTGGAACATCTTTGGAACCTTTTAGTTCCAGTGAAGGTAAATTGTAATGCTACCGCATACAAAGACAAAGACATTCTATACACTTGTGTGCTTCCAACTTTGTGTCAACAGTTTAGGGAAGGAACATATGGGTGTGATGGTCAGGTGTCCACGAACGTTTGGCCACATAGTGTACATCAGTTTATGTAATATACAAAAACTTGCCATGTTGATTCAGTTGCCTGCAAGTTTTAAAATATCTTTAAAGACTATATGGTCAGGAATTAGGAGTTGGTTCTAGGGGACCCCTCCAGGAAAAAAAATTATTATGAATTAGATAACATTGTGATGCCACACTGTAACAATATTAGGACTGAGGAAGTGTTAATGTAAGTGCACCAGACCTGATCCGCTCTGCTGAGCAAACTCCATAATGATTCCATCTTCTGCAAATAATGGCAACCGCTGGACCTGCACAAGACAAAACACTGCACAACAGCAAACTGGAAAAGTGTTACAGGCCATAACAAAACATGTTTTAACCATTATATTTTGGCCTTCATATAAACAGACCTATTCCAGACTGATTCCCTGAGCCACCCTCCTCAGTTTTCTGTACTAGTTAATGCTGGGTTACTGTCTGTGCACGTTCTCCCTGTGTCAGTTTGGGCTTTCTCTGGGCTCTCTAGCTTTCTCCTTTCTCCCAAAGACATGGCACCAAGTGAACTGGCCAAGATAAATTGCCTCTAGGTGTGAATGAATGAATGAATGAATGAATGAATATGTGCACATGTTGCCTTGCAGTGGACTGGTGTCTCATCCAGGGGGTATTCCCACCTCCCACCCAGGGTTCCCGAGACAGGCTCCAGAGCTACCAACTAAAACAGACTGTTTTGAATAGCCTATACTATCACCATGTAAATAGACATTCAATCTCAAATCCCATTCACTGTCCACTTAAAGAAACAACCACTGTTCAGTTGAAGTGCATGATCAACACAACACAAGATCTCACCAATAGCATTATAAGCTCCATCAGCATACAGAAATCTCTCTGCCCACATATTCAAAATTCATGTCTAGGATATGCTATAATGTTCTACATTTTCTAGAAGTCTTTTGTCATAGCTTACATCAGCCAATTATTTCTTTTAGGCATTTACTTGTTACTTCTAAAATGTTACTCAATTTTACACATGCCAAACAGTCATCAAAAACAGTTTTACATGATACAGAGGTTTGTATTTATTTGACCACTGGAGGCCTCAAGTGAGCATTTGAAACCTCAAGAAACGAACCATATTTCAGTGCAGCTGGCTGGAAAGCTTCAACCCTATAACTACAAACTAACACAGACTGTTCTAAACATCCAACTACATCCATCTGCTGCATTTGGCTGGGCAAGGCTTGGGGGTCACAGAAAGTTCATAATGTCCATTTCAGGTCATTGCCCAAAAGGGTTGGGAACCTGAGTTAATGTATGTAGAGAGTGTAATAACGAAAGGGAAATACTGATGGTGAGGCTAAGGGAATTGAAGAATAACTTGACATCAGTTAAATTCTGAAGAAGTCTTCGAAGGATGAAACCATAGAATGTCTCAGCATTTTTAAAAATAACTGGACTGATCAAAAGAATTTCAAAATCAACCCGTCATCCCTTGTATGTTTTGTTCTCATATTAGATTAGTAAACTGTACTAGTCCACACTCCAGATCAGTAGGTGGCAGTAATGCATATAAATGTTTGCCATCTGCTGTTAATAACTAAAAAACACAAGCAGCAGCCGCTTCAACCCTTCCTACAGCTTTAGTGTTGGCAAGACAAAAAAGACTAAGCCGCCCAAAAAAAAAATAAAAACATACTGCCAGTTGTTTCAACCACCAGTTACAATTAATTTTATTTAGATTTTGTAAAGTAAAAATTTAAATCCCTGACCAGTGTTTCCCAAGCTGATAAAACATAAATGTCAAGTGAAATCCAGTATTTTCTCCCAAGACAATTACTCAAATATGCTAGAAGCATTTTCTGATCAAGTCACAGTAATAACAGACAAAATAGCAGTATTGTTTTATGAAGACTAAATGCATGCTACAATAGGACAGCTTAATAAACTAGACAAATCAATATCACCCTATTTTGCGGAAGGGTAGCTAGGTTGAGCGGTTAACTGACAAACATCCTGCAGATGTTTTACCAAGCCGTAGTGGCAAGTGCCATTTGCTGTGCTGTGGTAGCAGGATTAAGGCAGAGCGAAAAGGATCATCAGAAAGGCCAGCTCTGCTATTGGGGTGGAACTCGGCTCCTTGGAGAAGGTGTCAGAGAGAACAATACTGCACAAACTACTAGACGTCATGGGCAATGACTCTCACCCAACACATTGGAACAATACAGAAGCAGGAGGCTGAGACCACCAAGGTGCTTCACAGAACACCGCAGGAAGTTGCTATCAGGCTCTACAACATCTCTCCTTTCTGAGTCTGAGTCTGGGCAAGAGTGGTACTGAGGTACTGAGTCTGGGCAAGTGTGTTATTTTGGCTGCATTACAGGCACCTCGCAATTTTTGCACTGTCCTGCACTTTAACTGTAACTTGGTGCACTCATCACTTCTAGATGGCAACAAACCCCACTTAGCTTCCATAGAGTTATTTTTGCCTCCAAAGTTTTACGCCATAAACAACAAATTGGCAGGTCTGATATATTAACAGATAACATGCTTATAAACAGTGTTTTGGTGGGTTAATATTAAAACAGGCAACATTGTCCGATGTGGCCTTACTGAACAAATCCACCAGTAAGCATGCTTCAAGGCCATGTGGCCTAGCCCCAATTTTGCTGAGCACAGAAAAGCTAGCTGTGAGGTCCAAAAGTCTGAAAGCACTAGTGAAAATGCTTGTTTGGGAATCTTTTTCAGTTTAAAACAGAAGTGTTCGTTAAAGCTAATATCAGCAACAACTTGTGAAAAGTAGAATCTTGGCAACATTTACATGAATTTCAGCATTTTGGTATTCAATATGTCCCCTTTTTGCTTTAATGACAGTGTGCACTAATACCTGATGATTCACGTCAGATCAAATCCACAGGCATGTCGCCTGAACGTGTGTTTCAGTGGAACTCAGAGAAAAGCTGACTTTTTGTACAAAGGAGTTAACATGGTCAATATCACAAATTTGCATTTGAAATTTCTGAGAGAGAGAGAGAGAGAGAGAGAGGGGAATTGTGCAACTATGCAATATCCAAGATGGTCAATTTCAGTGTTACTCAGTTACATATACAGTATATTCACTATTAAACTATGGTAAAGGAGTTGTGGTGTGAACAAATAGTCTAAGATCTCAACAATGCTAAAATTTCCAGAATGGGACCGGAGTCGCCTTTTGCAGCCACTTGTGAACACCAAAAGCACGGAGGCCATTTGCAGTCCACTTTAACAGGACTGAGCATGGCTCATTTAAAGAGCTGTGTGTGAAAACACCCCGAGAAACAGAAGCAAACTGAAGTGGAGCGCGTGTGCGTGTGTTCAGCAGTGTTTTAAAGCCCTGCCTGACACTCGAGCGGGAACAGAGAGCTCGCACGCTTACCCATCTGTACTCTGTACTGTCCACTTTGTGCTGCTGTTTCTGCTCCTCTCCCTCACTCAGCACCCCGCGCTCCCGCACAGCGCATGCGTTCGCCCACGCGCGCAAAGGGAATCGGGCTTCTTCTGTCTGTAGAAAAACAACCCTTTAGTCGTTATCGGTTCACAATCGCACGTGCACTCCGCTTTAATTCATATGCATGTCTTACCTTGCGGTCCAGCAGCGCCCTGGAATCACAGAATCCGGTTCTGGCCATGACGCAACCGGACACGCGCTCACCAGGAACCTGCAGCTACCTGCGCGAGCGCACCTGCCAAATCCACTGCAAGTTAATTAGCGCACGTGAGGGAGTAATTAAGGACGGGCGGTCCTAGCGCACTGCGACACCCAGCGTGTCAAAGAGAAATGAAGGATTTAAAAGATTTTACTGGAAGCTTTTTTTTTTCCCTTAGGGGGCACATTGAGACTTGATTTATTTTACTTCATTCATATTTGTAGCTGTGTTGTACTTGGTATGGGTGAGTGGTGGGTGTAGGATAGTGACAGTAGGACAGTAGATGAGACAAAACAATGGACGAGACAGTACCAGACATGGACGTGGTACTTATCAAGACGGTGGGTGAAGGGCGGGTATGGTGGGATGTGCAAAGAATAGTAGTTGGAATGTCCATCCATCCATTTTCTGTACCGTTTATCCTACACATGGTTGCAGGGAACCTGGAGTCTGTCTCAGGGGACTCGGGGCACAAGGCAGGGGACACCCTGGATGGGGTGCCAACCCATTGCAGGGCACAAGCATAGCAGACAATTTAGAGATGCTGATCAGCCTACAACACGTCTTTGGACTGGGAGAGGAAACTAGAGTACCCAGAGGAAACCGCCAAAGCCCAGGGAGATGCAAACTCCATGCACACAGAGTGGATGCAGGATGCAGGAATTGAGCCTCCAGCCCTGGAGGTACGAGGCAAACATGCAAACCACTAAGCCACCATGACCACCTAGTTGGAATGTCGATTGAGTTGATTAATATGTATAACACCAACTTTGGTTTCTGTGAATGTTGCATGTATATGTGTGTGTGTGTGTGTGTGATTTAGTTGTGTGTTTGTGAGTATTATGCTTGAGCTGCGTGGTACGGCTTTGGTTATGTGGTTTGTCCATAGGGAGTGTATTTCTAGCTATTGCACAGTGATTCTCTGGTGTATGTAGGTGGTGAGTGGTGTCCAGCTGGAATTAAATTTGGTAGTTTTATTTTTGATTTGAGGTAGAGAGTTTTTCCATTGTTTTGTAGTTGATTATTAGGTTTTTCCAATGTGATGTTCATCCCAGATATATCTCAGAGTAAGCAGGGTGAAGGGGAAAGTGAGATGGTGTGATTTGGAAAATGAGATATTTCCTTAGTGATTTGTTTCCAGAAGTACTTACATTTTGAACAGGATGATCAGTGTAAATTTTTTTTTACATTATTTTGTCTTATGGGAAACATGTAAATATCTTATGTAGCTTCTGAAGGGCAGAACTAAAAAAAAAAAAAAAAGATCTTTAATCAAAATACTAATTTACCGGTCTTCCTGTTCAAAAGTTTATATCCCTCTGGCTTTTAATGTATCACGTTGCCTTCTTGAGCATCAGTGAATGTTTGCACCTTTTGTAATATTTGTTTTATAACATTAGTTACATACATACAGTATTAAGAGTGAAGCGTGTGTAAACTTTTGAACTGGTTCATTTGTGTAAATTCAGTTATT
>CM040980.1:19424997-19467497 GCA_022985145.1 Pangasius djambal
TTTTTTTTTTTTTTTTTTACATTTTTTAAAATTATTTACATGGTGTGGTAATTTTAGAGTTGAATTTGGATATTATTTTATATATTTTGGCTAGGACCTTAGTTGGTGGTGAGATATTTAGCAGTTCTGATACTAAGGGAGGTCTAATGTGTTGTCTTTTAGATTGATTTTAGAGCATATAATGGATCTGAGTTGTAGAAATTCAAAGAAATGTTTATTTTGTAGTCCATGCTCCTTGGCTAGATATGGAAATGATGTAAAGGTGTTGTTTAGACATATGTGTTTGGGTGTGTAATGCCTTTTTTCTACCCATGTGGAGATGTTTGTTATCTTCACAGTGTTTGAGAAGTCGGGGTTGTGCCATATGGGAGTGTATCTGGTTAGTTGGAGTGGTGAATTTCTAGTTTTATAAAATTCGCAACAAGCTGTTAAAGTTGCTGCAGTTGTTGGGAGTTTGAAGCAGGGACGGTGTTTGATAGCTGTGCTGATGAACGGTAGTTCCGAGATTCTCATTTCTTTGCATAGGGCTTGTTTAGTATCTAGCCGTATCTCATCTGTCTGACTGGGTTTTTATCCATTTCATTGTATATTGGAGTTGGTTAGTGAGGTAATATTGTTGAAAGTTTAGGGCATCAAGTCCTCCATGATGTTGGAGTCTTTGCAGGGTGGATAATTTGATTCTGGGAGGTTTGTTTTTCCAATAAAATTTAGAGATTTTGGAATTGAGTGATTTGAAACAGGGAGGTGGAGGTTGTGCTTGGGAAATAAGTCACTTATTTTGGGGGGTAGTGTCGTTTTTATGGATGCTATTCTGCCAGTGAGAGAGAGGAGAAGGTTTATCCAGCGTTGGAGATCATTATTTTTGGTGTTCAATAATGGATTAAAATTGAGTTTATGCAGGTCGGACAGCTTGGTAGAGATTTTGAAACCAAGATAAGTGATGTAGTCGGTGCTTATGGGGATGGGTAAAGATTGTACTGCAGTTTCAGAGAGTTTCATGTTGAGAGGGAGCATAGTGCATTTTGTCCAGTTAATTGAATAATTGGAAAGTTTGGAATATTTTTCGATTGTGTGGATAGTTTCTTGTATTGAATCTGGAGGTTTTTCTGCAAGAAAATTAAAATGTCATCAGCATATAAACTGATTTTGTGTTCCATGTTTGCTGTCTGGATCCCATTAATGTTATAGCTCAGCAATGAGACAAAATGTAAATTTTGTCTCACTGATGAGCTATAAAAATGGCAAATAGGGATGGAGAGAGTGGGCATCCTTGTCTAGAGCCTCTGTGCAGTGTGAAACTTTGTAATATTAGTCCATTAGTGATGTGTGGCCTTTGGTGGTGTGTAGAGAATTTTTATCCACTTAATGAACGATTTGCCAAAACATAATTTATAAAGTGTGATAAGTAGAAATTTCCACTTAACTTTGTCAGAGGCTTTCTCCGCATCAAATATTACTACTGCTTATTCTATTTTTTATGAGATATCCGGTTGAGGTGTCTACACATGTTGGTTGAGTTCTTGATAATTGGAATTGTTGTTCTTTCTTTGTTTAGTTTAATGAGGTTTGCTAGGAATTTTCCAGATTTTTTTATTTATTATTATATTCAAAATTTTCATGCCTAACTCTTTGTAGGAGGAGTTGAATTTTTTATTTTTTTTTCATTTATGAGGTTTTTGTATTCTAGTTTGAGTTTCCTTAATTCTGTTTCTGGAAAAGATAACATGAAGATTATTTTTTACAAACTCTTGGTTGAGAAAAAGACCAAATTTAGTGACATCACTGTCTGAGAGCGGGACAAGTCCAAGTACAAATGGCATCAAGTCCGAAACGATTCCAAGTCAATACAGAAAACATCTCGAGGTCAGACTCGAGTCCTCCAGCCCTTCTAGGCAGTACACGGCACAGTACACATGCATTGATGTCTGTCTCAGGTGAGCCGAAGTGGAGAGCCAAAACGCATAGCCATTAACACCTGGCATTTTGAATTCTTCTCCAGTGATCACTTGTGATAGGATTTCATACATCTTTTCTGCTGGAGGAAGGCTGTCACACAAGTCTATTGCGTCAGTCTTCTGCTGCATTTGTTTTCAGACAGAAATGGCTGTCTCAAACATTTCGATCGCGTGGTCTAACAAAACTGGTTTAAAGAAAACTTAAATAAAACAGGAGATGAGAGGATAAAGGAAGCTACAAAAAGCAGCTGCTTTCATCTCTGCTATTACAGCATCACCTTTATCCGATAGCCTAGAGGTGGAGAACTCTTACGTTCAGCACTATTTCCAAACATTCTCACAATGATGAAGTATTTTCCGACTAGGGCAATGACAGCCGATTAGGCGGTCCTTTGCTGCTGTTTGCGATGCATCAAGACGCTTTTGCATTCACACAACAAATGCTGTGTGGTCATATGCACCCCAAACTAGTTTCAGTGAGTGGATCACAATGCTCAATGCTCTATTTATACAGCAGCACTTCTTATTAATTGAATATCTGGGCTTAGTTGTCTAAATTTATGGATTTATGTTGGCTTGCTTTCTTTAATTAATGACTAACATGAATGGACTGGGTTTCAGAAATTTCATTAAATTTGTGTGTATAATTGAAATAAAAAAGTCATTTAAACATGACAGTGTAATCTGTATATAAAAGTGCAGTAACTCAATTTATATGGTTTGAAGCTGCACAGTCAAGATCTACGTTAGTCTTCTTATGCGTAAATTTACACAGGAGCATGAGTTGGATACAAACGTTTTTATGAACTTACAGGATTTTCATGAATACCGAATTTACTGTGTAAATGCTCCTATAAACAATTTGCAAATAAAAACGTTTGTTTTCTTCTTTAAAAATGAGGCTCCATGTGAGTAAACCCTGAGTAACCACCGTCAGCACACGGAAATTAGTGGGCGCATGTGATTTTTGTGTCTCAGTGCTGCCATCGTTTCCTTCTCATAACAGTTTGGGACAACTCTGAAGCATTTCTAAACACTCACCCTTTCAAGAGTACTTTTAAGGCCAAAGGATTTTTGTATGTTGTTCCTATTCTTAGGCTTAAGTAGTTGTTGTTCTTGTTTCGGCTGCTCCCGCTAGGGGTCGCCACAGCGGATCATTGGTCCACGTATTTGACTTGGGGCAGTTTTTACGCCGGATGCCCTTCCTGATGCAACCCTCCCCAATTTTATCCAGGCTTGGGACCAGTGCACACTGTTGCACGCAACCCCAGCAGCTGGGGTTAGTTCCCTGGTTGTTTGGTAGTGTTGTACTGCATTGGACTGTCTGCACATGTTTGCACTGTGTAAATATGTGGTCTCTTGTAGTTCTGTGTTTGTTTTATGTAGCACCTTGGTCCTGGAGGAACACTGTTTCATTTCACTGTGTACTAACTAGCTGTATATGGTTGAAATGACACACTTGAATCGATCCCAGGTCACAGCAGTGAAAGCACTGTGGCCTAACCACTGGTCCTCCAGGGACCCCATTCTAAGGCTTAAGTATAGGAGAAAATTTTCTTGTAAGACATTTTTGGCATTTTACACAAATTTAACTCTGAGTGGCTTTATACATACATACATACACACACAATATGGCCAAAATGTGTATGTGGACACCTGACCATCACACCTACATGTGCTTGTTGAATATCCCATTCCAAAGTTGGACTCTCCTTTGCAGCAATAACAGCCTCCAGGCTTTCCACTAGATTTTGGCCCCTTCAGCTAAATGAGCATTAATGAGGTCAGGCACTGATGTTGAGCGAGGAAGCCTGGCAGACAGCCAGCATTCCAGTTCATCCCAAAGGTGTTCCGTTGGATTGAGGTCAGGGCACTTGAGTTCCACACCAACTTTGGCAAACCATGTCTTCACGGATCTCTTTCTGTGCACAAGCGCATTGTCATGCTGGAACAGGTTTGTGCCAGTTAATCACAGCGAAGGGAAATCTTGAAGCTATACAACTTTGTGTTTTCAACTTTATGGCAACAGGTTGGGGAAGGACCACATATGGGTACGAAGGTGAGATGTCCACATACTTTTGGTCATATAGTGTATCAGTCCCGGTCAGTGGTGGTCCATGTCACCATATCATACCTTTTGATGTTCTGCATAACCTTGAACTCCACTTCAGGGACTGCTTAAGATGACAGACACACACACAGACACACAGACACACAGACACACAGACACACACACACACACACACTTGCCAGTAGTTACAGTATCTCACAAAGGACATGAGAGCAGTCAGCTTGTGGAATAGATTATATTTATATTGAGATCATCAGGACGATTTGAGGAACAAAAGAAGCAAAATGTCTGATCTGTTCAGGAACAAACAGAAGAGGCAAAATAAAACAAAACACATAAAACTCACTCCACCTCACTCACTCATCACTCCATCAGCTCTCATCCTAACTGAGATCATTAACCAGCATAAACACAGAGAGACAGAGAGAAGAGCGAGAGAGACACGTTTCAAATTCTCATTTAATAAAAATCTCTTTACATCAAAGCCTGCAGAATTGTACAGCTGAGTGACTGGGTGTTTTACAGCAGGAGGCCGGCTGCAGTTGTGGGGTGTGGTCACGCAGAGCTGTGCAGAGTTCTGCATAGTCCTGCACAGCACAGTTTAGTGATTCCTCTGCTACACCTGCTGAGTGACGACTCTGGGGTCTCTAAGCAACGAAACTAAGACTACATCTTCCCAGTGCTTGTACTGTGTGGAATTCTGCCCTCTGTAGCAGACCCCTGGGTTACACAGTGATGACACAGCCTTACAGGTGCAGAAAGTGGACACACACTCCACACACACTCATCCACAGAGCTGCGGCTGCTCTTTTCCCTTTACACATCTACTGTTTCTGTATGTGTGTGCATGTGTACATATATATGTCAGCAATCGCAATCGCAACCACCCCCCTCCCTCCCTCCCTCCCTCCCTCCCACCCAACCGCCCCACATTATGGGTCCTGTACAAAATCAAATTAAAACACAAACACACACACTTGAAGATGTACATTCAGAACAAACACACACCTCACCATTCACACAAAACCACTACACACACACGCGCACACACTCTATCAGCAGTGTGTTGTTGAAACACCACAGTAACAACTGAATGCATAAAAAGGGCACTTGCACTGCAGGATGGCTTTCATGTGTGCATTTCTTTCCTGTATTAAAAACTGTAACAATCTGAAGTTCGACTTCTTTTTAAACTCGGTTAAAATCGTGCATACAAGAAAGTGTGTGTGTACAGTATATGCTGTTTCTGAGGTGTTTAACACAATGAGTCTATGACTCATTTCATTAAAAGGTGTGAATAGTGTGTAGTGTAACAGACAGCCTGGAGGACCAATCTGGTTCAGGCGCATCTTAACGAGGCCTTCACTAGTCAACAGACTGCTGAGTGCAGTGAGTAAGTTGCCGTGGTGTTTGTTTTGCTGGTGACAGAGTGTGTGTGTGTGTGTGTGTGTGTGTGTGTGTGTGTGTGTGTACGGTTTCCAGTTTGCTGGTAACAGTGTGTATGAATGGGTGTTAGCGTGGTGTCCAGGTTGCTGGTGAGACAGTGTGAGTTGCAATGATATCTGGTTTGCTGGTGTGTGTGTGTGTGTGTGTGTGTGTGTGTGTGTGTGTGTGTGTGTGTGTCTCTCCATCACTCCCGTACACTGGCAGAGTAAGAGAACTGAGGGAAGTGTGTGCGCGCATCCGAGTCCTCCGCATCCAGACTATCATCTGCACAAACACAGAGAAACATACACATAATAAAACAAGTCTTAATAAACGCACAGAAATACACTCAACATTCCATTTAACTTAACAGACTTCATCCTGAAATACCAGCACTGTTAAGAAATACACAGTTAAATAAAGACTTTGACACTAAGCACCAAGGTATGATTAAAATCTGCTTGGCAAAACAAATTCACTGGAAGAGGACACTGTATAGAAAAAAAGGGATTCGCTTCCGGTAGTGGTTCAATTTGCAGCCCCTAAAAACTAAAAAAAAAATTTTTAGTTTTTGTGTCAAGTTCATGAACTTTAACTCTGAAAATCCACCAACAGAAGGGGTATGGCCAGAAATCATAACAAAAAATACTGAAAGCTGGTTACAAGTCAGTTGTAGCTGGTAGTCACTAGCATTGTCTTTTTTTTTTTTTTTTTTTATTAATTAACAAGGTCAGAAATGCTTTAGTTACTTTAGTTAAAAATAACTACAGTTATTAGCTGTAACTAAGCTCATTCTAAATTGAAAGTAAATTATATAAACTATGCGTGCACGAGCTCGGTGTTGAAGAGTAGCAGAGGTAATTACTGAATTCTTGTACAGCAACGCAGCCGTGATAAACATGATTCTTTTTCTTAATTTAAACCCCACTCATGTTTTGCTAGTGAAGACGTTGCACAAGCGGAAGGCTAGCATCCAGCTTCATCTGTTTGGCAAGTACGGACAAGGGAAACTAAGGGAGACAGAGGAAGATGTTTTGTTGTCCTGCTCTGAAGTCAGACAACATAGGCTATTAAAGTTTGTATAGGATGCAAAATCGGGTAAAATTAAATGCATAATACAAGGATACAACCATTTATTTTTGCCCATCTTAAAGCTGCAGACATGTTTTTCACCCGCCACTGATAGCCACTGTGACAGGTGGAATCTATGGTGATTCCTAATACCACTGTCCACTACTTTCCCTTCTGAAACACATCACACCAGAACTGCTCAAAATCTCTTTTTTGAGCATTTTGATGGGTATTATAATCTTTGGCCAGGGTGAATGTTACAGCATTAGTGATGTCTTTGAGTGCCTTTTCCAAACACATTTGTTTGAACAACACTGTTTCTAGCTGGGATGCTGTTGCACTCGTGTGAGCGGCACAATTCTGGGGTGGGTAATCAAATGTGTCGCATTCCCTCGACATGCCAATCTTGACTCTGCATATTTTGTAGTCCATTGTGTAAAATCCAGCAGTTACACCTAACTTATGTGGAATTTTCTAGGCACCAACTCCTTAGTTTTTTCGGCCATGCTGCTATGTTGCCAAACATAACGAGGAGAAAACGTAAGCTAAGCAACTGCCTACTGTTGCCTACTACTGGTTTGTTTGTGTCTGTCAGGGAGAGCATGAGCTGGACGAGTGAATAATGTCTGGTTCATAAAACAACTTGGGGTGCCATGTCTGAGCGATTTCAGCGCAACTGACAAAATGTGCTTAGTATCACGGCACACACAATCTAACTAACCTCCCTGAACACTCCCCTAACCTGAAGTCATTTGCACAGAGAATTCATACATTTGGTCAACTGGGGAATTGACTTTTCGAATCCACGTACAGTCCACACGGTCTGGGTTTGCTTAAGATGAACTCAGATGCAGACCACATCATATCATGTGTGAAAACAACTGCACTCCTTTGACACATTACAAAGTTTCACACTGGCAGAGAGAGTCATGTCATCTGCAGAAGTGGAACATTTTCTCAAGTGTAGAGACCCAAACTCTAAGCATCAAGAGAGACACTGAGCACTAAGACTCAACACACACACACACACACACACACACACACACACACACACACACAGCTGTTATACTCACACTGGTCAGGCGGTGTGACAGTGATGGTCTGCAAAGTGAACTCCTCATCAAAATAGCGAGTATCGGTCTCTGATGTCACCTGAGGCTTAAAAGGGGGGGTGAGCTAAAAATGAGACAGAGAAAATATAATGTCTGTGAGAACTAATCAAATCAACAATGGCTAACTGTGCGAATTAAAGAACAACGGCACTTTATTACCATATCCGGGGACATTAGCAGTCTAAACAGAGACACTATAGAGGCTGCTCAGCATAACTAAACATGACTTCGATTATATAATCGATATTATATATACATGTTCTCCCAGTGTTTGTGTGAGTTTCCTCTGGGTTCTTTGTTTTTCATACCACCTGCCCAAAACGTGCCAATAGATGAAATGGCTACAATAAGTTGCCCCTTGGGGTGTGTGTGTGGTGCCCTTAGATGCACTGGCCCATCTAGGGTGTATTCTGGCCTCACACCCAATGTTCCTGGGACAGGCTCCCGATCCACCTCCACCCTGACCGGGACAAAGCAGCTACTGAAGATGAATGAATAGCTATATTTCATATATGAATGGTGGCCTGGGAAAATGCTTCACATGATTATTTCTTTTGACATTTTCTACTACATATAGTTCTTAAAACTACAAGCTTTCCTGATATGTTTCTCTTCTGCGTGTCTCTCAACCTGAAAAAGTAGAAAATGGGATTTAAATATTCAGTTCCTACTCCACTACAGCATAGAAGAATTTGGACAGTTCATATCTAATTAAAGTTGATTTGACCAATTGATTAGTCTCATGTTCATTTCGCTATGGCATGTAGTTATCCAACAACTTGATCAAAGCCTGACGTTCACTGTGTGAGGAAATCACACTGCAAGCACAATTTTTTAACAGGAAGAGAACTTAGGCGGTTTCAGAGTACATTATAGGCATAAATTTTTTTTAATCTTTTTTTTTTTTTTTTTGCCAGAATTCAGCCACGGCAACTTTCGACAGGCTTACCCAGTCCGCCACACGTATACATACGCAATACTTATATGACTGCTGTTTTAACTGAGCCGTAAACAGGGTAATGTTGTGAAGTTCGCCATACTTGACTGTGGCAAAGGAGGAGTGGTTGAGTGTCGGCTGTGGGTGGAGGAAAGAGGCAGGTTGAACCGGCAAGTAACAAGTGATTGCTCTCACTTGTGTGCTATTACCAGCATCCTGCTTATATGCTCGTTATTCCTTTCAGTAGCTGCTGTGAACCAGAGAGAGACGAAGCTGGCGGAGCCGGTGTAACACACACAAACTTGAGTTTAAATTTGAACGTGAGACAAGCAACGACCTGTTTGGTCTTTTGTTGTTGTTGTTTTTTTTTTAACATAAAAAAAAGAAACCTGTTAACCACCATTTGCTGGTAACCAGTTTAACCAGTTACCTAAACTGCTAAAATTAACCCGACGGCTCGGCAAAAGCTCTGCTACATATTTGCTCTGTCACTGTTCTGCCCTAAATCTCCCAAAAGAGCCTAAAAGCCTGTCTATTGCTGAGGAAGGCGTTAAGCATTCCCATGCATCACAACCCTGTCAAATATAGCTAAATCACGCCACTCGTTGTTTCCTGGTCTGCTCTTCTCCTCTCTGTTACCCCTCACCTTTTTCTGGAGTACATCCTGCCAGTTGATGGAGGTGAAAAACTTGTGAGCCATCACTTCTTTGGCATCTTCAAAACTTCCTCCCAACCTTCATTCATCAAGAAAAGACCAGTGTCAATTACAACACACTGACTCACATTTAGGCTACAAATTTCAGAAACACACCTTCTATACTGTGTTTGTTTATGGATTTCAGATATTAGCGATTCAACTGTTAATATATCTGAAGTTGACTACAGTGCAGTGTTTCTGTCTGACCTTTGTTTAGGGTCTTTCTTGAGCAGGCCAGCAAGCAGGCTCTTGGCATCAGGTGACAGGTTCCGGGGGAACCTGATCTCCTCCATGAGGATAAGCTCAAACAGCCGCTCATGGTCCTGATTATAGAACGGCAGTCGACCGCACATCATTTCATACATGACCACACCCAAACCCCACCAGTCTACTGCTCGCCCGTAATCATTATCCTCCAGTACCTGCAGATGGATAAGGAGAGAGACAAAGAGGGTGACGGAAAGAGAAAAACTGTAGTCTAGGGAGATTACTGTGTGGCGAGTGCATGAACTTCAGGAGCGAGGTACACTTCACTGTGTGTGTGTGCGTGTGTGTGTGTGTACCTCAGGAGCAAGGTACTCAGGAGTTCCACAGAAGGTCTTCATGGTGGCTTCATTGGTAATTCCTTCCTTACATAAACCAAAATCTGTGATCTTAATGTGTCCATCTTTATCCAGCATTAGATTCTCCAGCTGTGAAACACACAGGCAAACAAATTAACAAACATCAAGCGATTAACACATCTCTGGAACAAGAGAGGCACTGCCCTAAATACTACATTAATGTAACAAGTGTGTGTGCGTTTGTGTGAGTGAATGAGTATGTGTGCGCGCGCGTGTGTGTTTGACCTTCAGGTCTCGGTAGACAACATCTCGTGAGTGCAGGTACTCAAGCGCAGAAACAATTTCAGCTCCGTAAAACTGTGCTCGGTCTTCCGTGAAAACACGTTCACGGGACAGGTGGAAAAACAGCTGGACACAAACAGGGACAGAAAGAGGGTCAGCTGTATGGTGTGTAGCATTAAGATCATGTTAATGTACTGTACGTAATGATAATGTACATAATGTTCAGTGTGTAGGTGCTGAGTACCTCGCCGCCGTTAGCGTACTCCATGACAAAGCAGAGTCGGTCGTGTGTTTGGAACGCATACTTTAGTGTCTGAGCGCAAAAACACAAACACCAGATCATTACACACAGTGACTCTCATGGGCTTATCGCGACACTGCCTATTCTCTACTAGTCTGGTGTATATATAGACAGTCTTACCGTAAGGAAGGGGTGTCTGGTGTTCTGCAGCACCCGGCTCTCTGTGACTGTGTGCGCCACCTCATCCTGAAACACACACACACACACACGTACACACACACACACACACACACACACACACACACACACACACACACGTACACACACGTACACACAAACAAAACAACCATCAGCTACAACCCTGCAATAACTACTGAAAATAATACTGCAGTATCATGCTACTTAATATGACAAGTGTTTACTACAGTTACAGACAGTGTGTACTACAGCCTTGTGCAATACAAGAGAACATGACTGTGCCTCATTAGGAGTTGAACATTACTGTTAAGATAGGAGAGAACTGCTGCTACACAACTGGAAAATATGGACACTGAGCATAAGAAGGTTACTTTTCAAGTCAATGACTTTGGATATGGACAATTTATATACATGGCGGTGATTGAAGAACATCAACATTTTTTCTCAGATGGTATTTTTCCTGCATTTAACAACAATCTTCTATTGCACAATCATTTTTATATTAATATCAGGGAAATGTAGTCCTCCATGCTAAATGTGCCAGTCAAAACGCATTTTAATCGCTATTCTTGGTCACAGGCTTTAATTATTAACCGTTTTGTAGTGCAGCCATAAGATTTAGGAGCTAATATTCAACTCATACATCACTATCACTAAAGCCAGGCTAATTTATATACAGCGGATGTAACTGGCCTTGCTTGAACGAGTGATGGTTTCGTTGGGTTTCAGCAATGCCTATCTATTAAAAAGACCTAGATGTCATGACGGTTTAAATTTAGCTAGCTATTAATATGCATTAAAGATTTCTGTTATCATTTACCAATATAATAGTATCAATTCCACGACATTATTGTAAGCCTTAAAGCTACAAGATGTAAGACTCCTCAGTTTCACCTTCTGTGGTAGAAAAATGTTATCGTGCTACCCGAGGAAGAAAAGTCCATAACCTGTGGTGTGTGCTGTGCTGCTGTCAACAGCGAGGATTAATCTCACAACTGCAAGGGCACACATTCAGGTAGCATTCAAGGCTGTGTTACAAACCGCATAAATGGTAATGACTCCAATGGTGTACTGACATACACTCACTGACCACTTTATTAGGAACACTATGCTAATATTGGGTAGGGGCCTCCCTTTGCTCTCAAAACAGCCTCAATTCTTCATGGCATGGATTCCACAAGATGTTGGAAACAGTCCTTTGAGATTACGGTCCATGTTGACATGACTGCATCATGCAATTCCTGCAGATTTTTCAGGGGCAATTTTATGCTGTGAAGCTCCCGTTCTACCACAACCCCAAAGATGTTCTTTTGGATTCAGATCCAGTGACTGGGAGGGCCACTGAAGAACACTGAACTCATTATCATGTTCATGAAACCAGTTTGAGACTTTTGCTTTGTGACATGGTGCATTATCATGCTGGAAGATGGGTAATTTGTGGCTATGAAGGGATGCACATGTTCAGCAACAATACTCAAAGAGGCTGTGGCATTCCAGCGATAATTGACTGGCATTCACAGGCCCAAAGTGTGCCAAGAAGACATTCCCCACACCATTACACCACCTCCACCAGCCTGGACTGTTGCCACAAAGCAGGTTGGGTCCATGGATCCATGCTGTTGGCACCAAATCCTGACCCTACCATATGTGTCAGCAGAAATCGCGATTCATCAGACCAAGCTATTTTTTTTCCAGTCTTCAACTGTTCAGTTTTGGTGAGCCTGTTCCCACTGTAACCACAGCTTTCTGTTCTTGCCTGACAGAAGTGGAACCCGACATAAGTCTTCTGCCGTTGTAGCCCACCCGCCTCAAGGTTCGATGTGTTGTGCATTCTGAGATGCTTTTCTGCTCACCACAATTTTACAGAGTGGCTATCTGAGTTACTGTAGCCTTTCTGTCAGCTTGAACCAGTCTTGCCGTTCTCCGCTGACCTCTCTCATCGACAAGGCGTTTCCGTTCGCAGAACTGCCGGAACTGTTTTTTCTTTACTGCACCATTCTGAGTAACTCATGCAGAGTCTGTTCTGCATGAAAATCCCAGGAGATCAGCAATTATACTCAAACCAGCCCATCTCTCAACAAGAGCTCACTGACTGTCTGATCAAGCAGCAATGCCCATGTACTGCTGAATAGCTGCGTCACTATAATCTTGCAGAGCACAAACAGCATATAAGCTAACAGAGGTGTAATGATATGCATATTAGAAGGTGCAACAATCGATCTTACTTGTACAAATAACCTGGAAAATATGTAGAACATGATAAAAATAATTATTTGAGCCACGGCTGAAATCGACAAGTGTCCAGCACAGACAATAATAATGCTGTATTCGAGTAAAAGCCATCATTTTAAAAGTCGAATGAAGGGTTGAGTGTAGGTTCTGTGGGCGGAGCTTTGTGTACACGGGCTCCATGGGGGTCGGGCTCAGAGAATAAAAAAAATAATAATAATTTGATTCTTATTCAAATACAGCTACTTAACCGTTAGAGACATAATCCTGCCTAACGCGCCTTTAATATTTGTCTTCAGGGCATCTGTCGTGCCTGAAGTTGGAGAGTGATTCATATTTGATGCATTATCTGAGCTATCATATTACATGTACAAGATTCCAACCCGACACCTCGTACACACCGATTGTGAATTACTATTACAGGTCTGTCAGCGCAGCTCACGACGGCTCAGGAATATCATGTAATGAAGATTTTTATATGACAAAAAATCACTTCACATTAATATGCCCAAAACTTTGGTTTTGTGACAGTTCTACTATGCGTGCGTATTTGTCACCTTAGCGATGATGACCTCCTTCCTCAGGATCTTCATGGCATAATGCACGCCTGTTGCTTTCTCTCTGACCAGGATCACTTTCCCAAATGTGCCCTTACCCAGCAGCTTCAGGTAATCAAAGTCACTCATTGTCTACAGCGTGCGCACACAAACACAAACATGTTACATAAATGTGAACAGTGTCAAGCACTAATGCTCACTGAATCTTTATCAAAAACACTCATTTCTCTGTGTGTGTGCGTGCATGAGACTGACCACTTTGCTGCGTGATTTCGCCATAGGTGTCTCCATGCTGCTGTCTCCTGATGAGCTGAAGTTAATGTCCATCGGCTCCTCCTCCTCTCGCGTCTTCAGTCCATTTGCTACGGCCTGGATCGCCCGGATCCACTCCTCCCTGGGAGGACGAGGGGACAAAAAGACACAGAAAGAAAGAGTTATACTCATTCAAGGCTTAGTCTCAAACACTAGTTAGTTCATTACTAGTTGTTCTTACTGGTTTATGGCTGCATCCCAAATGTACGAACACACAAAACCATTTATAATGAGAAAATCATATATCTGAATGTTCAATCAGTGTTCAAATGTGGGCGTTACGCATAATTCACTGTGATCTGTGACTGTACATCAGGTTTAATACTTAGAATTGGCTACAGACTGGGAGTTCAGGTTACAACTGGGACATTTAAATGTCTAATGAAATAAGTTATCTTTACCAGAGAGGTTAATATATGTTTGGCCTCGCTGTGTCCTCTGACAGACTTTAATGTACCGAATTATTTAGTGCATCAGTTGATGCGGTACATCTGCGGTACAAGATTCTTTTGCCGCGAAATGTTGTAGATCAGGATCCACTACGTGTTAATCCACGCCTTCCTACCATCTGTGGGAATCTATTAAAATGAATGGAACAAGTGATATGTCCATGTGTAAGGTGTTACAGTGTCATGGTTGACTGTTTCAAAATGCTGAATAAAACGCATTTCCATCTACTTGTTCATTTTTTTTAATGCGATCAAGTTCCTTACTCTACTATAGTTCCACCATCTGGCCTTCAGAAAAGCCTATCTCCTATGGAAGCTTCGTTATGATTTATGGAAAGTTGTTTGTGAGAAGGCATAGAAAAATGCTGTTTGGGTCTAAGCCTCAGGGGAAGAAAAAACCTTGGTCAGCTTAAAACAGCAAGGTGATATATACTCACAATGCAAGAAACCTAATGGATAAGTTATCATCAAATACACACACACACAGACACACACACACACAGAGTTATCATATTCCCCCTAGTGTGCACCATCCCAACCACAGGCTATTTTAAGATTTCTTCATTAAGACTAGTGCTTAAGGGGGAAGGAGGAAAAAAAAAAAAAAAAACCAGAGCCTTAAAAAGGATCATTAGGTCTCTGCTGCCCCTGTACCCTACCTCTCAGAATTACTGTCCACATGGAACGTTCTCTCAATAACCGTCGTCCACTGAAGGCAGCGAATGACAAAGGTATTGGGACGTGGCCGCTCCGTCTTCATCAGCTGGCATTCTGAAAGACGGCAAAACACACATACTCGATAGGAGCTCATTACAACAGATCAGAACAAACACACTGAACTACTGAATGTGTGATTTGACGTTTACCCGTTATACACACACACACACACACACACACACACACACACACACACACACACACACACACACACATTCGGCGCCTCTCCATTCATCTTCTTGCACACCATCACACACACACACACCTGCTACAGAAAAGTTGTTGAGGGGGGGCAGGTTTGGCTCGGACACATCAGGTTTCTCTTTATAACCGATAAATGACCCATCGCTCTTCAGGATAAAATACCGCGGCCTCCATGTCTTAATGTATTCACCTACAAGGGAGACACAAGGAGTGGGGGAGAGAGACATATAGAGGGGTAGATAGAAACCGGTACAAGATGCAAAGACTCAGTAAAGTAAATGCTTCTCTAGTTTAAACTCTATAATAATAATAATAATAATAATAATAATAATAATAATATTAATTATTATAATAATAATAATTAATAACACCACCACCACCAACTCCACTGTGCTACAGATTACAGATTATTTATAGACATATGTATTAACCCAGGTTTACAGTGAGTTAGTGGGGAGTCGGCAATGTTACTCACCCCTCTTGTGAAGCCAACCTTCTCTGACCACGCTAACCTCATTCATGCTGTGTTTGTGTGTGTCTCAGTGCGCGTCTGTGTCAGTGTGTGCGCAATCGAGGGCGAAGGAGTCGGGCGATCAGCAGGTCACAGAGTGAGATGAGCGATCACAACCAGTAACACACACTCACTCAGACACACACACGCACGCGCGCACACACACACACACACACACACGCACGCACGCGCGCGCACACACACACACGCACACTCACACTCACACTGGGCACCTGAAAGACAGAAGAAATACACGCTCATTACACGCAATACACCTGTAAATAATATTAATGATATAAAAAAATAAACAAATAATAATTCTCATAATATTTATATTACTAATATTACATCATTAACAATACTTCTGTAAGCTGAAAACTCTACAACAGTTGTGCGTTATTGAGTTTCCTGGAAGTATCTACTGCACAACCATTGCGAACACCCAGCATTACACAACTCCAGTTACTAACACACTCGAATACACACGCACGCACGCACGCAGAGTGAAGTACAGAACAGAATAAACAGTGTTGAAAGACTAAGACCTAGTGCATCAGGACTAGACAGCGTAGATGTTAGAGATGCGCGGAATTCATATTCAGTATGACACAGTGGTGTCCCGGTACGATGCATTTTCATGACAGGAGAAATGAGCAGTGCCTGAATGTGTGTCTAAGGTTTCCAGCTCGCTTTCTCCCTGACAGACACACAAAGCAGCCAATACTAAACAACAGTAGGTAGTTCCTTAGCTTACGTGTCCTAATGTTGCTTAGCGACACAGCGGCATGGCTGAAAACATGGAGGAGCAGGTTCAACATCAGCTACATGGAACTGCTGCATTTTGCGCAACAGACACGACGCAGAAAACGGCTGTTTGCAAAATACGCAAAGGCAAGATTCTCGTGTCAAGGAAATACAGCCAACTTGTTTAACCACCGAGAAAGCACCCCAAAGAGGGTGCTGAAATCCAGATAACACGAAGAGCTCACGTGAATAGCACCACACCGAAATAAACAACTGCATTTAAATTTAAAAAAAAAAAAAAAAAAAAAACTCTACTTATGAGCAAACAAGTAAACTCTGTAAAGACATCACTGATGGTGCGACATTTTACCTGGTCAAAGATAAAATGCTCCTCAGAATGAAAGAAAAAGAGGATTATTAATGACTTCTAAAAATACCTGATTCGCATTATGCCTCACCAAGCTGCAAGGATCTTGTTTCTTTATTTGTAATTTAACACCATGCAAGCTACCACGGCTATTTTCATGGCAGGAAATAGGTTAAAACCTAGCAAAAATATGAAGGATTTACAAACGTTTTGTAAAGTTTATCGTCGCAACTTTAACACTGCCATTCCTCAACTCCCACACAGAATGCAGAGAGAAGTGCAATAAAAACCAAAAAACTGAAACACGAATCGCTTCTTTTAAAACTGTTACATAATAAGGTAAAACCAACTCCTCTAATGTGTTCAGTATTTAAACATTTAAACACTCGCCTTTCAATCGCCTTTCCATTTATTGCACAGTTAAACACATTAGCCCAACTACTAGCTCCAAAACTGCACAAAAAGGCCTAAAACTAGCTGAAAAACTTCACAAAAAGACATTTTCTTCTTTTTCTTTGCATTTTAACTGACTTCAATTTTTTTTTTAACTCCCACATCTTTGCTTCAAACCTACCCCAGTTTGACAAGATCATATTGGTGGTATGATGGTTAAGGGTGCGTGTCTGACGTCAGCTCTCTGCAGGCTCAAACGTGCTTCTGAATCCTGCGTTCTCCACTTTACTGAGTAGAGTCTCATATCTGCAGCTATGAGATTGCTGATTTCTACTGAATCAGTTGGGAAATAGTGTCTCAGAGCAGCAGCAGAGGGAACGTGTGTGCATCTTTGTGACGGCAGTGCAGATGCAATGCTATTAGTACAGGCTAGCATGCTAGTACACTAGTATATTAGCGTATTAGTGCATGAAACGCGGCATGACTAGGATAAGCGATTTTTTTTTTTTTTTAAACCCCATAGCCTCTTCTGATTAAAGCGGAAGTTACGTTTTTCAGAGGAAGGAGTGTGGGCTTGATTAAGTTTAAATGTTTATCATCTTACATAAAATAATCGGCATTTTATGACGAGTAACCGACATTATTACGCAGTCTGTTGAAAGAACTGTTCGATACACAGATAGACCGATCGAACTGAGAGCATGATCTTGAACAAAACACGCCATACTGCTAAGGCCCTTGTACATATGTAAGGTGAACACCCTACAAGAGACCAGACATACTTCTAATTCCCATTCCATTATGTAGTTTATGACAATGTGAGGTAAAACTGTTCACCATGACCAAGCATAGAATGAAGGGAGTGTACAAAATGCTAAATAATGCTAGCCTGATGGAATTTCAATAACAGTCACTCATGAAGAGAGAAAACGTCCGTGGAATCAAACATGGTGCTCTTCTTTGCAGCCAACAGTCAGCTAGAGATGAGTTACTCATGAAAACACACTGCTTTTAATAGCAGCTTGACCACAGCCTGAGAATATTCTGTCTGGGCCCAACACGGCGAACCGAATCACATCCGGTTCAGCGTAAGCCGAACCGAACCTAACTTCCCTGCTGGACTGTCAAAGGTTTCGCAAACGCTGTTTTTCTTCATTCTCATATGTGCCTGTTGATCACCCGTAAAGTGCAAATGCACTTATCTGCATTTGCATGTGGTGACGCCAACGCCAACGCCATCAAAACGCCATAGAAGTTCAAGAGCACAGAGGGCTGGAAACGCAAAATGACTACTAAATGGTGAAAGAAAAGGCAGAAAGGCAGAAGTGAGGTATTTTGACTCACTTCTATGCCAATAAAAATATCGAACAGTGTAACAACACCTGAAATAAATCTAAAATCAAGAGACAAATTACAGAAAAGGTGAATTAGGCGGGAATTAAGTGAGGTGGCAAGAAAAAGGTGCGACATAAAAATGGAGGAGAAGGGGGAAAAAAAAAAAAAAAAAAGCTCTACACTGTACTCAGGCGATCGTGTACACCAAGCATGTCACACAGGGAAACTGGTATTTTAAACAGTGTCGCACAGCATTAAGAGAAGGTGCCGTGGCCAACACAACCAATTTATAAGCCAGCTTTCAGCCTCCGAATAAATCATACTGGTCTTTTAAACATCCTTGCCCTCACAAGCACGCCCTTAATCTTCCATCAGCTGAGGCGTCTGTTTGGCTTATGGCTAGACCGGAGACGTAAACAAGATAGACCGATCGGCCCGTCCTCCGTTTAGATGGCAGCATCTCTTTTGTTGTCAGTGAGTAATTATTTTGATTTGTCTTAATTTATTGGTTTGTCTTGGCTTCACTTTCTTTATTTTTCATACGCTTTAATTAATGCCAATATTATAAGATGCTGAGCTTCACAGAATTTTCTCGACGAGGATGTGTTTCTGACAGAAACTACAAAGCACGTCTGTAAGTCGCTCTGGATAAGAGCGTCCTCTAAATACTGTAAACGTAATACGAAAGCAATTTAAACTCGACAGTATATTCCATATATGGAAGTGCAGTAATCCATGTGAGTCGTTACATGATTTCGTCGTCTTGTGCGTGAATTTACACACGCTCAGGAGCATGCTTGGGATGACCGTTTTTCTGAAATACCAAATTTCTTGTGTAAATGCTCGTACAAACAATTTACAAATTAATCTGTTTGTACCCTGCTTGATAAATGTCCCATTGTCTCAGGCTCCACAGTCAGTCATAGCTGTTTCCTTCAGCCTTCACACCAAACTCAACACCAGTTCACATCACACGTGCTTCTGAAGGTTCTGTAAAGGCTGCTTTATACTTCTGCGTTGAAGCGAGTTTGCATACTTGCGTTGTAACGCCGAAAGGGGGTTTATGGGGAAGCGTGCCATGTAGAGGTGTACGGACAAGCGGATGTGCACACGTTCACATGTTTGTGCAGATCACGCACAACTAAAATAGGGTTGAGAGCCCGCAAATGCTGCGGAGAGATGGTGTGACCCTACTTCTGCAGGTTTTATTATTCTTTACCCTGACTGCAAACCCTGCATTGCTCCACTGCACTGCTACAATTATCCCAAAACCAAGTGCTGATGTGCAGAGAGAGAGAGGGGGGGTTGGGGGTAGGAGGGGAGAGAGTTCGATCCTCTTGTAAGCACAGGCATGGAACTGCATGCTCACACATATTGTATGTTTTGTTTATATAACTCAGCAGTGGACAAATCACTACCCCAGGTGGCTGAGACAAGAAGAGCACGCATCTGGACTATTCTTTTTTTTTTGTTTTCGGTCCACTAATCTGATTGGTCGAGCAGTGTTCCAAGAGTTTCCTCGAACCGCACCGGGACGTTTCACTGTGCGTATCACTCCGCTCGTCTGTGTTCGCCGTGTAAAATTCCTCTTCCTAATTTGAAATGGTGTTGGCGCTACAGTAAAGATAGCGACATCATCAGTGGGCAAACAATACTTTTCAGGAATATAACCTTTGACTTACATTAAGCATAAGCTCTCAGATGAAGGAGGAAAGCCAGTTTGACTAGAAGCACCTTTAACAGAAATGAACGAATCAGTGTGAGCTAGCTAGCTAGGCGACGTGTGATAAAGTGAGTAGCTAGCGGAGCAAAAAACCAACAAAAAAAAGATTTGGCCATATTGTGTCTGACATGTCACTTACTCAATATTGATTTCTTGTTCATAAAACCGCTGTACAGAAGCAACATTGCAGTCGCAATCGTGTGGTTACACTGAATATCGGCACTGCTGCGATTAGCTACTGCACCCGCAGCCTAATCACAGCCGTGCTGATATTCGGTAGAACCACACTCTTGATTCTGCAATACTGTTTAAACGTTACCTGACTATTCTACTTTAACATCTAACAGCATGGTACTGCTGATTTAGAACATTTAGTGGCATGTAGTGTATCTCGGCGTTTTTTGCGTCCACTAGTTGGCTTGTTCTCCATTTAAAATATGATGAGACTTGAAATTTTTCACTTAATTCAAGGGCTGGGTGATACTGCCCAAAAATTATTTTTTAAAAAAACCCTCAATTTTTTTTTCAACTTTATAAATGATTCATGATCACGATTTAAATTTTCTTAGAATGAATTAACTTTTAAGCAAAAAAAAGTTTTTATTTATTAGAATTGACTTTGGAAAAATAGTAACAGCACTGTCTATAGCAAATAGTGCAAACAACGGCTCTTTATTTAACCCTTTCTAGCAGTACACTGGCGTTCCAATCGACTTATCGGACATTTTCAATCAGTATAAACACATGAATTATTTGATCGTCTCAAGTCTGTTATAAGATTAGTCAGGACGCTGTTGGGTTCCTGTGTGTAGAGTATGGTGACTCTGGGTTTAGCTGCTAGTGAGCGGGGTGATGGGAAAGCCGAGGGGTGTGAGCCCCCTGCTAGGTAAACAATTCACACCTCTCTACAATAACACTGGTACAGAGATAATTACGGACACAGAACTAAAGCTTTTCCCCCCACTGTATACCACTGCCACAATAAAATTATAACATTTAAACCTAGTAGGCTAAAAAACTGCAAATGCTTAAAGCCCTGAGAGTCTACTTTCATATGAGCCTTTAATCGCTACTGTGGCGTGTGACATACAAATTAATTCAATGCTGAACACAGGCACCTCCAAAACAGGTGCCAATTCCATTTTTTGGCCTCTGGTAGAAAGGATATTAAAAAAAAAAAATTATATTATATATACTTGCACTAGCACCGTTTGCTATAGATGGTGCTGTTACGATTTCTGCACAACGTAATGGACCCTTCTTTCTCGACAGAGTGAACGGGGACCATGTTTTTGGTGAAATGAAACGCCACCGCAACTGAGAAGTCAACTTGAGCTATTCTTCTCAAATTCCTTCGAATCAGCATGGCTGCGCACAGCATCAGAAATAAACAACAAAACTCCTTACCTTTAAATGAGTCATACATGAGTGCTAGCTTTAGATGAATCAACATACGGACATATCTGTCTGTGTAAAACGCTGACTATACTGTTCGCTGTTTGAGAAAGAAAACACGCATCACTCAGCCGAGGTAGCTGCCTCGCTTGTTACTAACAAAAGGGGAACGTGGTGGTGTCAGTTTTCCCACTTCGTCTGTGCGAACGTGCCGAGGTCAAAAATAAGGCAATTCCGACCGGCAAATTACCGCTCAGGATGTAACAGCATTATATTTTACATAAACCCGTTCAATCCTGTACCAATTCCATATCTCTGAAGTGATATCTGAACCTCTCTCTGATAAGAGCTCAGTCCTCGGCGAAGTGCTGCCTGTTTATCTTGGCTTTGTTTTGTTTTAACCTAAGCGCTCAGTGCAGGCTGTAGGAGGCGTTTATCAGGTTAAGAAGGCTGCGTTTTTCCTTTGTATTGGTTTAAACTTTTAAATAGCATTTAGAGATGTTTTAATTAAAAAATTTAAATATGCACATATATATTTTATATATATGTATGAACATGTACGATCTGGATTAGAACATTTTGAAAATCGTGTTAAAACATTCATTCAAATTAACCAAGTTAAGTGTGAAAATCACCCAGCACTAATCCGCACTGGGGTGGTGTAATACGACCCAGTGCAAATGCAGCCGCGTCACTATTATTCACATACTCGCTGCGTATCTTATGTACACATAAACGTGGCATTCACTAGTCAGAGTCAAAATTTCCCAGCCTGCTAGTCCAAGTCAAAGTGTAAAATATTTAGGGATTTCATCGCAGGTCAATTTTAAACACAAAGACAAGCTTTGTATCTTTTTAAACCTTTCTGCTGTTGTCATGATTGTTGTCATGGGCCGAGTCTCAAAACAGAAAACTCTGACCTTACTTTCAAAAGTATTTACTAATCTAGAAAATGCACATGACTTGGTATGCAAAACGGACCTTTCGGTAGTTTTGAAGGTGACATGGGAAGTTTTTTAAATTCAAAAACTAACTGTAACAGGAAAACCAGTTAGTGTTATTACTCAGTAACGGTGTAGAATAGCACACAAGTGTGCAATTTGAGACCTAATGCTAGTGTGCTTCTCAGCAGCAGATGGACATACAAATTTTTGTCTTTGTTTTTTTTTTTTTTTTTTGCTGAAATGCACTTCAGCATGTCAGGATCATCAAAAAGACATTTCATTTAAGAGGCATGGCTTGTCTGAATGTGACTCCCAGTAACTTTTCAAAATATCAGCACACCGAATCCATCTTCGATATTTCTGATATTAATCTGTAAAATAATTAAACAAAGCAAAAGAGGTGATGTTCTCTTGCGACCCCCCATTTGTAAATCAAGTTAGCCCTAGTCTGGGAACCCCTGCTATAACCCATATTTCATGGCGTGGTTGTATATTAGTTTGCTTTTCTTGACAGAAATGCCTGTAGTGCGGTGTGAATTGGACAGACGCACTCCTGCGACGCGTCTGCTGTGAATCCGGGAGCAGACTACAGGTCCATCAGAAACTCCTGATAAACCACCGATTCCTGATTTGAGGTCAGTGTCAGAATCAGTAGTGTATATCATCAGTCTGTGTTACATGACGCACCTCTCCCATCATCAGATACACACAACTGAACTGGAGCTATCTGTTAGTTCATTACGATTTACGGAACTTAAGAATGCCATGAAGTTACTGAGTTCACTGGAAATTGTAGGAATGACCTAATTTTTTAAGATATATTTAATTTTATTTAATTATTTATTCATTTTATTTTCAATTATTTGAGGTATGGAAATGTGTGTATGAATGATGTATGTATGTGTGTTTGTATGTGTGTGTGTATATATATATATATATATATATATATATATATATATATATATATATATATATATATATATATAAAGTGTGTGTTTGTGTATACATTTGAGATTTTGTTGTATCGTTCTTACCATTTCATTTGTTCATTTGTATTTAATTTAGATATGTACTTATGTTAAAGTTTGTATCTTGTTTTGCCTTATTTGTTGTACATTCATACATTTTGGAAAATTAAGGGAAAAAAAATACAATAAGTACATTTAAAGCGCCCATTTTCACCAATCCGAATGAATTCAATCACATTCAAATATTCGTTTACGCGTGCAGTACATATATTCCGAACGAAACTCCTGCATAAGCGCAAAGCGATCTCTCGTCGCGTTTTAAGTAATTTCCATCTGTTCTCAATTTGTTCTACTGAGCAACTGAATCCTCCAAACTGCACTTCCTCAAAAATGTCTTCGAAGAGACCGTTATTACGGACTTTTCTTCCATCCAGTCTCTCGACAACCTTTTTGTCTTTTAATATAGTTTTAAAAAATTCTGTCTCGTCCAACGACCGGTTCTTTCCACCGGACGCCACGTTTAAGACGTATGATGTGAATAATCGTACGTACCACTACGCTGCGCATGTACGCATGGTATCCATCCGATCGAGAAAAATATTCGGATTCAAGCGTTCACATGGTTAATTTCCCCCCTACCCCATGTACCGGATTATTTCAGATCTACACCACTCCTTTCAATCCGGTTGAAATTTCATTCGGATCGAGCTCAACCGGGTCGCTCGAGGCGTTTACGTGAAGGATTTTCAATCTGATTACTAACGGATTATTTGGTTGCATGTAAACCTAATTAGTTTCTTCAGAAAGTGTGTGATTAATGCAACCATAATATACACTGCTATCATGGACCCACTGGTTTTCTGCTCTTGTCTGTTAGAAAGGAGAGATTTTTACATGCAAAGGTAAAATGTAAAAATTATTTAGAGAGTAATTAAGTAATTTTTTACACCATCTGTGTTTATAGTTCACTGCATGACGTATGCTAAAAGATGTACTCATTGGAGAAAGAAAAAAAGAAGAAAAGAAAAAAACCCAGTAACTAAAGTGTACTCCACTTCAACACGCCTCCGTGGTTTTAAACGGAATAAAGCTACAATATATCGTTTAACGGGTTATCGATAAAACTTAGCTAAAGCACAACAACCCCGTACAAATGACAGAAGAATAAATACAGACTTTAAACCGAAATTGCACTTTACACAAGCGTTAAAACTTCAGCCAGCCAAGTGCGGGTTAAGCTAACTAAGCTAACAGTGAGTAACTTCAACTCCAGGTTTCTTGAATGCATAACAAAGAAATTATTATTATTTTTTAAACGTTTAAGTCATAAAATTGCTAAAACGCACTCCGCGTGCCAGCTATAACATTACACCTGTGTGTGCTTGAACGGGAAAGTTAGCATGCTAGGTTAGCCAGCTCAGTTAACATGCTAGCAGCTGTCCCACATTTACACACACACACACACACACACACACACACTGAGAGAGCGCTCCCCGCTTTAAAATGGAGGACATTGGATTAGTTTCACAACATCTCACACACTCTAGAAAATAATGGGGCTTCACTATCACTTAACATTTACATTCCCTGGTCTCTCGTATTAATTCGCGCTAATGCTAACGCTAGCGCTAATGCAGCTGCTAGCTCGGCTGAGTCTGCTTCACTCCTAACGGCGTGTGTGTGTTAGCCACAGGCTGCTAAAGGCTGCTAAAGGCTAATGTGCCTGCGCTCATCAAAACACAGAACGGATTCTCAGTGCTGTGTGTTTTTGTTTTTTTAACTCTAATGAAGCGCTAACACTCTTCGCTGTTAAATCCACTCACCGCAACTCACACTCCGCCACGCCGTTCTCGCTCTTGCTTTACTTTACCAGTCTACTTTGGAGTTGTTGTTTTTTTTTTTGCCTTTTTTTTAAGGCTTCAGGCCTTCAGCTCCTCGCCAAAGCACAAACAGGATGTGACGTCACGTCGACGTCAACAACAATAAAAACATCCCCCATTTTCTCACGGACGCCTCATTATTATTATTATTATTATTATTATTATTAAGCTTTCTATTACTCGTATTTTTGACATGTATTGAGGTTTAATACACGCCATATACTGATAAATGAGGTTATTAAACATATATTTTAATGAGACCTGACTCACGTCCCTGCTGGGGAAAAAAGAAAACCCTCATAGAATGTGTAATGGTTTTAATGGTTATAATGGGAATTGTACTGGTTTTAATGGAAACTCTAATGGTCCCTGTGGGTCTCTACTGGTAATTTGTTGCCGTCTATTGGTGGCACGTTATGTCTAGTGGATACCATTAAGGACCTATAATGGTATGGGTTTAATGGTTAGCTGATGGTTTGTAGTGGAAACCATTAGAATCTCTGTGATGGTTTCTAGGGGTAGCAGGGTCCACGTAACCACGGTTCCTGGGGAAAGATAATATCTGTCTCTACAGAAAGAGTTCAACTTCAGTAGCTGCTTTATCCTGGGCAAGGACCCGTTACAAGGCACCGTGAACACAAACATGCATACCTTGAGGCAATTTGTAATAATCAATCCACTTAGCAGCATGTTTTAGGAAGGTTGGAGGACACCAGAGAACCTGGAGGACACCCATACAGACACAGTAAAATGCCTGACAGACAATAACCACAGCTCAGGATCAAACCAGGGACCGTGGATCTGTGAGGCAGCAACACTAGTAACGCTGCAACACCATGCCCAACCCTCAGCAAGAGTTGTAAAGGTAAATGCATCCTTTTAAATTTGAATATCTGAATTTACCAAAGGATGCCGGATGCCAGAACAATCAAGTTTTCTGTAGTCATATGAACATGCCGCTGTCAGGGCATTAATGTGCGTTAATCTCTTGTTATTCTGCCAGCTCAGTGGTCAGGGGTCATCTACCTCATAAGGAGGCAAAGGTTTGCTTTGCTTTTTAAGCAGGCAAAGGTTTGCTTTAGACTGTTAACGCTACATTGCAGAGAATTAAAAAAAAATAAAATAAAAAATAAAAAAAACACAATGATTGAGTCAAGGGAGAGAAAAGTACTTTATAACAAGCCGTTTCTGAGCTTCCATAACAATTCTGTAATAGTAATTCATAGTCAGCGCTGTGTCAGTGGTGTTGAGTGGGAACTGGCAGAAAGTTTATACGCATACTTCATACACAAGCTCAGATACATCAAACGACGTCACACCCCAACATCATGCACACAAGAAGTCTGACTACACTGTAATTGGCTAGAGCTAGCAGCCAATCGGGAAAGAGCGTGAGAATGCAAATAACGCAAACGGGAGTCAGAGAGTGGAACAGGAGTCAAGAGGGAAAAAAAACATTCAGGACTGATGACGTTTTCGTTTTAGTAGGAAGCTAGTGAATGATAAATGCTAGCCAAATAATCTTTGTTGTGGAGTTTATGGTTGAGAAGTCTTTGAGCTAGACAACTCATGGTGGCTGCCTAATGACTAATGGGAGGTGTTGATGAATTTCTCTGTAGTCTAAGGTTGAGAGACAATTAAGTAATACCGCACAAGCAAGAGTGGTTACACTGAATATCAGCACACCTGTGATTTGGTTGCAGGTACGAGATTTGGTTGTAGGTTCGAGTGCAGTAGGTAATCACATCCATGACAATCACATCCATGCTGATAACTGACATTTCGGACACAATACCCCATAAACATGTTCTGTTTATTTTTGCTCCGCTAGCGGAAATAGATCCCAAAGAAGCCACACTCACTTTATAGCCCATCAGCTAACTCACATTGATTTTATTACGTTCCCGTTAAAGGTGCTTCCATAAAAAATTGGCATCCCTTTTAACTTTTCATCTTCATCTGACAAGCGTTCATATTTTAAATCAAACATTATATTCTTGAAAACTATAGTTTGCCATGTTTGCTGATGATGTCACTAACTCTACTGTAGTAACCGTTTCGAATTAGGGAGTGGAATTTTACATGGCGAACACAGACGAGCGGAGTGATACACACAGTGAAACGTCTCAGTGTGGTTACAGGAAAATAAGCACTCTTGGAATGATGCTCAACCAATCAAATTAGTGGACCGGAACTAACTGTTGTATAAATTAACATATTACGCATATCTTGACAAACCTCTGCACATTGATCAGACACATCACTCCCCTGGCAATATTCCTGACATAAATATGGAGGAAAGCTTATTCAACACTCATGAGGTTTTTTTTTTGTTGTATGTATAAAGAGTAGCCAGCTATCAAACTCCACTAGGTTTCTGAAATTGGCTAAGGTCAATATTCTTATTATAATAATACAGCACTTTTGCACTGTGTTGGACATTTGGCTACATTGTAAATGAGACTGAAACTGTCTAACTGAAATACACTATATGGCCAAAAGTTTATGGACACCTGACCATCACACCCATATGTGCGTCTTCTAAACACTGCTGCCACAAAGTTGGAAGCACAGAGTTGTCTAGAAGGTTTTTGTATCCTGTAGCATTACAATTTCCCTTCACTGGAACTAAGAGGCTGAAACATGGTCCAGCAAGACAGTGCCCCTGTGCACAAAGTGAGCTCCAGGAAGACATGGTTTGAGAAGGTTGGAGTGGATGAGCTCGAGTGTCCTGCACAGAGCCCCGACCTCAACCTCACTGAACACCTTTGGGATGAACTGGAACACCGACTGCACCCCAGACCTCCTCACCCAACATCAGTGTCTGATCTCACTAATGCTCATATAGCGGAATGAACACAAATCCCCACAGCCAAAATCTAGTGGAAAGCCTTCGTATAAGAGTGAAGATTATAATAACACAAAGGGGGAATAAATCTGGAACAGGATATTCTGCAAGCACATATACAGTCATGTGAAAAAATGTCAACATGTCAATTTCTGATCTTGTTTTAATTTGTACCTGTAGATGAAAGTAATGTAATTGCATGTAAACAACAAAAATCACTTTGTTTTCACTTATTAAACAAAAGAAATCAACAAAAATGAGTATTTCAACTGAGGAAAAAGTTAGGACACCCTATGCCCTAATAGCTAGTGTTTCCCCCTTTGGGTGAAATAACCTCAGTGAGATGTTTCTTGTAGCCATCTACCAGTTTCTGACATCGACTGGAAGAAAGTTTCCCCCACTCCTCAATGCACAATTCTTTCAGCTGTGTGATGGTTGAGGGGTTTCTTGCATGCACAGTCTGTTTCAAATCACCCCACAGGATCTCAATAGGCTTTAGATCTGGGCTTTGACTTGGCCATTCCAGAGCTCTCCATTTTTTACTTTCCAGCCAGTGCTTGGTGGTTTTACTGGTATGTTTTGGGTCATTGTCATGTTGCAAGGTCCAGTTCTGCTTCAGCTTCAAGTTTTTTGACAGATGGTCTCATGTTCCTCAAGCACCTTCTGATACAATGTAGAATTCATAGTGGACTCTATGATGGTGAGCTGACCAGGTCCTGCTGCAGCAAAGCCCCAAACCATAACACTTCCACCTCCATGTTTCACAGTTGGTATGAGGTTCTTTTGCTGAAATTCTGTATTTGGTTTACGCCAAACATGCCCTCTGTTATGGTGTCCAGATTATTCAATTTCTGTCCAAAGCACATTATTCCAGAAGTCTTGGCCTTTGTCTACGTGTTCTTTGGCAAACTTCAGTCTTGCCCTCATGTTTTTCTTAGACAGCAAAGGTTTCCTCCTTGCACACCTCCCATGATAATTAAAGTTGTGCAGTCTCTTTCTGATTGTAGATTCATGCACTTTGACATCAACTGTAGAAAGAGCTTGCTGTAGGTCCCGTGATGATATTTTAGGGTTTTTGGAGACTTCTTTAAGCATCTTGTGGTCTGCTCTTGGGGTGAATTTGCTTGGATGGCCTGACCTGGCCATGTTGGCAGGTGTTTTAAATGTTCTCCACTTGTAAATGACTTTCCGGACAGTGGAATGGCTGATTACAAATTCTTTTGAGCTCTTTTTATATCCCTTACCAGACTCATAAGCATCAACAATCTTCTTTCTGAAGGCCTCAGAGAGCTCTTTGGATCTCACCATGGTGATACCTCTCACTTCAACAATTAAGAACAAACCAGACTAAATGTCTGAGGTTTAAATAAGGCAAGCCTCCTTCAAAATGCTCTGTAACGATGTTCTAATAATTTGCACCTGATGTGATACACCTGCAGGTAATTTTAGCCATTTTAAGTACAAATAAATGTGGGGGTGTCCTTACTTTTCCCTCACAAGAAATTAGATTTTTTTTAAATTACATTTTACAGATCATTTTAAAAAGACTTTTCTTTGGTTTTATTTGTTTAATTATATTACTTGAATCTCCCAATATTGTTAAAATGAAGATCAAATGTCCATATGTTTAACTATGTTTAAAAAAAAAAAACAGGCTTTCATGGGGTGAATTCTAATTCATGCTAATTCTTTCACATGACTATAGGTGTAGTGGTCAGGTGTCCACAAACTTTTATTTATTTCCATGTTGTCCCCAGAGACAAGGGTGTGTGTGTTTGTACAACAGCTTTGACTCAGGCTATATGTAGCGGTTGTTCTTTCCTTGGTGAATGTGTACTTGTTTGGGGAAGTGGGGGGTTGGAGGAGTCTTTTTTTTTATTATTGTTATAAGGTGTATGTACTTGTCTTTTTCGTTTTCTTAGTTTAAGTTCTTGTATGGTTCTTCAATCAGAGAGGTACAGACGTCATAATCTAATCTGGCGCTTTCTACTGAGACTCAAATTAACACCCAGAATTTAAGCTACAGGGGCAGCAAACTGAGAAAACTTTAAGAGGAAGACATTTGTCTGAAAATGGTGACAAACCCAGTAAGGCACTTGCCCACTAGCTTAGACATGCCTGTGCAAGCCATTTGATTGAACAGACTGACTCCAGTTTAGGTTTGCTAACCAACCAATTGGATGCCACTGGGAGTATACTTTAAGTGCCGGTCCCAAGCCCGGATAAAATGGGAGGGTTGCATCAGGAAGGGCATCCAGCGTAAAACCTGTGCCAAATCAAACATGCGGACCAATGACCCGCTGTGGAGACCATCGGGGGCAGCCGAAAGAACAACAACAACAACTAGCCAATTGGTTAATTAATAGCCAGTTTAGTGAGTTTAATTCTATGCTGCATCTGAATCCTCTCATTCACATTTTTAACAGCATTCCCAATTCCATTCATTGGTGAGGTTTCCAACACAGTTCTAGATAATTCTACTGGGTAGTGTTGCTGCCTCACAGGTTCAATCTTGAGCTTTGCTTACTGTCTGTGTGGGCTTCCTCTGTATACACTGGTTTCACCCCAGCTCTAAAGCATGGGTGGACTGCCTATGCCAAATTTTCCCTAGGTATGAATGAGTTTGTTAGTGTGTGCATGGTGTGCTGTGATAGATCTGTTATTATAATGTATATCTTATTTATTACATATTAAATTAAATGCTAATGAAAATCAATATATAGTAGATGCTTTTAGACAATGAATGTGTCGTCATCTTTCAATAAAGTCTTGAAACCTTTAAATCCAATCCTTTAAATCCCTTTTCACTTATTGAGGTAAGGTAACCAGAGGTTAAAATCATACATCTTTACTTGTGGTTGTGATACCTCATTGAACAGTTCCACATTTTTACTCTTACAACCTGGAACTAAAATCACATAATTATGAGATGGGATTACATATGGGAATACATATGGGATCATGTGTCATGACATACATAAAATATCCTATAACAGTCAAGTGGGACAAAAACCAGTACAGTCTGCAACATTATTTACAAATAAAAAGCAAAAAGTTGGGATTGCATAAGTATTTATTCCCATTAGGGTGGAACTCCTAAATTAGTTCTGGTGCAACCGACTGAGATCAGAAGTCACATAATAAGTCAAATGAGTTTCATCTGTGTGTAAAGTCATGGGATCTCAATATATATACAACTGTTCCTAGCAGGCCCCAGAGTTCGTTATAGTACATACCTAAACAAAAAGCATCATGAAGACCAAGGAGCTATCAATGCAAGTCAGGGGACAAAGTTACAGAAAAGTAGCAGAGTTTGGTTACAAAAAATATCCCAGGCTCTGAGCGTCCCACAGAGCACCATGAAATCCGTTATTTAAAAAAAAAAAATGGAAAGAATGTGGCACAACAGTGACTCCTTAGAGGAGGCTGTAAGGAGGGTCAGAGAAGCAACCAAGAGACCAACTCTGAAGGTACTGGAAAGATCCACAGCTTAGATTGGAGAAGCTGTTCACACACTTCTCTACGGAAGAGTGGCAAAAAGAAAGCCATTATTGGAAAAAAGCCAAATATACTTCCAAGTTGGAGACTTGTGGGGGAAAAAAAATCTCTCATCTGATGAGAACAAAATTTAACATTTTGGCCTTTTGGCATAAAGCTCCATGTTTGGCAGAAACCCAACACCGCTCAGCATACTGAGTACACTATCCTTACAGTGAAGCATGGTGGTGGTAGCGCTTCATCAGCAGGGACTGGGAAATCAGATAGGTTTGATGAATGGTGCCAAATACAATGCAATTCTAGAATGAAATTTAATATGCATCCAACAAATGTCTGCTTTTTTTTGTTTGTTTGTTTAATTAACCGTTGAAGGTGCAAAAAATATTTCGCACCTTCAAATGTTAGACAAAAAAGTGAGAGAGAAATATATATTTCAGTTCAGGAACACCTGTAGTTTCCAGAACCTTAGTATACCTCATTTTTATTGTCATTACCATGACTACTTATGCCAGTGCCACTGCATTGCTGGGAACAGTTCATCACTCAAATAATATCTGCTCAGTGGTCGCTTTATGGTGGTCCCTTAAACATCATTTCTCAATCCGAGTGACAATTCAGTCCAACATGTTTCACATATCGTTCAATATGTGGGACTGCCAGCTCCTTCAGATTGGATCAAAACCTTAGAAGACAGCAATACATAAGCAGCCTTAGAATGAGAGATTGGAATGATTTTGTCAACTGATGAACAGGATATGCTTATGTAACACACAGAGGCATTTCAAAACACACACACACAGATAACACAGAGGCTTGTTGTTGCAGCAGCAGCTGTATTTGGATATAAAGGCAATGCTCCAGTGTGTGTGTGTGTGTGTGTGTGTGTGTGTGTGTGTGTGTGTGTGTATGTTTCAGTGTAAAAAAGTTTCAAATATAGTAAAGCACTATAGAAATAAACAAAAACCCAATAACAAGAAAGTCAATAATCACAAACCCTGCCCACCAAAAGATCAGTGTGTATGCGTGTGTGTGTGTGTATATATCTGTACACCCACACTGCATATCTGGTTGCACACACATTTGTATCGAAGGCAATTTGGTCTAAACAGAAATACCATTATTTCTATCTAGTTGATTATTTATATCCATTCCCCGAGCTGGAAGTTGATCCCAAAAAGAGCTGATTGCCTGATTCCAGGCATTGGGACTCGAAAGTGATTCAAGAGTCAATTCCACACATTACAAAGATTCAGCTCAAATCCACACAGGACATAGTGCAAGAACGTGTACTATTCAACTGTTAACATTGGACAAATGCCTCTTTCCTTGGCAAATACATGAGCTGTCTGGCAGTATTTCACTGTAGAGAAAACAGAAGGGAAAAAAAAAAAAAACGGCAAATTTGTGATAAAAGGTTGCCAATGCTAATGCCTTGAACCTGGCCGACCAAAGAAACTGAGAAGAGTCAGGTACACGTTTAAGTATAGGTAATATTAGCATAAGTTTATTCAGGCATTAAACAAAAAACAAAAAAAAAAAAAAAAGCTCACTGAGTTCATTGTCAAGGACACGCAGCCTAAAAGATTGTGTGGAATCAACTCCTTTAACACTTGGAATCTGAGTCAACTCCAACTGATTATTTAAAATTTGGTTAAATTGGAACGTGTTGCAGTGACGTTTGACTGAAGCGTTGCATAGTGACTGTGTGATTGTGTTCAGGAGGCACAAAGTGCCCTGTTTAGTGTGTTTATTTTGTGTAATGCAATAATTAAATCCCCCTGAGTGTGAGTGTGTATCTATCCATCAGCTCATTAGTGTAACAGTGTACCTGGTAGTGACTTACAATACTCTATTATTGTTGGTGTGTATTATCAGGTTTGATTGACTGTCTAGCTTGACTGCTGTGCGACGAAACGCATGTTTATGTGGCTGTGTACTCCAGCTATTGTGTTTACAGTACTGCCTCTGTTCTCTCTACACCGGTCTCCTTCTCTTGTCTGGAGCACACGTATCGCTGTCAACCTCATAGTGTACACCACATCACTCTAAGCTGCTCTGGATAGAAGTGTTTGCTGAAAGAAAGTATGTAAATGTAGACTAAATCACATCGGCATCCTGAGAGACTACGTGGCTGTACAGACGCAAACGTTCTCAATTTTATACAAATAAGTCCAGCTAGAAACACCAGGAACCTGTCAGGATCATCAGAGAATCCATCTCTATGTCAGATCATGAGTTCCTTACAGGAATCTGTTCATTTGGAGTATCTGCTTCAAACACTGATGTAAAATGCCTGGCCTGCAAGGCTGGCTACATGGCTAACTAATATATAATATCTATCTATCCCAGCCGGCAGCTAATGTTTTAAAAAAAAAAAAAAAATCAGTGTTTCTAGGAATTATGCAAATCTATGTTGTTTCTCAAATCTCAGATGACATACTTCCATAGTGCACACTTGGGAAATCAGTGAGATGTAGTGTACTATTAATACCTGGATGGTGTGCTAGGACTGAGCGGAAATGAATTGCTGCACACCGGATACTATTATGCTTGGTGGTTGCAGAAGGGAGAGAGCCAGCAGAGGCCTTTATGGTTTGAAATTTTCATAATGGCCAACAACAATGCCATTACACCGCAGATGCAAATGAGGTGAAGAGAGCTGAGGTGGATTTAAAATGTGCACTTGTTCTGAGGTGCCACATGATGAAGTGTCATTTATGTTTAGTGAAATGCACTAGTGTTTGATTGTGTTACTGCCTGATAAAAGTCCAGGTACTACATAGTGTAATAATATAGTGCATAGTGCGCGATTTGAGACAGAGCCCTGAACTGAGAAAATACCTCCACTGAAGCTACCTCGCCTGCTTGCTTGCTAATTCCATAATACAGTTCACTAGTGAACTATGGCACAGACGCCTACTACTATTTACATGACATAACATTTAGCTGTTCTCTTTAGGAGCAGCACACAGTCTTGCATTTGGCTGTACTCTTAATATGTAGCGCAACACAGACCGGTTAGTGTGATGAAGAGCCATGCATTCACTTCCTGTCTGTAGACAAGTGCAAGTCTCGTGTGGTTGCTGAGTGTGAGAGAGAGAGAGAGAGAGAGAGAGAGAGAGAGAGAGAGAGAATGAGAGAATGAGTGTGTGTGTGTGTGTGCTCATTGAGCTTTTACAGTAACTGGTGTTCATTTCATACACATCTCATTAACACCCAAAAGAGGTGTAAACTTTTCTGAGCGAGCAATGGTGATGATGGTGGTGGTGGTGATGATGGTGATGATGATGATGATGATGATGATGATGGGGAAAATAAAATAAAGGCTGAATGATTTAAAATGAAAATCAAAATAAGCTGAATGGAGTAAGTCCCTGCATATATTTGCATTTGCGTGTGTATATGTGCTTGTGTGTGTGTGTGTGTGTGTGTGTGTGTGTGTGTGTGTGTGTGTGTGCACGTGAAAGAGAGAGACTATGTGCTTCTCCTCTGTAACTCCTGAATGATCGCTGTGGAGAGAAAACAAAAACAGTATTAATGTTAAGGTTAATCATCACACAAACATGTCTGGACCAGCACTACGCTAACAGCAAATCTGTTTGTAAGTAATAAGCTCTGTTCCAAATGCTACAGTTTAACAGTGATCAGTGTTCTTACTAGAACGCCTGCCACTTTAATCCCCCTACAACACAGAGAATCCATGCTAATGAGGCTTTTTAATAATGGTTCTATTTCACCCTTCCTAACTGCCAGGGGCGGTGAATATCAACTGAACAGCTTCAGGCAATGTGAGGCAATATTTAACTAGCCTACTAAGCTGCCATGTTAGCAGATAAGTACAGACATTAGGCAGTGACTATATCAGATTAGTAGATCCTGAGGACAATGGCACAAGGGGGTGGGTTTCAACTCTAGCTTCACTCTCAGCCCCAACATTCTTAGGACTCATCAGTGTCAAACCCAACAAAGGTAGACCCTACAGTTCTTCAGCATACATTCTTATCTGGAAGAAGGACCGTGGGTTTAGTCTGATTGTAGATTTAAGTGGCCCTGTCACCTCTGACGGCTAGAGGCACCAGGATACTGCCATAAATGGATGACTGTCTCCTATGTGTCCTCACTATGGACCAGGCCACCGGGACACCTCCACACCCCTCGCCCACAGTACAGCACGCTGTCTCACAGTGAACTCAGTAAACTGCTCCCTATTTATTTCAACTGCTATCTAACTTCGTGACTTTGTTGGAAGGTCTCGGCATGCATGCATACACACACATAAGAAGGTATCCAGGTGATATAAAATCACCCCCCTGGAGGTTAACAGAACCGGCTACATGCATAACTAGAGGTATTTTCTGTTTCAGTGCTATTCAAATGTTTACAAAAGGTAATATTCAGAGGAATGTGTAAAGCAATAAACTGAAAATTTAGCCCAAGGGTTCCCACGCGGGGTCGCTTGTTTTACACATCGGGTCGTGGGAAAAACTCACAATCTCCTCTTTTGCTTCATTCAATTTAAAAAAAAAACTGAATATCAGAAATATCGAAGACGCATTTTGTATTCTAATATTTTGAAATACTTTCAGAGAAGCCACATTTAAATTCACTGGGTACATGTTATTTGAGTCTTTTTCACTATAACGAACTATATAATTAGTAAATACTTTTGAATGTAAAATGTCAGTTTTCCGGTATGAGCCACAGCCCATGACAATCAATCAAGACAACAGCGGAAAGCTTTACGGAAGCCTGAGATCGTCATTGTGTTTAACGTCAATGCTTTACAGGTTTGACTTGGAAACCTGACGGATAGGGATGTTTTGGCTGCGAGGTACCATCTGGTGAATATCGCTTTAAAATCTTCTGGATGTACGTAAGATACGCAGCGAGTGTGTGAACAGTGCCGCTCACGTAGCTGCTTCTTCCGCACACGCACACAAAAAAGGAATGTGTCAAGTATAAATCAGGTCCCTGCGCTTCACGTCGAGCTGCGACACCCCACCCACATCAAAACACTTCCCACTAGACTGATAAGTCAGTGCAAGCAATGTACATATAATATACAAATATGTTACTAATATAATAAAATGTTCAAATGTAATAGTAGTTCTGTATTATAAATCTGGATTTATTTATTTATTTATTTAAATGGAGGGTGATCAAGGCTTGGCGTCACAGAAAAGTCATAAAATCCACTTGGGGTTGTTTGCCCAAAGTGTTTGAGAACCCTTGGGTTAGCCAAACATGTCTATAGTGTGTGCTAATTATTTTAGGTACAACACTAACTCATTCTGACTGCTAAATCAGACCACTGGCCAATGGCTTTTCTGCGTGATGCATTATCTGTTTGCACAGACCACACGTTATTAAGGATTCTCTGTGATCTTCACTCCTGGAATTAATCCCGATACAGACGCTACCACTACTATCACATACTGCCGTTTGGGACACTGTCAATATTGACGCAGAGTTACGCTGAATTCTAACACCCATTTATATTTGTGCTTTTTACCTCCAATGATTTCATCCTTGACTTTCTGCAGCTCTTTCCTCACTTCCTCCAGCAGCTCCTACAACACACACACACAAACACACACACACATACAAAGTGTAAAATTTTCAGCAGTTTAAAAAGATGGTAATGCTCCCTAGCTGTGTGTAGCTGTGTAAAATCTGGGTCTGACACCGAATGCTGGCTGTAAACCTGTTGTCCTGTACTGTGCTACAACACAGTACATGATGTCAGTTGGTTTACCCGCGAGAGCCCTAAATAGGTGACGGAGTGTGCACTACCGAAGCCCCTATTCCAGTAGCGCACACTCCCTGGAACTGGAACTGTTCCCTATATACATATTCTGTTTTTGACCAAGTCTTAAAGTACTTTCCCTTTAAGATACATGTATTTTTTTCCCCTTTAAATTGCAATAAATACATCTCAGCAGCCATAATACAACGTGAATTGTATTGCATGAGCCAACAACGATGTCAAATCCAGCAGGCTAGTGAAAGACATCAATTAGCTAACAATTAGTTAACGCTTGACAACGGGCGCATACAGTCATGTCAGTTAGTCAGACTTTTAAAGCAATGGGAAAAAAAAACCCTTTGCACGGATACTTAAAGCATGAAAAGTCTCACTACAACATGTACTTATAGACAATCATTCCTTTTACAAGCACCAGTATGGTAGTCAATGGGGTCACATCACTGTATAGAATAATGTCATCAATGTTATTTGTAATATGTAATACTGACATCGTTGAATCGGTCATCGGTGTGACTAGAATCTGACCTGTTTGACTCTCTCCAGTTCAGACTCATCTCCACTCTCGGCGTCGTTCGATGAGCCAGCTGCTTTCAGCCTGATGGAAAAAATTTACAGTCATGATGAGAATGCAGAGACGGGAAAGGGAAGCTAGGAAAGGAAGGGAAACAACATTTGAAAATGTAAAAAAAAAAACAATAAATGCTTCGAAGAAACGGCAGAAGAGCTTTTCTGCAGATAAACCCATCTAAAAGCGAACAGAACAATTCATGCAAAAGATCCTATTTACTGATCCAAAGTAATGCGATTTACACGTTCATCCATTTATTCATTCATTTACTTTATGTTTTTCTGATTTTATTCTCTGTAATTCTCTGTAATTCTCTGTGACTGACTGCGGATTATTATTGGTTGAGTAAGACTTCCTTTCGGCAAATTAAACACGCCTCTGATTTGGACTGTAAACGATTCTTACACTAATATATATTCTGACTGATATTCTCCAGTGGTGATTCCGACTCAGATTATAATGCCGAGGTTTGATCTGGGATTTGCCTCATTTTGACTCTGACTTTGTCTCAGATCATAGCTCATAATGTACTTCCTCTGAGCACACTGTCCTTTTCTTTTCGGCTCTAATAGCTGCTCACAATCAGCTAATAAAGTCTGCTCTGTTTCTGCGTGATTAAATAAGCCGGTTATGTTTTTATATCACATCGGCGACTCTGAAATGGGTTTTTCTGATGACTACACCATTATAATGAATGGAGTAATTCCAGATGGCACAACAGGGAACTGCAGAAAGTTGAAATGAACACCAATGAGCACCCAACAAACACAGCTGACCACCGATGAACACTGTAACCCAGTGCGACCTGGAACTACAGCAAATAAAAGTAGTATATAAATGTTAGTCATAAATACACTGTGCAGGCAAAAGGAGATCCCAAAGATCTTGTTAGTCAGTGAGGATAAGCTCATACAGCAACATTTAAACACCAGGCTGATGATATACTGTAGCAAAGCTGGAAAGGGGGCCAACAGTATCTCTGTGTGTGTGTGTGTGTGTGTGTGTGTGTGTGTGTGTGTGTGTGTGTGTGTGTGTGTGTGTGGGTGTGTGTGTGGAGGTTTAGATGTTGTTAGTGTACCTGGGTGTCAGAGCAGTGAAGGCGGGTGAATCCAGACCTCGGGTAACAGAGTTATTCCTGTACGAAACACAAACTGTGTATATATATATACACATATATACACACTCCGATTGGACAAGATAAAACAATAATCAGGTGATGGGACGGGGAGGTTGTGAGGTTGTGTGTCTTTTTTTTTTTTTTTTTAATGTGTGTGTGTGAGTGGAAGGGGGTACCACTCTAAACACTCCACCGTAATGTGTTCATTAACCCTAAATATATCTCTGCACATCTCTGCTCCGGTGAGCCACTGATGTTCCTCTGTGCCCTACTGAGAGACCATTTAGTGATAGAACATTACAGCAGAAATGCATGCTGGGGAATTTTGCCTCACCTGGGGATGGTTGCAGTCTTCTCCCACGGCCTCCTTAACGTGTCTGATAATACAAAACACACAGTGAAGCCAGGAGCAAGGGAAAGCTAGGGGGTAACAAAGTTTAGCTTATTGCATATATAAACACACACACACACACACACACACACACACACACACACACACACACACACACACAGACTGATCTTACCGCTTTGGGCTTGAGACTCAGAATCATCCTGAAAAAGCAGTAAAGAGAGATCAATAACTTCTTTGCAGAAACATTAATGTAGTCTTCACACTCTTCTTAAACTTACTGCTGTAAACCGTTACAGAGCGATTCAGCGGTTTTAAATCTGCCTGCCTATGACAAAAAAAGATCTCACACATGTACAATCAGCCACCTCTCATCTCATCAACCACCTTCATAACCACTTACAAGCTAGTGTTAACTACAGTCATTAATTAAAGCTGTACACACACACACACACACACACACACACACACACACACACACACACACGCACGCACGCACGCACGCGCATGCACCCACAAGCACCCACACACACACTCACGTTACTGGGCTCTTCTGTCTTTGGGGCCGGAGGAGCTTTCTCCCCTTTATCCGCTGCTTTCCTCCTGGAAAAACACACGCGTTTAATGTAGTTAATACTTTGCTGGATGGAATATCGGAGTAAAAATAGCTGTCAAACATCTGAGATTAAAAGTATCCAGACTGTTTCAGACTAGAAATAGAAATATATTCTAATATATTATTATATATAATATATAACTGCTAACTGTTCCCTTTAACACATAGTATACACATAGTGTGTGTGTGTGTCTGTCATATGTACCGTCGTGCAAGTATGGCACTCATCTCTCCCATCAGGTCTCCACCTCCTCCGCTGGGCCCAGACCCACTACTGCGGCTCAAGTCAGGTTTAGCAGGCGCAGGAGCAGGAGCAGAAGGAGCTGCAGTACCACCTTCATCCTGCTGAGGGCGATTTACACACACACACACACATACACACACTCTTCAGTACAATACAGAGAGAATACTAAACAAAAACACACCCACTCTAAGAGAGTAACATAACCACAGTACATCTTATCATATTTATTAAGAAAAAAAAAAAAAATACATAATTTCTTACATACCTTGGCGACTTTGCGTAGTTTTGCTCCCGCAAGAGCAGCGGCAAGTCCTCCTCCTACTCCTCCTACTCCTCCTCCACCTTCCCCACCTGAGGCAGAGGGAAGGGGTGGTGCTGGAGGTGGAGGTGCACCTCCACCAGAAGGTGGGGGTCCTGGTGGTGGTGGGGGTCCGCCTCCACCAGACGGAGGGGGGCCGGGTGGAGGAGGTGGAGCAGGGGGAGCTGGTGGGCCACCGGGGGCAAGAGGAGGAGCAGGAGGAACCATCACTGTGAAATGAACATCATAAATATAATACAGAGAAAGGGAACAGTATCATCCCTCCTACTGTGTCACTCTGTATAGAGACTAAGGCCCTGTTCATACCGAGTATTAATATCTCGGGTGATCTGATCACAAATGGACAGCTGAGATGTACAGGTATTCACAACTGGTATTCTGTGTGTGTGTGTGTGTGTGTGTGTGTGTGAGTAAACGGACCATCATTTGATCATATTTTAGTGCCAAATCTGCCAAATGAGAAATAGAGAAACAAAAGCGAACTGCAGATATAAGTTTAGTTACTGCCAGCGGGGTGAGAGCGCGTGTTCAAGAGCTTTAACGTGATTCTTGAAGTACATCAGCATCCCTACAGTAACTCTAAACATTAACGTCCCACTCTGCCCTGAGCTCACGGGCTGGACCGCGTAGAGCAGAGAACTACACAGAGCTCACGGCCTTCATCATAAATTTAACTGGGCTTTTGAATTTCAGTTCTCCTAACGCCAGCTATTCTACTTTTAAATGACTCGTTTAATCATTATCTGGTTACCTTATTAGAGTATCAAAATAGCAGAAACACCATGATGACTATGTACACAACAAATGGAAAAGTAATGGAGAAATGATAACGCTAAGCTGCAAGCACTACGCTAACATCACACTACCTAATTATTTGATTAAAGATGATAATATGGCATTAAAAATTACATACAAAAAAAAAAAGAATGCTGAATATTATGATCAAAATGTATGTGCCAGTATCGGGGCGGGAATTAATAAGAATACAGGCTGAGGAGGGAGTGAAAGACTCAGGAGGCCTGGAGCATGTGTGTTAAAGGCAACTGACAGTTGAAATGGAGCTTGAACCAGAACTAAGTGAACAAACCCGATATGATGGAAATTAAATGTCAAATTTACACTGACCTGAAGCAGCCTGTCGCTCTCTCTCCTGTCTTTCTCTCTCCTGTCTTTCTCTCTCCTGCCTTTCTCTCTCCTGTTGCTCCAGTCTCTGTTGTTCCAATCTGCACAGGAAATGACATAAATTACAATACAGCAAACACACACGTCCGTGCGCACACACCACACGTGACATTATGTTCAGGAATTCAGACACAGCAGATAGAGTCAGAGTGACTCCTGCATAATTTTCATTCTGCAGTTGAAGTTGATATGAGTGGGATTTTTTTCCCCCCCCATTTTATTTACATAATATGGGTAACAATATAAGTGCAAAAACATTTTTATTGTGACACAAAGGTTAGTTCAATAAAAAGCAGACATATATATATATATATATTTTTTTTTTACATAAGTATTCACTCCTCTTGGGTCAATCCTTGGAAAAACTATTGGCTGCAGTTAGAGCTGCAAGTCTTCTGGGATATGTCTGCATCAGCTCTGCACACGCAGATCCTGATATTTCTACCCATTCTTCTTGGCTCAAGCTCTGCAATGTTGGATGTTGAATGTGGCTGAACAGCAAGTTTCAAGTCTTGCCACAGATCCTCATCTGGATTCAGGGCTGGGCTTTGACTGGACCACTCTAACATACAGATGCTTGCTTTTGAACCACTCTAGTGTGTCAGTGTGTTTAGGGCTGTTGGCATGTTGGAAGGTGAAGCTCTGCCCCGGTCTCAACTCTCTTGCAGACTGGAACACGCTTTCTTCTAGGGTCGCCCTGTATTTGGAACCA
>CM040980.1:19472497-19475024 GCA_022985145.1 Pangasius djambal
ATGCTGCAAGAGAAAATCACGTGCTTTCTTTCATTCATGTTGTTCATGTCTTTCGCTCTGTCACATCACATTCTGTGATTATGTGTAATATACTGTATGGCCAAAAGTTTTTGGACACCTGACCATCACACCCATATGTGCTTTTTTTTTTTTTTTGTTGAGAATATCCTATTCCATATTTCGTCCCTCCTTTTCTGTTATAATAACCTCCATTCTTCTGGGAAGGCTTTCCAGTAGATTTTGGAACATGGCTGTGGGGATTTGGGCCTCTTAGTTCCAGTGAAGGGAAACTGTAATGCTACAACGTACAAAAGACAACTATACAATTGTGTGCTTCCAACTTTGTGGCAACAGTTTGGGGAAGAACCGCATATGGGTGTGATGGTCAGGTGTCCACAAACTTTTGGCCATATAGTACATATTGTTTTTTCATGTAAAAAGATCCCATATCAGTATAACAGTATAGAGGTAATACTTACCAATATGACTATACTATATATATGTGTGTGTGTGTGTGTGTGTGTGTGTGTGTGTGTGTGTGTGTGTGTGTGTAAATAAACGCTGCTGGTTGTAGTGATTTGAACATAAACAATATCATATTGTCTGCCACAGGCCGATTTACACGTCTGGGTTAACACGGATTTGCGTCGCGACGCAGAGAGGGGGATCATGGGTAAACGTGGTGTGCAGACACGTGTCCTCCCACGAGTTAACTACACACTGTGCGTATCTTCGGTGCTGTGTGTCGGGCGAACGCTGATTGGTTGGCTGGGAGGCATGTCTGATTGCGTATACGGAAATGGTTTTGATGAAACATGACATTTCTTCCACTGGCTTAACCAAATTCGGATTAATACTGATTCATACTGTTTAATTCAGTGTAATACTGTTCAAAAGACACCTAACGTGTATGTGTGTGTAAACGAGAAAATGCTAAACAATACATTTTAAACAATAAAGTTTTTTTGCCGTATCCAGTATGTTCGGTCTTCTATAGACGAGCTCGCACGCCGAAACTGCTTTCTGAAAGTGTAATCTGTTAAAAAGCTTAAAACGGATTGTGACGAAAATGGATGATAAACGCTGTGTAGAAACCTCAGCTCAGACTGGTGTCTTTAATAAGTTCTCCTCCATGATAAAGCTCTCGTACTGAACAGCAAGTATAAACGAACACAGGCCGATTCTTTTCCCCCCAGCACTTTACAAAACAAAATTATGCCTGTGTTATCTTCTATTTATAATTCCCACAGTGAAACATGGTACCTGAACTGTTTACATGTTTAGATTGTTTACATTTATATGTGGTTCACGTGATAGCGCCTCCTAGAGGACATGCTCACGCTCACTTACAGGCAAGTTTGAATACTTCGCCCTGTGCGTGTCAGCACACGACGTCCTGACGTGCACGCAGAAGCATAAATCGGCCACACGTGATCATTCACGTTAGTAAACATGAATGTTATGTCTGTAAGATCTGGGAGTGACCCTCACTCACACACACACACACACAGTGTACCTGCTGGTCAGGCTGCATCTTCCTCCCCACTACCCTGAAGCTGTTGGTGGTGGGGTTGTGGTAGATCTGGACACGACTGAAGGTCTGAGGGCCGGTGCCAGCCGCCACCCAGCGCTTCCCAGCTTCATCGTACACCATCACCGTGGCCCTCGCGTTACATACACTCAGCTCACTGCGAGACAGACAGGCAGAGAGATACAGGAAGGAAGAAAGTGAGACAAAGAGAGAGAGAGACAATTAAAATGATAACAATATTTAAATCACTACTCACTACCATTTGATCTTAGAGAAGCCCAGTCTTTTAGTATATTTAAATCTTCTCTCAAAACGTATTTCATTTCATCATTTTACTTGATGAATTATTATTATTACTATTATTATTCTGAATTGTATTTTATTATTAACCGTTCTGGTGCATGCTTATATACTTTGTTTTATGCTATGCACTTCTGTTTCTATTTTCTTTTCCTATGTAAAGCACCTCGAGAGGCCTTATTAAAAGCACTACGTAAAATAATAATAATAATAATAATAATAATAATAATCTTTATTATAAATATCCAACATTTATAAGATAAGCTGAGTTTACTCTAGGCTCTATAGAATTTGTCCGATTCCTGACGTTTGGTGAGAAAACATGATTCGAAGCTAAGATAGCCAACACAAACATGGCACAAACGTAATGCTTTGCAGACTGCATACCACATGCGTTCATGCGTTCGCCACACCCTACAGACACGCCGTAGATCAAGGCTGAACAATACAGCCTGCCATGTCAACCCCGATATCGCAAAAACTGCCATTGTCAAGTCGGTCAGTAGCACCGCGGGCACACACATTCACACGCTCGTTTCACACCTAGGGGCAATTTAGAGTAAACAGTCAACCTATTGGCATGTTTTAGGGAGGTGGGAGGAAACCGGAGAACCTGAAAAAAAACACAAGACACGGGGAGAACAGACAAAACTACGCACAGGCAGTAACCCGAGCTCAGGATCTAGTCGGTACCCT
>CM040980.1:19475124-19487312 GCA_022985145.1 Pangasius djambal
AAAAAAAAAAAAAAAAAAAAAAAAAAAAGAACACGGCTTGGTGACTACCTTACTTCCCAAATCATCATCTCTGCCTCAGAAAGATTGCTTTTCTTCACAGTTTCAAACTCTCAGTGCCATGCAGGCACACAGTGGCTAAAAGCAATGGGTATTTATTAAGTTTCTTTATTAACACACGCGCACACACACACTCACACTTGATGGATCCCAGTTTTATTCTGAGGGCTTCAAATCTAGACTTTATACCCAAGAACAAATTGTTAAAATGACATATAAAAGCCCTGGTGACTGAAGAGTTAACAGGAAGCGCAGTGTGTGGAGGGCTTGGAGAAATTACTGTATAAGGACACAGACACACACACATACACTTCACTGCCTCATTCCTTCTATCTCCCAGTCATAGAATAGTTTTATCACTCAATCTTCCACTTCCTGTGACATCATTTTGTGGCCACTACCCACTTCCTGTTGCCAGGAATTCCTAATAAGGCCCTGCAACAAATTCCAGACACACACACGATCTTCCTCTGTGTCTCACTCTTTCATACTATGCTCAGTAAAGGTGAACCAGTGAGTGTGTGTGTACAGTTCCACAAGAAGAGAAAGACACACATTCCCATAATATACATTCTACACTGTCTAACTGTCTGTTTATCAGTCTGTCCGTCTGTTCATCTGTCTCGATTTGCCTGTCGATCTATCTGCATATCTTCAGATAGTGGAGCTGGCCTATAAGTGAAACATTATGATTTAGATCCAGAACGAGGGTTTAAATCACTACAAAACGCGTACAAGTGTAAATTGTAGGATTGACTCAACATGTGAATCAGAATTAGCAGTCTGCTCTAGTGGGATACTCAAGTGCAGAAGTGCTGTGACTTTAACACTCCTCCGTTTTTCTCCTCTGCTATTCTCTCCCTCGTTCTTCTGACGTGTCTGTGCTTGCATAGGCTGGAGCTGCAGGCCATAGACTTCACACACACACACACACACACACACACACACACAAAATCAAAGCCCTCTTAGTCACTCTGCATGCTCACTCATACTTCTTCCTGAAAGTATTATACTTGTTCAGATATGTAATTATAGCCCTTGGTGTTAGTGCCCTACACGGTTGCTCCCTCAGTGTTAGTGCACTAGAAGCGTAAACAGCATTCCTGTACTTCCTTTTTTGGACTGCTGAACGAGTGCACCGTTTCTCCTACTTAATTCCTTTTGCAGGCTGAAGTGTGAGCACACACACACACACACACACACACACACACACACACACACACACACACACACACCAAAGCAGACACATGCACACACAAGCAGACACACAGTCAAAGATGCGCACACACACAAACAGACATACACACTTCCCCATAGCCAGAGTCCCTTCACAGGCAGGTTTTTGTTTAAATATATATATTTGTGGGGGTTTCCCCCCAATTTTCGGTCTTGGCCAGTTCTCACCCACTAGCCAGGTCTCCCAACAGATACCAACCAGGGAGGCTATCACGTGCTTCCTCCAAGACACGTGAGGCAAGCCAACCCCATATTTTTCAACTGCTGCTCACTCTGTGTCACAGGTCAGCATAACACACTCAGAGGGAAGCGCTATCCGCCCTCTTCCGCATACATGACCTTACAGACGCGCCCGTGATTGGCTAGTGTCTCTGTGAATGATAGGGGAGTGAGAGTATTCCATGGCCAATCTTTTTTTCCCTTGGACTCCCAGCCATAGGATGGCTGCAGCATCGTTGGGATTTGAACTCGCGGTCTCCAGATCTCTTGCACCACTTGGGAGCCCTCAGGCATGTTTAACCCTTTAAATTACATGGGTCTTTTACCAACAGATGGGAAATCAATTTGTAGCGGACTGTAATAACTGTAATCTCACTACTGAATACAAGAATGAAAAGTTCAGCCAAAAAGTGGAATGTGCACAATGCTCCTGAGCTTCTGCAAATCTCCCTGGAAAGCAACAGTAATTGACATTCAGGTTTGGGTAACACTCGGGAGTTTCAAATGCATACATCAATCATCCGTCATCACTGATGCACTATGTTGCCAGAAAGATTTGGACACATGACCATCACACTCATATGTGCATGTTGAACATCCCATTCCAGATTTAGTCCCCTTTTTGCTGTTATTATAATCTCTGCTCTTCTGGGAAGATTTTGGAGCGTGGCTGTGGGGATTTGCTCATTCAGCCACAAGAGCATTAGTGAGATCAGGCACTGAGGTCAGGCGAGGAGTCCCGGGGTGCAGTCAGCGTTCCTGTTCATCCCAAAGGTGTTCAGTGGGGTTGAGGTCAGGGCTCTGTGCAGGCCACGCAAGGTCTCCCTCTCCAACCTTGGCAAACCATGTTCTCATAGACCTCGCTTTGTGTAAAAGGGGCACTGAAGAAAAAAATCTAATACTACAGCATACAAAGACAGCTATACAACTATGTAGCAACAGACTGGGGAAGGAACATATCGACATGATGGTCAAGTGTTCACATACTTTTGACCTTATAGTGCATGTAATACACCAACACACATTAAAAGCATAAAAGTTGTTCAGGCTTCACGGTGCTGACGGTTGCAATCTACCTGGCCAACATAAGCTAACTGAAAGACAGGGTGGAGAACACTGGATCAAATTACAAAACACACAAACACACACACACAGATTGGATACTAGAAATACACAAACTGAAGCCAGCCTGGAAAGTGCATTTTGTGTTCGATCTGTGTTTCAGCAAGCCAGTGTTAGCTGGCATGCTAGCCACTCTTTACCCTGTTTGGTGTATTGCAGAGCTGCGCAAAGCTTTCACCTCAGTTAACCTTTTTCTCCATTCTGTCTCCATCGCCTCTGGCTGGTTAGAATCCGAGCGTGCGGCTTATGTGTTGCAAATTAAATCAGTCAGTCTTTTTCTTGGCTCTATTAAGAATACATACACTCACTGGCCACTTCAATAGTGTTGCTTAGTCATGCAATTATCCAATCAGCCAATCATGTGACAGGTGAACAATACATAAAAACAAGCAGATACAGGACAAGAGCTTCAGTTATTATTCACATTTATCCCCTTTCTGATGTGTGATGCGATCTTATGGCATGGTTGTTCGTGGCAGACGGGCTGGTCTGATCATTTCAGAAACTGCTACAGTAGGCACAAGGTCTTTTTCCAATCCTCGGCTGTCCAGGCTGCATGAGACTGTGCTAGGTGTAGCCTCAGATTCCTGTTCTTGGCTGACAGGAGTAGAACCCAATGTGATCTTCTGCTCCTGATTTTCTCATTCAGCTACTGTATTCTGAGATGCTTTTCTGTTCATCACATTTGTACAGAGTGTTTATTTGAGAAAACGAAAACCAGTCTAGCCATTCTCGTCTGACCACTCTCATCAACAAGGCATTTCCACCTGCAGAACTGCAGCATACTGGATTTTTATTTTTGTTTTTTTAATTTTTCCACACAATTCTGTGTGAACTCTGGAGATTGGCGTTCTAAAATAGTTTGGCTTTAAGAGAAAATGAGTGATATCGTGACAAGGCAACATGGTTCAAACAAAAGCTATTTACTGAATATTTCTTGAAAATCCTAGTCCTAAATCAGACTACAGTACACTAAACAAGTGTGTGCAGAAGTGTGTGTGTGTTCATATATACGTGTGTGTGTGTGTGTGTGTGTGTGTGGTTGTGGATGTGCTGAGCGCACACGCAAATGAAAGGGGTTTGTGACCCAGGATTTTGGCTTGTAGTGGGAGATTTAATATCCACACCGCATTGACTAAGCACTGAATTATGGAATAATTAAAAAAAAAAAAAAAAAACATTACTGCAAATGAATCTTATGGATTTGAATGCTTAATTCTGTTAAGGCGATCAGTGATGAACAGAGGGCAACCTACGTAAGGTTTATGTAAAGAGACAGCAGGACAGCCAGCAGCAAGTATGTACATTAAAGGGCTCTGTACATTAACTCATTAAGGCTTATTTAGCCTCATTAACAGAGAAAGTGGGTGCCAGCATGCATTGGGCTGATAACGCCACTGACTCACACACTGAGTGATCAGACATCACACACTTCCTGAATGACACACACACACACTGTGTCTGACTGAGTTACCACAAGCTCTGAACAATGCTCCATTCTCATACATGATAACTGCTCAAACCTTTTAGCACAGTTGACAATATTATTATTACTACAATACTGTATCAAATAAATATGCATTTTAAAAGGATAAAATAAATATGTATTTTTAAAAATCCTTGTTTGTTCCTTGATTGTTCATTGAATTTATTTGTAATGTCACACTCCATAGTAGTGGTTAATGGCTTATATGAAAGCAGACAAGAATTTTTCCCATAAGTATTTCTACTAGGTTTAAATGTTATAATTTTATTGTAGCAGTCGTATACACTGATATACTATCAAAAGAAGCTTTAGTTGTGCTGTCTGTTTTATTTCTGTACCAATATTATTGTGGAAAGGTGTGAATTGTTTGCCAAGCAGGGAGCTCACACCCTTCCCTTTCTCATCGCCCTGCTCACCAGTAGCTAAACGCACAGTCACGATACTCTACACACAGGAACCCAACCTGGGTCCTGACTAATCTTATAACAGACTTGCGGCGATTAATTCATATGTTTTTACCGATTGAAAATGACCGATAAGTTGATTTCCATTTCGCCAGCAGTATGGAACGCCAGTGTACCACTAGAATATAGTATAAAGTATATTTAAATAAACTTAAGGAAAAGGAGGAGAGGTAGCCACTGATGCAGTTCAGCCACTGGAGAGCACTGGCTAAAAACTGGACCTGCTTTCATTAGGGGAGGGATGGCATTACTCTCTCACTCAAAGCAACGCTAGCCAATCGCAGGTGTCTGTGAGCTCATGTATGTAGAACAGGGTAGACAGCAGTTCAAAAATATGTAGAGATTGTTCTCGTGTCTTGGACGAAGAATGTGTTTGCACCACCGTCAATGGTCGGTAGGGGAAAGTTATCTGGTGGGAGGGAATTGGTAAGACCAAATTGTGGAGGGGAAAAAAATGGGGGGAAAATATTAATTAAAAAAAAAAAGTTTAACTCCTCCACCTTTTATAGGGCGCCACTTCTTTTGAATTGCCAGTTTTATTTGAATGAATTTGCCATTTTACGATCATTGATATGAAACAAACCGGGGTTCACTAAACTCATATGTGCAATTAAAATAAATAATCTTTTTAAACTTGACAGTGTAATCCATATGTAATATTGTTCTAACTCGCCAATTATAAGAGTTGAAGTCGATCAACTGAGGTTCACATTAGTAAGTCTAAATTTTCACACACGCAAGAGCTCTAAAAGGATACATAAAGAACACTTTTCCAAGCTAACTGGATCTTCATGAGTAACTGGATTTTCTTGTGTAAATGGTCCTGTGAACAATTTACAAATGAAGTCATTTGTTCATCCAAACTCTGCAGCGACAGGAAAGTGCTTGTGCCACCAGAATCTGCATGTACAAATGTGCACCTGACCAACAAAAAAAAAAAACAATATTTGACCATTATGTTTTCCTTTTCAAACGTTATAGCCTATTATAGCCACATAGCCTACTGTGGAGGATACATTGATACACAACAAGCTTAGCAGAACCGCCACCAAACTGTGAAGATGTCCCAACATCAGACTTGCATGTTTTAAAAAAAAAAAAAAAGAAAAATGTACAAAAGGTACAGTTTCTTTGGCTGGATCTAGTTACCTGCCATTTTTGTTACCTCAGTGAACAATATTTTGACAGACTATGTTATTGAACGAACTGATGTATGTGTACGTACAGTATTATACGCACTGCTTACAAACTGTGTACACTAACATGGAGGTTTTAAAGAATAATTCTCTTCTATAAATTTATCAGTAGGCATTAAGAGGCTTTGCTGCATGGGATGTACAAACAGATGTGCATAATTTATGTTTCCTGGTGGTACCGGTATGTTTACACTATACATTTCTTGACTGAAAGAACTAATTTTCTTCATATTTTTATTTACTTTATGCTTTGCAATGATGGGTCGTTTGCGAACTCTGTACATGAGGAATCTTCTGGAGACTCGATTTAAGAGCAAACACGACAAACTGCTTTAAAACAAACACGATGCAAAGTACATTAAGAATTTAATTGAACAATTTAGGCAACAGCTAAGACAAAGACCAACAAGCTCGGCCGGCTGGAATTTCAGTCAGGCTTTGGTTGGGGCGAATCTTGCATCTCTACTGGCACACCTAAATTTACATTTCTGGCTACGCTACCGGCTCCAGTGTTTCCCCTGTCCGACAAGCTCCGCAATCTACTATTAAAAATATCTTGCTAAACAATTGAATCATCCAGAATACAATAACCTAAAGAAACACGGCAAAATGAACATTTCTGCCATTTCAGATGTAAGGAGAGAACGGGAGGACATATTTGAATTTCGCCCATTCACGTTTCCAAAATGGACTGCATAAAGTTTCAAACAGGCAGGAATTATTGTGATGATCCGGTGAATTGCAGGTTAGCCCAGTGTGGTGATACTGTATAAAAGTTTAATATCAACACACAACAAACTTATCTGTCTTATGATCACTTTTTTACATTTCAGTAAATCAATATTAACATGGGGGGGGGGGGGGTGTATGAGACATGGTCTGTGTTCTATTGTGCACACAGCTCATGAGGAGCGTTAGATGGCAGTGAGACAGACAATGAGACAGTGTGTACGGAGATCAGGCATGTTAGTTTCATTTCTCAGACCAAATCAAAAATTTGTCAACACTTCCTTGTTTACTAGAGTCAGTCGCGCACACACGCGCACACACACGCACCTTTTACACACACATGCAAGGCACTTACGAGGCACAGACCAGCAGAAACTCACTGAAATTCTGAGTGGCTGAGCGAGTTTGTGCTTTCATCATCACAGCCAACCAGTGCAACAGAGAGTCGTGTTCACTATTTACCTACTGTTATTCAGTCTTTCATTCTGCCATTAACAGTATATACACTATATACACTACATTGCCAAAAGTATGTGGACATCTGTCCATCACACCCATACGTGGATCTTCCTCAAACTGTTGCCACAAAGTTAGAAGCACACAATTGTATAGTTGTCTTTGTAGGCTGTAGCATTACACTTTCCCTTCACAGGAACTAAGGGGCCCAAACATGTTCCAGCATGACAGTGCGCCTGTGCACAAAGCGAGCTCCGTGAAGACATGATTCGCCAAGGTTGGAGTGGAAGAACTTGAGTGACCTGTACAGAGCCCTGACCTCAACCCCGCTGAACACCTCCGGGATGAACTGGAACACCGACTGCACCCCGGACCTCCTCAACCAACATCAATGCCTGACCTCACTAATGCACTCGTAACTGAATGAGCACCACAGTGAAAATCCAAAATCTTGAGACCTGAGACTTGGATGCAGCTGCTCGGCCATGGAAACCCATTCCATGAAGCTCTCTACGCACTGTTCTTGAGCTAATCTGAAGGCCACATGAAGTTTGGAGGTCTGTAGCTATTGACTCTGCAGAAAGTTGGCGACTTCTGCGCACTGTGCGCCTCAGCATGCGCTGACCCCGCTCTGTGATTTTACGTGGCCTACCACTTCGTGGCTGAGTTGCTGTTGTTCCCAATTGCTTCCACTTTGTTATAACACCACTAACAGTTGACCATGGAATATTTAGTAGTGAGGAAATTTCACGAATGGATTTATTGCACAGGTGGCAACCTATCACGAGCGACTCATTCTTTCACAAATGTTTGTAGAAGCAGTCTGCATGCCTAGGTGCTTGATTTTATACACCTGTGGCCATGGAAGTGATTGGAACACCTGAATTCAATGATTTGGAGGGGTGTCACAAAACTTTAGGCAATACAGTGTGTGTGTGTGTGTGTGTGTGGTGTGTATGTATGTATATATATATATATATATATATATATATATATATATATATATATATATATATATATATATACACACACACACACACAAATAATAATAATACAAATATTATTTCTACCAGTATTTTCCAGTGTTTCTGGGGGCATATTGGTAGGATTCATATTTAATTAAAAAAAGAAAAGTTTAGGACATGCCCACTTTGGGCTTAAATCTGAATGCAGATCAGATACAGATGTGAATATCTGGAGTACTAAACAGATCCAGATACATCCTTAATATACTCCACATTATTAGGAACACTGGTACACCTGTTCATTTATGCAATTATCCAATCAGCTAACCAAATGGCAGCAGCGCAATGTGGAAAATCATGCAGATACAGGTGAAGAGCTTCAGAATGAAGAAAAAGTGTGATTTCAGTGACTCTGACTGTGGCATGGTTGTGTCAGATGTGCTGGTTTGAGTATTTCAAAACTGCTGTTCTACTAGTATTGCCTCTCTAGAGTTTACACAGAATGGTGTGATAAACAAACAAACAAACAAAAAAAAACATCCAGTGAGCAGCAGTTCTGCAGGAAAAATTGGACGGTGAGTGTATGTACACAGTTTCGCATGTTCTCCCCATGTATGCTCAGGTTTCCTTCGGGTTCTCTGGCATCCTCTCATCTTCCAAAAACATGCCAGTAGGTGGATTGGTGATGCTAAATTGCCTAGTGAATGAGTGTGTGATGCGCTGTGATGGACCGGTTTCCCATTCAGGGTGTATCCCTGCCTTGCACCCAGTGTTACTAGGTTATACTCCAGATTCACAGTGACCCTGACCTGGATAAAGTGCTTACAGAAGATAGATAGATAGATAGATAGACAGATATGGGCCTGTGCTGTGTACTGTAGGTTTATATGGTGCGAGTTATAAGTGTGTATCAGCTGGCGTAATAAACATTATGTTAAATAAACAAAAGGTGTCACATGTCTGTTCATTAAAAGACATGACTTTGTTAGATCCCTGTATATATAAAAAAAAAAAAAAAAAAAAAAAAAAAAAAAAAAAAAAAAAAAAAAAAAAAAAAAAAAAAAAAAAAAAAAAAAAAAAAAAAAAAAAAAAAAAAAAAAAAAAAAAAAAAAAAAAAAAAAAAAAAAAAAAAAAAAAAAAAAAAAAAAAAAAAAAAAAAAAAAAAAAAAAAACTGTACTTGGTCATTAATGAATATCAGATAATAAACTGATATATGATTACATAGTATATTAACAGGGTGATAGAAGGTGTGGAGTTGGTGGATTTGAATAAAAGGTTTGATAACTAACTTCAGTGTAGGCCGACCAGTGCTCACACCGTGAGCACACACACCCCCTCACACACACACACACACACACACACACACAGGGGTACTTAACACTAGGCAAAGGCAGGCCACTGCCTTGGGCCCCCAGAAGCCAAAGGCCCCTAAAATTGCAAATTCTATATATTTTTAATTATTAATGCTAAATAAGGTATGCTGAAAATGTAAACATTGATATTAAAACAATTGAATAGGGTCCCATTTCTATATTTTGCCTAGGGGCCCCCAAATCCCTAAATCCACCCCAGCACGCACGCGCACACGCGGACACACCTGGAAGAGCCAAAGCGGAGCTTGTCGCTGCACATCGCGCGCGCTGTTACAGGACGTGGAATGCAGAGCGCGAGCACCGGACATGCGCAGACAAACAGAAGGAGCGCCGCGCGCAGCCTCAAGGCGAGTTTCAGCCACTCCCATGAAGAGGGATAAGAGGGTTACAGGTAACTAACTTACCTGCATTCATAAACCTACACAACGATTAATAATAATAATAATAATAATAATAATAAGTATTGAACACTACACAATAACTAAACTGTTTAACCATATATATGCATTTTTTTTTTTTTAAAAACACCGAATAAGAGTTCACACAACTCGACCAGTTATGTTAAAATACCGAATTAAGCTATAAATCGAAATGAAAGCCCGGTTCTTTGTTTTATCACCAGCCTTTAGTCTCCATGAGCGAGAAAGTTCAACAAAAAACATCAGACAAACAATATATTTACCACAGACACACAATTAACACTGAACTACAAACAAAAAAAACCTGTATTACTGTACTACCCACACTACTGTACTGAACAGTACGCTGAAACATGGAGCATAAGCCGCCTCGGCTAACTGTACACCCTATGCAGTGCAGGAGTGTGCGGTTTGGGACGTGGCCACTCTGTAGCCGTGAATCCGCCGCTTTCAGGCTTCCACTGCCGAACACCCAGTCCACACACACACTTCATCCCACTCACACGCTACCAGCGAGGACAGACACATAAACTTGGATGAAAGTGTGTGCTGAAGTGTGTTGTTTGTGCAGCAGATGAAACTCCGCTGTGTGTGTGTGTGTGTGTGTGTGTGTGTGTGTGTGTAGGGACAGGAATAACATAAACAATAACACAACTCGGCTTTAGCCGCTTTACCTCATTGTTCAGCTGCTCTGCGCTGCTCCGAGTCCCAAAGCGAGAAAAGTGAACAAAACAGTGCCGATAACGAGCACTTCCTCATCTATCCTGCCTCCGAAGGGCTGAACGGGTTTCTCGCCTCGGAGTACAAACTCAATTTCCTGGTTTGGGAGAAAAAGGGGCTGGAAGAGTGGAGCCTGTCAACTCCAATCAGGATCTGCCACTCACCCCCTTATCTCTCCCTCTAGCGCTCCCTCTTTCAGCGCCCTGAACAGTACTGTATGCAGCTGAAGTGTATAAATATTCCTCAGACTCCCCTCTACACCTCCATGTCCCTCCTGTAGCAGTCCCTCCAGTCGCTCAACTCTGCAGCCCGAGTCTCGACAAACTCGCTCTGTCATTAACGGTTAAAGCGAGTCAGAGCTATAGTAAGCCATTCCTCCCGCCCTGTCCCGTCCCTCCTCCCTCTCACCCTGAGGAGAAACGCCCCGCCTCCACAGACACAAGCCCCGCCCATCTCCAACCAACAAATCCCGCCTCCTGTGCTGGGATTGGCTAATACTCCATATCCACAAAAAGGTACAGCACGGATTATCCAATCAGGTGGGAAACTGCACAATGGTGTTTTTGGCTCAAAGTTCAAACCAATCACAACAAACTTTAGAAGTCCTGCTAACAGGTTAGTATTACCGCATGTATAGACGGCTCACTAATTATAGATTACTATCAGGCAGATGTTTTTAAATGCTCTTGTTCAGGTTTAAAAAAAATAGCGCCCAAGGTGACATACTTCCAGGTTTCAAAACAACAACAACAATTTGGGAAGAGACCTTTTTAAATTCAATAATTGCAGCAATACCCTTTAATATAACACTGCTCACTCTATTTAAGAGTCTTATGATCTACCTTTAAATATATTAATGAGCCATAAAGTAAATATATATTAATTTTGTTGTGATTTAATGAATAATCGAGCACTTTTCGTATCATTCTTATTTACTTCACCCGAGAAATGAAAAGTGTGTCAATCGTCTCTATCCGTTTGAGCTTGCTGACGTCACTCACACACTGATAATACACCGTGGGCCAGACCTGAGCAAACTACAGCCTGCGAAGTGTTACTGCATATGTCCGAGAGATGGCGCTGTGACGCTAGGCCTGCTCTGTTCACTGTGTTGACTCAAACTAGTATGACTCAAAATAGTTATATAAATATAAGTTTTAAAAATATGGTTGGACCCGTGTCACACTTATGTATTGGGACTTGATATAGTCTTGTGTACTGTACTATTGTATTATGTTTTGTACCATATGTTTTGGTCCTGGAGAAACATTTCGTTTTAATGCGTACAAGCTATACAGAGGAATAACAATAAAACCCACCTGACACTTAACTTGAAATACAGTTATCGATCACAGGTTACTGATCAGCACCTGTCCACTCTGCTGCGAATTCCACCATCAAAATTGACACCAGGCTTCAATGTGTGTTAGGCCAGGAGATGAAGCACTAACCTCATATGTGAATTTTTTTTTTTTTTTTTAGTACAATTATTCGGGTCGCTTCCAGAAAGCCGGATTTGCGAGTAAGATTGATAAGAATCATGAAAATATGACTGTTTCCGTTTCAGATACAAGGCTTGCATGAAATCAAGATTACCCTAACAGCTGCTCTGAGACTAACATGCAAAATGATAAGTATGCTACATTCATTCGTTTTCTGTTTATGAAATAGAAAAATGAAGAACAAACATTTCAAAAAGATGATTCTAACGATATTCTAAATCCTTTTCATGATTCAAAATCTGG
>CM040980.1:19487412-19590710 GCA_022985145.1 Pangasius djambal
CACCACTCTCCACACCACTAAACCCAAGTCAGTACCACGCAACACACCACTAAACCCAACTCAACACCACTAAACCCAACTCAACACCACTCTCCACACCACTAAACCCAAGTCAGTACCACGCAACACACCACTAAACCCAACCCAGCACCACTCTCCACACCACTAAACCCAACCCAGCACCACTCTCCACACCACTAAACCCAACTCAACACCACTCTCCATACCACTAAACCCAACTCAGCACCACTCTCCACACCACTAAACCCAAGTCAGTACCACGCAACACACCACTAAACCCAACTCAACACCACTCTCCACACCACTAAACCCAACTCAACACCACTCTCCACACCACTAAACCCAAGTCAGTACCACGCAACACACCACTAAACCCAACTCATCACCACTAAACCCAACTCAACACCACTAAACCCAACTCAGTACCACTCAACACACCACTAAACCCAACTCAGTGCCACCCGACCCACAACTAAACCCAGGTCAGTGACACTTGACATGCCACTAAACCCAGCTGAGTGCCACTTGACACACCACTAAGTCCACCTTAGTGCCACTCGACACAACACTTAAGCACCACCCAGTTTCATTCCTAGCAACACTCAACCTGTGTTTTGGCAGCTGGTAGCTTGTCAGACCAAGCAAGATTTTTCAGTAGGGAAGGGAAAGAAAGGATTTAGAGATAAGATCAGTGCTTGGCTCAGTGAGAGAAAAGGCTGAGTTCACCTGGGGTTAAAAACAACATCACTGTATTTGCGTGAAGGGGAGGTTGTATGGAGATACTGGTGACACAGCTCTATGTTTCAACTAAACCAGCTTTAACAAAGTTGAGGAACATGAAAAGGGCATTAGATGCTGGATGCTGAATAACTTCTTCCTGCTTAATTCTGACAATCCAAAAGTACCTCTACTAGGGCCACAGGCAGCTAGAAGCAAGCTTTCTGATTATGAAGGAACTCTGGATAGCCTTTCAGCTACATCATGTGCAGCAGTGAAAGGCTTTAGTGTGATTATTGACTATAGTCTTTTATCTGACATCATTTGATAATATTCCTAGGATAGCCTTCTTTCATCTCAAAAATATTGCTCAACTTAAGAAATATGATGTCATTACATGATGCAGAAAAATGAGTTCATGCTTTTATTACCACTAGGTTGTACTGTTGTAACGCTTTGCTGTCTGGATGTTCCAGCAGGTGAATAAATAGTGAAAGGCTCCAGTTAACCCAGAACACTGCAGCCAGAGTCCTTACGAGAAGCAGAAACTGATCATATCACTCCTATTTTCACTCCTATACACACTACACTGACTCACAGTCAAATTGTGCTTCTTTACCAGTACCTAGAATATTGAAGACTACAAGACAGACAAATGGTTACTGAAACAAAAGGTTTATTAAAAACTTTCAAAGGACCAAAAATAAAATAAAAAAAATAAAAAAAAACAATGACCAGAAACTGGAACCATCATACAGTAAGCAGGACGTGACCTCTTTGGAAAGAGGAATCTTCTACAAATATTTATTTTGGGTATGATGATTTTGAAATAAGTGATTTTGAAATTGAGTGAGAAAAAAATGAGAAAAATTGCATTGAGGAATGGGAGAGAATGTGAAAATCAAAATGTGCAAAGCTCACGGGGGGGGGGGGGGGGGGGGTTCCTTATCAGTTAAGCTGTGTTTAGATTTTTTTATTTTTAAATAATTCTGAGGACATCTAAATACTTAATTTAGTTTTATTTCTGTAGAGAGTCACTTTTGATATTTTTGGAGGGTTTGGGGTTGAATACTTTCTGGCAGCACTGTATTAATCAGTAAATTAATGATAGTTCATGTGAGATAATTTCAACATTTCACACTGTATTTCTCATTTAGCTCACACAAAGTGGCATGTATGTGTGTGGTGGCAGAGTCATCGGAGGTAAACTGTGTGTGTGTGTGTGTGTGTGTGTGTGTGTGCATGTAAGTGAGTCCAGAGGTGACACTGCAACTGCTTTTTCTGAGTTTCTGTGGTACTGTGGTAATCAATGCAGAGTGTGAACAAGGTGTCTCCTTACAGAATGAGAGAATGACATCACATGACCAGTCATGATCTTAATAACACTCCATCTCTAACCAATTCTCTCTCTTATACACACAAATACAGTTATATGGAGGTCACTCCTAACTCTGCACTTTCAGACAGGGGGACAAAATTCAACACAATGATTTTAATTTTCCACTTAAAGAAACTTTTTTTCAAAAATAACAAAAATAATAACAGCACAATAGAAAAAAGGACAAGAGCAATCCACAAAGTGCTGCACCAGAACTTTATCAAGCACTGTTAGAACTGTGTGTTGTCTTCAGACGATACTACCTTTTTTTTAAGCTCTGCCAGGAGGTTAAGACACAGATGAATCTTTCAACAAAATTATGACCAATACAAAAATAGTTGCAAGAGAAAAAGAAAATTAGTGTTTTTCAATGGCAGTCCCAATTAAGAATGTAAAGAAGCCCGACATGTGCGTAGAGCAGTGTTTACTGGATACGACAGGAACGGTTCCAGTGCTGTTTTTCTCTCCTGAAGAGGTTTCACCAAAACTGTAGTGGTGTCAATAACATTGCTAATTAAAAACTATTATGTGTTATTTGGTTTATATAGTGATGGTGCAGTGGGTAGCACTGTCAGCTCACAGCACCAGGGTCCCAGGTTCAATCCTGCGCTTGGGTTACTGTCTCTGTGGAGTTTGGCATGTTCTCCCCATGTCCGTGCGGGTTTCCTCTGGTTTCTCCAGTTCCCTCTTACCTCCCAGGTGGATTGACCAAGATAAATTGCTCCTAGGTGTGAGTGAATGAATGAAAATGTGTGTGTGTGTGGTGTCCTGTGACTGGAATCCCAATCCAGGGTGTATTCACACTTCATGCCCAGTGTTCCCAGGATAGGCTCTGGATCCATGGCAACCCTGAATAAGAATAAGAAACCTCTTAAAACCTCTTGTGGTTGAATGAGCAAATCCCCACAGCTACACTCCAAAATCTAGTGGAAACCTTCTCAGAAGACTGGAGGTTATTATAACAGCAAAGGGGTATTAAATCTGGAATGAGATGTTCAAAAAGCACATGAAGGTGTGATATTTGGAAATATAGTATGTATGTTTTCGATGCCATTTGTGAACCAGCTTCCAATTCTCTATGTAGTGAAGTGAAGTGACTTGTGATCAAGTATGGTGACCCATACTCAGAATTTGTGCTCTGCATTTAACCCATCCAAGTGCACACACACAGTAGTGAACACACACCCGGAGCAGTGGGCAGCGTTTTTTGCTGCGGCGCCCGGGGAGCAGTTGGGGGTTCGGTGCCTTGCTCAAGGGTCTCACCTCAGTCGTGGTATTGAGGGTGGAAGAGAGCGCTGGTCATTCACTCCCCCCACCTACAATCCCTGCCGGACAAGTCCAACTCTCTAACCATTAGGCCACGACTGCCCCAACTGTATGTACAATGTACAATGTATGGCTAAAAGTTTGTGGATACCTGACCATCACACATATATGTGGTTCTTCCCCAAAGTATGTTTGGCAATATAGTATTTTAATATAGTATATTTCAGGGGGTTTAAACCTGAAATCTCCCCCTCCTCAGCTATGCCTCTGGGTGTTGGGCTTTGCACTAGTGGAGATACCTACTGTATAAATAGAAAAGTTGATGAAGTTCAAAACAAGACAAATGGGAGACTAATGATATGGTCTTAGCAGAGATAAGCCTGTGTGAGTTAGTAAGTGAGTTTCTTTATTGCTTAAAACAGTGTATATTTTTTGATATACTTTAATCTGTATAATAAATGTTAACACCTAATAGTTCATACAGTTGAATCGTTTGCTAGCCCTTCCAGAACTGTCCTATTCTTCTTTCAGAGCCTAGGTTGTTGGTATTATTCAACAGAAATAATATGTTTAAAATTGAATAGTCTCCCTTATTAGTTAGTTAATTCCCTAATGAACTGTGGACTGAACCATACAAAATTCTGTTTCCACCAAAGAAAAAAACTTTCACCACAAAGCTTCTGCCACATAAAGGTAAATCTATGGTGGGAGGGCTCTGTGGCACCAGCATAAATGGTTAAATATTTTCTGCTGAACTATGACTTTAAATCATATTCTCACCTGTTTATAATGAGCTCTCATTTACAGCTTCACCTTGGTATCGTAAATCATAGAGGCCCACACACACTGCAGGTGCGGAGAGCTGTGGAGAGCCTGAGGGTACGTGTGTGTACATTTGTTAGAGGTGAAACTGTCACTCACAGTGTTGTCTGCTATACTGTGTTTATGCACAATCTTCTGATTCTGTTTTAAATAATAACGTGTAATATGGTAGGGGTGATTATCCATGTCTGTATCATAGCTTTGCAGTGGCAAATACAACTAGCAAACTACATAAGTGAAAATGTTGAGCCCCAGTGTCTCCCTTTTGGATATACTGTATATTTCACAACATAGGGTGTAGAAGCCATTATTGTATACCCTATATGCAGCACTTACACTACATGACCATCACACCCATATGTGTTTGTTGAACATCTCATTCCAAAGTTGGTCTCCCCTTTGCTAGCCTCCACTCTTCTGGGAAGGCTTTCCACTAGATTTTGGAACGTGGCTGTGGGGATTTGTGCTCATTCAGCTACAAGAGCATTAGTGATGTCAGGCGAGAAGATTTGGCGTACAATCTGCATTCCAGTTCATCCCAAAGGTGTTTGTGGGATTGAGGTCAGGTATCTGTGCAGGCCACTCAAGTTGTTCCACACCAACCTTGGCAAACCATGTTTTTATGGAGAATACTTTGTGCACAGGGGCACTGTCATGCTGGAACATGTTTGGGCCTCTTAGTTCCAGTGAAGGGGAATTGTAATGCTACAGGATACAAATACATCCTATACAATTGTGTGCTTCCAAATTTGTGGCAACAGTTTGGGGAAGAACCACATATGGGTCTGATGGTCAAATGTCCACAAACTTAGCCATATAGTGTACATACGGAACTGGAAGCTAGTTCACACATGGCTTATTATTGGACATCTACAGCACTACATAGGGCTACGCTAATGCTAATGGCGTAACCTATTTCACTAACTATGGGGTTAGTTCACAATGCTGTATTGTCCCATCTGCCTTTTGAAAGTACTGTAATATTTACTTTAGGACATGGCCAGTTGGCACGATATCCAGGAATGTTAACTTTGATCCTCTAGCTAGCGAACACCACGTGCAAATATACCACAGATGGAGCAATTGTTTTTTAGTTCAGTATTTAGTAACATGGCCCGTGACTGCACCTGGAAATCAACACAACATTAGTGTGAAAGCAAAGATGTGAATGGTTTAATGTTTACCACCACACCTATATATGGATACGTTCAGCATGCGGACTTTTAGCTGTTGATTTCATTTGTCATAAAAACAGCAGATCCAAAATATCACTACTATGTGTTAGTTATTCAGATCAGGACCATCTTTTTTTCCCATGAACCAAAAGTCTGTTCCTCACAAGGTCATTTTGTTACACCAGGACAAATTTTATTTATATGAAATCGAGCAGAGTGTGCGCGTGTGGGAGCTCAGGTGTGAAGTGTCAGTCGGAACGTCGGCTCACATTAATAATGCAGGAAGTCTGTAAACCGCAGTTTGTCACAAAGTCAGCACTCAAGGCTGAAACACACACCCTCATGAGAAAGATTAAACTAGAGCAAAAGATGGAGATACATGCAACACTTAAGTTGTCTCTACTTTGTCATTTTTGTGATTTTGTGAATTTATTAAATCTGCTTTGGCCAAATCTATAAAAAGTTATACATATTTTTTAAAAAGTAGACATAAAATTAATTATGTGCTGGCGAATGACTTGGTTAACTGTCATCAGAACAGTGCTACCTCTTGTACATGCTGGTAGAGACTGGTTTTGGCCAGTGATAGCTGTGGAGAAAGGAAAGCTGTGAAGGGCTACTGCAAGACTATCCACAAATGGGGCCTTAGACTAAAAAGCATTTAAAGTGTTGTGTTGAATAATTCTGGACTGCACAAAATGGTGTAAAAAAAAAAAAAAAAAAAAAAAAAAAAAAAAAAAACTTTTTGACCTCCAGGTCTGAACAAAGTGATCTGCTTCATGCCCCAACACTCTGGTTTCTCTCATTGGTTTCTTTTTGAAAGTTCAGCAGCAAAGTACAAACCGTTTACCCCCAGGTAAGGTTCATAGGAAAAACCAAGATTATTTTCCCACCCCTGTTTTAGTCATTGCCAATTTGCACCCACTACTTAGTTCTCTCCAACAAACCAGCTACCAACCAGGGAGAGTGAGGGCACACATGTTCTTCTGCATACACGAGGCTCACAGATACCCACAGTTGGATAATGCTGAGCTGACTGACAGGGGAGTGAGCAACACTATCCTCCCAGCTAAAGCTGTGGCACTGTCAAGACTCGAACTCACGATCCCCTGACGACAAGCAGGATTTTCTTCCTAAGAAAGCTCAGGTTCTTCAATGTGTGCAGCAGACTAATAGAGTTGTTCTATCAGTCCAATGTGGTCAACGTTCTGCTCTATGGTGTGGACTGCTGGGGGAGCAGCATCACTACAGGAGACACCATGAACCTCAATAAGCTGATCAGAAAAGCCAACTCCATCACAGGACTGACGTGAAAACAATTACAGAGAAGAAAGTGGCAGCAAAACTGGACATGATGAACAGTTTTGCCCATCTTCTCCATGTTATTCTGTGACTGTGCACCTTGTTGTAGTTTTGTACCTATTGTTATTTTTCTGCACTGACATCTTTTTGTACTGTACAAAAAGGAAGGGGCGTGGGGGGATGCACCCAAGTGTCCCCTTGGTGATCGATAAAGTAACATCTATCTAGTCTCCTGATCACTTCTCTGTTGCTGCTAGTGAGCAACTCGACTGAGATCCTCTGCTTTTCTTGTTACTTAGAAGAACTGCTCTTACCACGATTTTTACTTATCTGCCCCCTGAAATGAACTCTCCTCTTTTTTTTTTTAGCTTGAAGGGGCTTTAAATGTAAATTAGTAATTTCAGCAAGAAAGGCTAGATAGACTCAAAACCTAAAAGTAGACTCTACAACACACTACAAAAACACATGGTTGAATTGTATTACTCTATAGCAAGTCTTCCGAATTGACAGGCAAGTTGAGACACCTACTTGTTCCGATTAGATGTTCCACATTTTCCATTTACAGAGCCTGGAGCGCCAGACAGACCTTTTTTTTTTTTAATCTGAGAAGATACTTTGACAGCTATTAGAAACTACTAGAAGGTGGGGCAAAATTGACCAGATATTACATATTTTATCACTTTAACTGCCGTTAAAGCTTTTTTTTCCCCCTAAAGGAAACGGACAGGCAAATAGAGGTACGGACAGAGAAAGTAAACTGACAAGTGGTGACGTATGTGCGGTAAGAACAGGCTGTGAAAAGAGAAACAAAGAAGACAGGAAGTGACTGTAAATACAAAACATTTATTCAGAACACAAACCAGTCAAAGTGACACAATCAGTACTACTGTTATACACCATGTCTCTCACTGAGAGCAGTGTGTGTGTGTGTGTGTGTGTGTGAGTGAGTGAGTGAATGTGCACGCATCAGAGTATACAAGTTATTTGCCGGTGATCAGTGGATTCCTCAGCACCACGATGACCGAGTCTCCTCTCAGGAACATCTTGGAGATGTAACGGTCTTTATTCACTGGTTTGGACTTCTTCTTTCCCTTTCCGCTCTTGGGCACCTCAGTCCACATCTCCTTTACGTTCTCCAGGACCATGTTACAGTGTCTACAGACACAGACACAGAGATCACTCTTCCATCACCACACAGACAGATGTACAGACTGGCTCAGGACACAGTTCAATACACAGAATAGAAACAGATTATCAATATGGGAAGAAAGAGACATATGAGACAGACAAATTTATAGAAAGATGGATGTACACTCAGACAAAACAGACAGAGGGATGGACAGACTGAGTAATGGATGAACAGACAGGGACAGTATACTGGTTCCATAGGAGAGCTGTAGGATAGAGATGTGTATCAGGCCTGGTAACCCAACAAAGAAGTCACGGGCACACACATTTGTTTACTTGTGACAAATAAATCCCACGTTCATCAACATGGGAGCATGCTATTTAAAGTATCAGTGTTACAGGCAGATCACTAGTCTATGCTAGTCTATTTACACAACAAAATATTTGATAATAATTGACAGTGATAATCGATAATCGATTTATTTATCGACTCATTTCAGTCTTTGCCCTTTTAATACAATGCATCAATTCCAATCATTACACCCCTAATAATTTCACTTATTCACAATACCTTCAGTTTAAGGGACTGTTCTCTAAGCAACGTGTCACATTATATATCTAAAGATTGGAAAGTATAGAAAATTCTTTTAAACATTCTCTGGTAGGAACCTAAATTCCACCTATATTGTGTCCACACCCACTTAAGTGGTGACTCTATCCTACATGCCCCGATCATGTCCAGTCTACAGGTGAAGTCTACAGGTGAACGGTTCCCCAACACCAAAATAGGCCACAAAATTCATCAATGTCACATTATATATGTGGCAGATACTGCACCCAAAAAGTCAAATTTAGGCAAGTTGCTATGAGCCGTAACATATCCTGTTGAGGATGCTAGGATGGCTGACTGCAGCTATTGCAGTAGTTTCTTTGGGTCTCCTGGAAGTAAAAGGATTCAGAAGTGGGTTCTCAGTCTGTGCATAGCCCCCAAATGCCTCAGCGATGCCCTCGTCTCAGTGAGAGGGGCACCAGCTCTAGCTTAGGGCAGACATAAAGCTCTTCTCAAAAACGAGGTCCTCTTGATGCCCCACTGGAGAGAGATGATCACCCCAGACGCCTCCCTCACTGGCTGGGGGTCAGTGTGGCATCAGGGGCATGTAGATCAAGCAGCCTGAACTGAAGATGATCCATCTAGCCCTCAAGCACCTCTTATCTGTTCTGAGATATTGCCATGCATTGGTCTGTTTGGACAACGCTGCGACAGTCAGACACATCAACCACCATGGTGGCATAAAGGGGAGACGGTTATACGTCTCAAATGTATCTCAAACTCGTTCACCACCCCGAGTCTTGAGTTTCGGTTGCAATGGTGAAGTAGGTATTTCTTTGAAGAAGAGGTTGCCCATGAATTTCACTGGGGTATAAATATGAGGACACAGAGGTCAAATCCCCTTAGTCATTCATCAACATGGGGAAAATTAGACTACAACACACTACACAAATGTGTTGACCTTCATAAATCATGCTATGGCAATGAAAAATAGCTACATGCCCAAAAATCTCCATATCCAATGTTAGGTCAGTAATTAAGTTTAATGAACCCTTCACACTAGCAACTGATAGTCCACTCATGTATTAAATTAAATGCACTAATCTTCGTGATAACGGGTTGTTTGATTCGCTATGTGCCAGGCGTCGTACTAGCTTCGTCGAAAATTTGGCAAAGCAAGCTAACTGTACTAACTACGCAAACTCACCAGAGGCATCAACGATCTCTGCTACCTCCTTACGAGCTTTATTTTTCTTTGTAACGTCTCTTTACACACTGAATGAGAGGTTGTACATGGTAGGATAAGATGAAACCACTGTTATAATTTTTTTCCCCCTCAGTTTTTGATTATTAAACAGTAAATGGGAACTAATTGCAGGTAAGAACTTGCGTAATTTAAAACATCAGACTACACGTGCCATCGGATTGCTCCGAGGAATCATTTAAGACAGCTGTTTGGATATTTTGCTTCCTGTGGTTGAGAAAATCTCAGTTCATGTGTCACTTGTCACAGAATTGCATTGTCGCTTGCTGCTGTTGCTGAAATCACGACTCTGTTGCACACATACACACAAAATTAGTCTTGTCACATTTTAATGCGATCGTAAGGTAGGAAGCAGGTTATTTCTGTCATATATGATGCCGCCATATAAATCACACCTGAAATATCTGCAAATATAAATAAACAAAAACACTCATACATACAGATGAGAACAAGACACCCCCTACAGCGACACACTCTCCACACTGGCAGTGGGTGCAGTCTTCAGTGCTGTATTCAGTAGCCTAAGATCATGAAGGCCCTCATTACCTGTCGAAGGCTTTGACTCGACCCAGCAGCTTCTTGTTGTTGCGGCAGTTGATCAGCACCTGCGTGTTGTTCTTGACGGACTGTGTGAGGACGGACAGCGGCCCGGTGTTAAACTCCTCCTCCTCACGCTTCTGCAGCTCCTCAGGGGTCATCTCTGACTTTGGCTTGTTCAAAAGACTCCTACACCACAACAACAACAAAATGAATTAAAACTAAACACATGTGCACGCACACACACACACAAGCTCATCAAGGGTCAAGTGGTTTTATCATCATATCAATCATATACATCTGGTACAGTATACAGTGAAACTAAGCAACGTTCCTCCAGGAGCATGGTGCTATGTAAAACAACACAGAACTGCAAGAGACTACACAAAACTAAATAAGACTACACAGTCCTACACAGGACTACGCAAAGTGCATGTGTCCAAACAGCGCAAGACAGTGCAGCGCCAGTCAGCACACGGTTCTTGTGTGGAATAAGGTGCAAAGAGATACTACCGTTGTTATTTCAACACCGTCGGCTTGTGGTTCATGGGAATAAAGATGAGTAGTTACTGTGCTCAAATAAAAACTCTGATTTCTATTAGACCTTTACACCATGGCAGAGGTCTCGGAATTAAAAACTACTGAAACAGAGAGGCAAGAATCAAACAGAGGAAACCTGGTAAGAAATTGATTTTTACCTACCATCATATACTTTTATTTCAAAGATGGTTAGATGTTTAAACACTGACAGAAGGTAAATGATGTGAATATTACTACAGTGATTAGAAATATCTAGAGAGAGAAAGAGAGGTAGTTATACAGAGAGAGCAAGAGAAAGAGAGAGGGGAGCAAGAGAGAGGCAAAAGAGAGACAGAGGTAGGGAGCGAGATAGAGATAGACAGGAGAGAGCAAAATAGACAAATATAGAGAGAGTAAGATAGAAAACGAGATAGACAGAGAGGTGGGCATCGAGACAGAGCGAGATAGACAGAAATAGAGAGAGAGCAAAATAGAGAGATAAATAGATACATAGATAGATAGAGAGAGAGAGAGAGAGAGAGAGAGAGAGAGAGAGACTACTAATTGATATCTGAGCGGCAACGACGTTCTTGTAGTTCAAAGGAATGAATGAATGAATGAATGAATTACTCATGATCTAGGTTATCCAACATAGATCGATCCAACAAATATCTAGCGACTCAACAGTAAACCATAAAGAATACGCATCTACTAATTATTCACTAAAATGATCTGATTAGCATTACCAAATCATTTAACAATGCCTTGCTAGCGGTGCTGCTACACACAGCCTGCACAGCTACCTTAGCCTTAGTGTGCTAGCCACCGCTGTAATTAAAACAAACTCTGCCAGTGAAACTTATCGCACTGTGACTGTGGGAAAGAGAAAGATAAACTTACATTTTGTTTTATCCTCTGTTACAGCTCTGACAGATAAAACAGGTAGCAGGTCTGCTAACACGCTGACTGAACGTCGCTGATGATGGCGCCACTTCCGGTTCTAAACCGCCTCAAATAAAACTATTTCCGGGTCAATTTCCTCCTTTGCTTTTGAACGCGTAGTTGCTTAAAGGTGCAATAGTTGATTTTTTTTTATTCCTTACTGGTACCAATAACCTGGAGGATATGTAGAACATAATGAAAAACAATGGATTAAGCCACAGATTTGGCAAAGGTTTATTAAGTGGCTAAGAAAACCAGTTTGGAAAACTGACTTCCGGTCCGGAAGCTTGTTTGTGTTTGGGTGCCTAACTACGGAAGCCCTAAGAGTACATGCATTATTATTGTTTTCTGTCTTGTTTTCTCGTGATCCTGACATAACAAAAAGCTGTTTTCTCACGACGTAATTTTATCATGAGAAACCTCGCACCTTCTGAATGGAACTGGTGTTTCGTGCACATTGCCATCGCCATCGTGAATTTAATAACTGTAGAGATGGAGTTTATCTCTGCATTAAGAGAGAGGGGCATAGACCTGATAGCCTCCTTCTTGAGTGAGTGACAGACATGGAGCTGTTTCAGCTTGAGTGAGTCCCTGATCAAAATAAAAACGAATTTGTCCATCCATGATGCTGCGGGATTAATTATAGGGATTTCCTATAATTAGACTTTTGCTCCCTCCAGAACAATAAAAACAACATGTTGTTATGTCACCGAAAAGTACACCGAAAAACTAAGTCAATATCACAAGAAAACAACTTATGGTTGAGATCACAAGAAAAATTAAGTTGAGATCACAAGAAAACAACTTATGTTGAGTTCACAAGAAAATTAAGTCGAGATCATGAGAAAACAACTTTTGTTAAGTCAATATCACGAGAAAACAACTATTTTGTGGTGTCGAGATCATGAGAAAACCTGTTATAGCGAGATCAAGAGAAAATTAAGTCGAGATCATGAGAAAACTTATTATGTTGAGATCACAAGAAAACAAGAAAGGAAGAAAAAAGCATGGCCTCTTCAGGCTTCCGTACCTAACTGTTAGAGACCTAATCTTGAAAAAAAAATAAATAAATAAACACTAATCTTACCTGATGCACCCTTAAATTGACTGAGCAAAAAGAGTAAGAAATTTAAAAAAGAGCTAAATTTACTTCAAAAGTAACTTTGACCAACAAGATACCGTGTTACGTACGGTTCACAGATATTCCTTCATTTAAGAAAATGACATCAGGTCAAAAGTTTGCATCTCCCTTTCTGAAGATGATATATACTGTACATCCACTCATTGCCTATATCAGTGGCTCTCAAAATGGAGTCCGTAGTTTTTTACATTTTCTGTTCTGTTACAGTAGTGGAAATCACAGCACAACATTATCAAAATGATTTATTATTGAGTTCTTATAGTGTTCCCAGGATAGGCTCTGGATTCACCATGACCCTGATCTGGATAAAGCAATCCCTAAAGATGTATTCATTCTTGAATATATTATGTTCATAAAATAAATCTACACTGAGGGTGGTCTGTGGAATTTATTTTACAGTCAAAAGAGTAATTGTCTGCAAAAAGAGGTTTCAGAACCTCTGGCCTATATAACTGCCTTTAAACTATTTGCATATCCTCTGAGCAGCTTTTTGTATCCTTTCAGTCGTAATAATCAACCCATGGTAGGCCATCTCCCACACAATCTTACTGACATTCGGACCCTAATTCCATTGCTTCCGAGTCATTCTTAACAAATCTGTTAAAAATCTGCCAGATTGTGTTCTTGAAGTTAGGCCTGGAGACAGTGAGGATCTTGGCAAAACATTTTAAAAATTATTTTCTGTTGATTTTGCCTTCTGTTTTGGATTGTTGTCTAGCTGGAGGGTACGATCACATTGGCCATGCTCTCTGGGTGGGATATGATATACTCTATCATTCACAGTGACACTAGCCAATTAGGGCAGCTGTGAGCTCATGTGTCTTTGGACACAAAAGTGCAGATAGCACTTTCATCACACCCTGAGTGTGTTACTCTACCCTGTGATGCAGCATGAGCAGCAGCTCAAAAAAGATGTGACTTGCTGGCCTCACGTATCTTACCCTCACCCTCCCTGGGCTGAAATCTTTGATATTATAGAGGAGCACTGACTGGTGGGAATTGACACATGACCAAATTGGGGAGAAAATGAGGGGGGAAATACAATTACATTTCATTTTAGGGAATTGTTTGGGACATTTCCATTAAATAATTGAATAACCTGAATGCTTCAAAACCACAAGGTTTACCACCACAAAGGAATTAGATGCATTTAACATAGACATTCAAAAACTTAAAAACTATGAAATGTAATCCCTAATATGAAATGTAATTGTATCCACCAGCAAGACAACAATCCAAAGCTTAGGGCAAAATCGATAGAAAATAGTTGGAAAAGAATTTTTTAAAAATGTTTTGCAATGGTCTTCTCTGTTCCCAGACCTGGTCTCAAGAAAACAATCTGGCAGAGTTCTAACAGATTTGTTAAGATGGTATTAGAGCTGAAACAGAAGAAAGATTGTGTGGGAGGTGGCCTACCATGGATCGATTATTACAACTGAAAGGATTTAAAAATCTGCAGATGGATTGGAAGGACTCTTTTAACTGTAAAATGAATTTCACTGACTACCCTTAGTATAGATGTATTATTTATTATTATTATTATTATTATTATGAACATAATACAGTCATTAATTAATTCATCTTCAGTAATTGCTTTATCCTGGTCAGAGTCCTGTTGAATCCAGAGAGCTTTTTCAACCCTAACAGAATTGAAGGGGTTAAACGCTCAAACGCCCTTGAGGACAGAATCCAGCAATCTAAACTTCTGCACTCTCAAACCCCCTTATCACAGGTATATAGTGTGTGTGAGGTCTAAGCCACAGGGTATCCTCAGAAGGAACGCGCTGCTCAGGTTTATAAGAGCAGATTTATTTACAGCATTGACAGAGATCAGATTGAGAAGTATGAGTTATGATCTGCACTGGCACCATCGTGAAATCATTTATTACACGCACTGACAGCTAAAGTATGAACTTATTAGTCCTTCAGGACACACGCTTCACCTATCAGTATCTGGGATTTGAACTCTTTCCCAGATAACCTTTCTGTTGTCAAAGGACTTTAATCACTGAGCTAGTCTTGTCTTAAATATGCATTTCCGATGAGTGATATATATCTATAGTGTGAGGGAAACGTTACACTGATCCATGGCGGATCTCTTTTTATTTGCATCATTTATCAGGCACCACACATTCCTCACGCACAAATCGCACCCTTGCTTCCTGCAGCTTTCCAGATTTGCGTATCCTGCCGTACTGATTTAAAAAAGTGTAATATGATAAGAGTGAATTTCATCCCTCTCGGCTTTTGTAAAAGAGCGATGCGTATCAATTTCTGATGTAATCTCCTGATGCACCTCAGTGGGTTAGGAAACAGAGATAAAGCTGTGGTGTCACACAGAGGCAAACGTTCTCACAATAAAGCTCTTACTCCTAAATTCCTTACTCCTAAACATCCGAATAAAATAAATAACTTACCCAACAACGTGACAAATCTGTTCCTAGTGTTTACTCTCTGCCTTAGTGATTGGTGGAAGTTCAGCATGGGAAAGAATAAAGGAGTAATGTTTAATGTATTTAAAACTAATATTTGTGGGATGGCTAAATATTGTAATAAAAAGTCATAACTATGGACACAGTGTCAGTATTTAACATAATATTACATCATAATATTATAATATTATGGTTTATTTTTAAATTTCCCTGTTACATGCTTACAAATCTTTAGCACTGACTGCAGAAATGACTGAAACACACACGCAATGTACCCATAAGGTATCATTTAAAGTCCCAACTTCAGCTGATCCGATACAGTCGCATATTCTGCTGGACGCTATTCAGAACTGGTGACTTAATTTCAAAAGATACATCAATATTACTGCGGGGAACTTTTTTCATAGTTCATATCCCATATTCAGAGTTGCCTTTTGCAGCTGTGGTCCATTCAGAGTATTAAAATGACCTGTGTGTAGTTCACACCTCTGAGGTAGAGCTATCTGAGAGGGGATTTTTCCAATAATGTCTAGACCATCGCCTTTACAGAGATGCACGTGCCTTTAATTACAAAAAAAATAAAAAGTAGATTCACGCAAAATCATGAGTATGGGTGCTGTTGGACTGTATATCATTTCAGACACAATATGGCCAAATACTTTGTTTATTTTCGCTCCGTTAACAAAATTAGTTGCCAAAGAAGTCACAGCTAGATGGAGCTTTACATGTTGCCATGCCAACACACAGACTGTCTGACAGCCCATAATAAGTGTAGTAATGCTTTCAGTGTACAATGTAATGAGCTATTGCTAGACATGGGATTTTACATAGTGAGCACAGAGAAGTGGAGTGATGCATACACTGAAATATATCAGTGCTTGTTATACTAAATATCAGCAATCTTGGAACACCGAGTGGCCAATCAAATATAGGGACTGGAAATAATTGCTGTATAAAGAGGAATAAAAAAATGCAGACCAAAGAAGCAGATCATGTTTTGTTTTTTTCTTTGCTGTCAACTGCAGTAAGATGTAACATAAAAGCAAAAGACAATTTAAAAAATAACAAATAAAACTAAGGACTATAACTTTTAGAAATAAAAACTAATTCTATTCATTTTTCCTTTTCTTCTCCTCATTTTTCCTTTTCTTCTCCTCATTTTTCCTTTTCTTCTCCTCATTTTTCCTTTTCTTCTCCTCATTTTTCTTTTTTCTTTCATTTTCTTATATAGTTTTCTTATATATTCATTTTATCGCTTCCAAATTCCACTTAATTTGCTGCTTATATCCAAAAATGTTTACACCCCACTGCACCACGTCACACTCTTACACTACAGTACTGTGCAAAAGTCTTAACACATGCAAAGAAATGCTGTGGAGCAAAGATGCCTTCAGAAATAATGAAATTAAATGTTTCTGCATTAAAAAAAAGTACTATAAAGAGCAGTAAACAGTAATAAATGAAACAAAGTCAATATTTGGTGTGACGATCCTTCGCTTAAAAAAACAATAGTAGTCTCAGGTACACTTAGTGCAGTTTTATAAGGAAATGAGCTGTAAGTGTTACTGAGCATCTTGCAGAAGCAGCCGCAGTTCTTCTGGAGACTTTGACTCTCACACTCGCTTCTTATTTTTGCAGCAAAACCCAGCAGCCTTCATTATGTTTTTTTTTTTTTTTGTCTGAAAAGTGTCTCTTATGTAATCTGCTGCTTTCTTTACTGACATGCAAACATTTTTCTGTAACATTTAATTTTGTGCTGGAAGTAAAATGAAAAAAGTTTTTGTACTGAATCAATAATGTAGAAGTCATAAAATAAAAATCTATAACAAAGTTTGTACTAAAAAAAATAGGGTGCCTAAGACACCAGTGACTAAGCACAGTACTGTATGTATATATATTTATCCTTATTTTATTTCATTTTTAATGTTAATTACTTTTAATATATGTTCTAACTCTCTGTGCTGCTATAATATGTGAATTTCCCTCCTCTCTCTCTTTATCTATCTATCTATCTATCTATCTACAGTGATATATAAATAAGATGTCCAGCATAGTATGTTGGCAATATTGTTGCATGAACGTTCCCAGTTGTAACTATCACAATAATCACTTGCTAATTTGTCTTAATTTAACAATATGGCTTCCATTCTCATTATTAGCGTATAAAATAGCACTTGATCCAGCACTTCCTAGCATTTTTCAGTATTAACTTCCCTAATAACTCGTCAATGTAACTAGACTCTGAATGTGGTCCTTCATAATTTATGACCATTAAAACAGTCTGATTGAAATAAACCGATGTTCAACAACATAATCATTTTAATTGAGGACGTTCTAAGAAAACCTTGTAGAATGACAATAAAAACAACAACAACAGTCTGCCTATCACTCTGTAACATTTGGATGAGACATTTACTGAATCTATTGCACAAATAGATTTCATACACATGGGCATTCCTCACTGAATAATAATAATAATAATAATAATAATAATAATAATAATAATATCTCATTAACTGTATAAACAGTATGTCTTTCTAATGTGTATAAATTAGTCTGGCTTGCAAGTGCAGCTTTTCATACAGAAGTTACAGCAGCCTTATAGGATAGATAGATAGATAGATAGATAGATAGATAGATAGATAGATAGATAGATAGATATCCAAAACAGAAGAACATGAAGTTATGGGTAAATAAAATCTCAGTGTGTTTAATGTTTTATTGAAGCTATAACATGTTCAGTCTTTCAGCTGGGTTATTTTATATCACTTGTACTTTAATCATCATCATCATCATCATCATCAATTGTTTTTCCCTACAGAGCGCGTGCAGTGCTGAGGTTAAAGGGGCAGTACATGTGGAAGTCTGAGCGCTGTGCAGGACGAGAAAAGTCCGGGAAAGCGCACGCGGGAGCTGAGAGTGGGAGAGAGGATGAGAAGGAAGCTGCGTTCAGGTTGTGCTCGATGCCGGAAGGAGCGTGATGCGCTCGGTAAAGTAGATGATACTGCTGAGCTGTGAGTTGAGGCTGAAACAGGAAGTGTGACCCGTGCACGGGCCAGGAAAATGAACCCGGCAGCACGAGCCCCGGGGAGTCACTCGGGCGCGCGCTCTGTCTCAGCGCCGGGTCGGAGCGCGCGCGCCGCCGCCGCCGCTGCAGTTTGCGCGCGCCGGTGCCGCTGATGAAGAGATCGTCACCGCCGGACGGATCGAGCGTCCAGTAGCTGCCTTTCCCCGGATCATCGTAGCGGCGCGGCACTTTGATGAAGCTCTGGTTCAGGCTCAGGTTGTGGCGGATGGAGTTCTGCCAGCCGCGCCGGTTCCGGTTCCGGTAGTACGGAAAGTTTTCTGTGATAAAGTCATAAATGCCGCTAAGCGTGAGGCGGCGCTGAGGACTCCGCAGGATCGCCGTCATAATGAGCGCGTTGTAGCTGAACGGAGGTTTCTCCTCCTTCACCGCTCCCTCGCTCCTTCCGTCTCTGCCTTCGCCGCGCGCGCTCGCCTGGTATCCGCCGCGCGCTGCTGAAGCGGCTCTTATCACGTCTCTGTCGCGCCGCCGCAGCGGACTGCTGATGCTGAAGCAGGAGGACATGTGGAAAACTCGACCGGCGGATTTCAGCTCCTCCAACATTACAGCGCACACACACACACAATGGAGAAACTTTTCCACACCGCTCACAGAAAACACAGAAACGTGAAATCCGGGGCATGCGTCTCTGTGCTACTGCGTCTCTCCGACTGATGATCAAACCCAGAAGCTGGACTTTAACACTTCTGAACCAGTGAAACCTCATCAGCCCCGGCACAGTGTCATTCTGTCCCGCCCCCTGCTTCATACTCCTCCCCATAGACCCACAGATTTATAAAAAAAAAAAGATTTATACACTTTTGGGCGAAAAAAGGGCCAAAATGGCATAGGTTGCACGTTTAATGGTCTTAACAACAAATCATTTGTTCAGAAAAATAGCGAGAATTAAACACGTGCACTCCTGAGAGCTCCTGTGCCACCATTTGCTCGTTCGCACTTCTGCTGTTTGGGGAAAAGCTAGAAACAGGGAAATTCATTTCACATCCATCCATTTTCTGTACCGCTTATCCTGCACAGGGTTGCGTGGGAATCTGGAGCCTCTCCCATGGGACTCGGGACACAAGGACACCCTGGACATGGTGCTGACCCATCACAGGGCACAATCGCACACACACACACATTCACACACTACAGGCAATTTTTGGAAATGCCAGTCAGCCTACAACGCATGTCTTTGGACTGGGGGTGGAAACCGGAGTTACAAATCCAAGAACCTATATCTGTCCAAAGAACACTTGGGAACACTTTTTCTCCACTCTCAGAAATTTTTTAGGGTACTAAATTGTACCTTTTCTTGTTGCTGGGGTAGCACCCTAAACTTTTTTACTTTTAATATGGAGGACATAGTGTACGTTTAAAAAGATTTCAGGACCATATTTACCTTTTAGAGTAAAGCTTTACAACAGGAGTGTCAAACTCTTTTTATGTAATGGGACACATAAGAAGTGGGCCGGGCCAAAAAAAAAAAAAAAATCAATTTAGCGGACCAATAACGCATCAACAACTCTTAAATGTGGTCAGTTATCGGCTATACTCTCCAGCCACTTTAATAGGAACATGTATAAAATCATGCAGATACAGTTCAAGAGCTTCAGGTGATGAATGGGGGGAGAAGTGTGATCTGTGTGACTGTAACCGTGGCGTGGTTGTTGGTGTCAGATGGGCTGGTTTGAGTATTTCAGAAACTGCTGATCTCCTGGGATTTTCACACACAGCAGTCTTTAGAGTTTACACAGAATGGTGCGAAAACCAGAAAACATCAAGCTGCGTGAGCTGTGGTTCCGCAGACAGAAACACCTTCTCAAAGCATCTCACAACAAACAACATGTTGAACTTTGACGGAGATGGGCTACAACGGCAGAGGACCACATCGGGTTTGACTTTTGTTCCAGTATGAACTTCATAAGAGAGCAAAGGATCAACTGATGATGAACTGAAATGGCAGGCATTCACTTGTTGAGTTTGCCCTTTGAAGTTAGCTTGTGACAGTGCATTCAGGCCAAATCAAGCATATCTGTCACATCTTATAACACATTAGCTATTTGTGTGAAAATCTGACTACGCGCATAGTGTACATTAAGATAACACTCTTTTTCGTTTTTAGCACGTGTATTTTTAGAGTGTAGCTGCAGCCTGGTCTCAGCTTGGGTGCAAGTGTGAGGGAATACTGGACAGTTGAAATGTGAACAGTTGAAATGACATCCAGTGTTTCTGTTGAAAGGTTTGTTGATGAGATAAATGACATACCCTTGCATAAAAGATCAGCTGGGATTATAACAAACCATAACATTTTACATCATATACAGTCATAGACCTTCATGTCAGTAACATTAGGCGAGGTATCATATGCTTTTTGTTTTTGTCATCATCTAGTCATTGATTTGTTTAGTCAGTGTATTTACCTGTGTCTATCCAGTACTATCCAGTACTATCCAGAATAATCACTCGTCAAGAAAATGAACAAAAATCACTATATAAAAAGAACAATACGTGCAACAAGTGATATTTTGAGCTCAAACATACAGGGATATGTATTTTTCTTGAAAACGCTGGTTTAATTAATATATATTTTATCACACCGACCCTGGAGAGAAAAACAGAACTAAGTCTCTTCCTGTATTGCCTTACAAGGTTGTAAACTTGTAGAGGCATCTTTGTCCACTCCTCCATGCATTTTAAACTCACTTATAAACTCACTTACAAAGTCTGAGACCACTAGTAAAAATGCTTCTATTTTGCCCTCTTTTCTAATTTCATTTTCATTACAAATTATATTACTGACAACAACTTGAGTGAATAGTAGAATCTCTGAAAGATTTACATGAATTTCAGAGTTTCTTAGTATTTGGTTTGTCCCCTTTTTGGCTTTAATGACAGCGTGCACTCGAGCCGGCATGGACTCCACAAGTTTGTGCAACACCTTATGATCCATTTTAGATCAAATCCATCGGAGTGTCGTCTGAACACATGCTTCGATAGAAGAGATCAGGCGTGAGGAAAATCTGACCTTGTGCACAAAGCAGTTAACACGGTCAATACCACAAATTTGCTTACATATAAATAGGGATCTAGAAATGGTGAATAATCTTGAATATTAAATATTCGAGGCATTCAGCATTTACTTCCTTTGTTTGAAATATCTCAGAATTCTAAAACCTTCTGTTTATTACAATGTGGACATTCCTCTTCAGTCGAGACCACAGGGTTTCACTAGAGCTCAAATACTAAGACTGAGATTGTAACTGTAAACCACTATAACCATTTCTGTGTGAATTGATAAGTATAAAATGCAGAAATGATACTCTTATGCAGTCCCCTTTTGTTACCAAACATGCTGATGGTGTGCATGATCAGAAAGTTAGATTTTGGTTTCATCTGAAACATGATGACAATTGTAATTCTAGTTTTCAAGACGCCTGGTAAGGTTCAAGTGCTACTCTTTTTTTTTTTTTAGATGCTTTCAGGAAGTGCTTCTTTCTTGCAATGCATCTAAACACTGGAGTGCACTGTAAAACTGAAGAAAAAAACAAACAAACCTCACAACCACCCTGTTTTCCTTTGCCTGTGGTGAAGGCTTGTGATTATCACATTGATTTACAATCCCTAATTTCCTAGTATTTTCATACTTTTGTGTTTCCTGTGCTTCCCTGTTATGAGAACATTCTCTTAGAGTGTCTAACGATGGGTCATTAAATCAGAATCTTTTGGATTTGGTGCTTACATAGGAGGTTAGGACAAACTTTACAAACTTAATAATAAACAACAAGTGAAATGCACACAAGGATTGCACGAAATGCAGTATGTGTAGAGTGCAAGAGTCGTTTAAACATTAGTTGTAGACAATGAAACCTTCAGAATGTGTGGTTTATTGGCGTCTTGAGTGTGTGCAGTGAGGAATACAGCTTCTCTCCCGGACACTGCGTGTCTGCAACGTCTCTGTGTCCCAAAATCACAAAGTCGGGCTGTAAATATCCCTTGGCCACTCCGTGCTGGATCAAAGCACGCACGGCTGACAGAGCCTGCAAGCTCGGCGACTCATCTGAGAGGAGGGAGATCACATCAGTGCAACAACTGAATGTTAAGATGAAGATTAAACATGTCAGGGTATATGTATATCATTGTGCCAGGCTTGTGCTCTCACCATTAAAGTTGCCCATAAAAGCAACACCGACAGAGCTATGGTTATGTGCTTTTGCGTGTGCTCCTACGATGCCCCAGCCTCGACCTTCATACACCACACCATCCTGGTCTACCAAAAAGCTGAACATGCGAGATTAACCGTTAACTTAACAGTTAACTCCAAGCATTCAACTGTAATAAGTGGAACTGTGCACACTGTGCTCCTATTATAGATACAACGTTCAGGTCATTTACAGACAACAGGAACGAGAACAAATAAAAGTGTTCATTAAAAATGGCCAGTGTTTGTAAAGCTGAAGGAAAATGTTGTGCTAGGCCGATGAGACAGAGCACTGTTAAGTAGTACACATTACAGGAAGGCTAACAATAACAATATTCACTGACTTGTAGCCGATGTCTGCGAAGTTGCGCTCGTGGATGTGCATTTGCTGAATATGTGTTAGTTGAGCGATGCTCTGTGTGCGACTCCAGCAGCTCCCCATTGCCGTGTGATGGATAATAAGCTTATCAGCAGGTTTGTGTAATCTTTCTCTGATCTGAACATCCACTGCCTTCCACGCACTGCGAGGGATCACCGTCACTGCGCACAAGAGAGATGGGTCAACAGCAGCCAAATCCTCATCCTCAGCCAGTAAATGTGTGTGAATATATAAACAAATTATTTTAGATCATCTCTAGACTGGCCACGTTCTTGCTTTACATGTAGCTGAGAAGATTTAATTGATTGAATTAGAAGAATTAATGAAAATAAATGTACTACCAGCATTAATTAATAATTAATGGGGTTCAGAGAGGGGTTGTCAATCTGGATAAATAATCACAGCAAAAGCCTTCGATACCGATTTATCAGTATACTATTCTATATGACGGGGTTATCAAACTTTTTATAACTGTAAAATAAATTCCACAGACCCCCTCGGTACAGATTTATGTCATAACCTTTATTTAAATATGTCCAGTAATAATGCTTTTTATTCCTGAACTTTCTACCAAAAAAATGACATTAAAGCCAAGATGACGTTATTTGTAGGCGAAGAACTATAAAAACTCAAGAATATATCTTATAGTACACGGGACGATTTACACCACTGGAACAAAACTATATTACAGCAGGTTGGTATAAGCAGAAAAATAAAAATAATTCTAAAATATATTTTTTTAAATAGTTTTAAAATGAAGGGAGGGGGTGACAGAAGAGGGACCAGTTTACTGAGCAGTAAACAGGTGTAAGGTGCAGTAACAGCCATTAACATGTCTAATAAAAGTTATTCTTGTAGTTTAAGCACCAAGATTATCAATCCAATATGACATGCAGATTATTAAAATTATCTGCATGTCACATTTTCACTGATATAGCCTATAGGCTAAATATTTAACCAATTTATGAACATAGAATTTAATTTCCGTCTGACTAAAGAGCCTTGGTATAATCTGTTATGGCCATTTTTTTGTAAAGAAAAAAATTTCCACATGTTAACTTTTCCTATCAGAGATCTGACTGCACTTTTTTATGCAACAGATACCAATTTACAAAACGATGACAAGTTATAAATAGCACAAAAAAGGGAACAAGGATGACTAATCAAGCACAGACTGCCAGTAAACTAAAATGTGCAATAATAAATAAGATTGATTTAAATAAATAAATAAATAAATAAATAAATAAATAAATAAATAAATAACCGCATACATTTTTACCGATATTCAGTCTTTTATGGTTATTTACCAATCTAAAAGCGCTTATTAGTGAGGCAAAATCTCTGAAAAACATTAAAGTTTGGTCCGATTACACTTCCTGCTAGCTAACTGAAAAGCTGCTGACGTCATTGTTCACGCGAGGTAAATTCTCTGTGTAATTGCCTAGCAACAGCTGACACGCAACATGCTAGCTAACTAAGTTAACAATGCTTATTTTTTGTAACTTATTTAGGAGAAGAGTCTGTTTCACAGAGAAAATGCAGTTAACTAATAAATACACTGTTAAACACACACACACACACAGAGAGACTCATACACTCCTAAATATATAAATATATAAGTAAGTAAGTAAGTAAGTAAGTAAATAAATAAGCTACATATGGAGAAATTTAAATAAAATCCAGTGTAGAGCCTGGCTTACCTGTAGTGTATTCAGCTGCTCCTGTCATGTCTGTGTGTGTGTGTGTCAGTGTGTGTCAGTGTCAGAGTGTGTGTCAGTGTGTGTGTGTCAGTGTCAGAGTGTGTGTGTCAGTGTGCGTGTCCAAACACGAAGAATGAGAGCAATTATAAACACTCCGTAGGTTAAAGCAAATTGCTGAGGGCGGACATGTTTCAGCATTTCCTTGTGGAATTTCCGCGTGAGAGAGTCAGCTACACACACACACACACACACACACACACAGAAAGAGAGAGAGAGAGTACAACAGTTTAGCACATAGGGACTGGAAGTTCAGGACTTAGGCGCAGGGCGGAATTGCCGCTCTGAAGACATGCAGTGTGTTGAGCAGAGGTGTAATTTACACTGGGGACACAGGAGACTTGTCCCCATCACTTTGTGCCATGTGTAATAGTGGATACTCCACATATAAGCGAATTTCTGAAATTAGAAAAAAAATAAAAAATGGCTGACGCGAAATCTTCTGTAAACTTTGCAGGCTATATAGCTATATATAGCTAACTTCGTATAGCTATATAGTGCTGAGAGACTGCAGCCATCTGTGTGTTTAACTGCAAGTAATAATAATAATAATAATAATAATAATAATATGAAGATAAAGAAATAGGCTAAACAAACTTTAAAATTAAGTCGCCCTTGTCCAAAAAAAAAAATCCTGTTGGAATTTCAGTTTGTCCTGTAGGATCTTATTTGATTCTTAGAATCTCACTGGACATTGTGATTTTTTAAACAGAATTTCAGTTTGTCCTGTAGGATCTTATTTGAATATTAGAATATTCTTATTCTTAGAATGTCTAATATTAGAATCCTGTACAAATTTCTTATTGGAATCCTTTAGGATTTTTTTGACAAGGACATTTTTGAGTTTGTATGTACTCGAGTCTTCAGTACAGTGGAGATTCCACTAACATGACAAGCTGTGTTTTTTTTTTGTGTCTCATTAACATAGAGGGAAAAAAAGAGGCTGCTGAGGGAATGACTGTATAAAGCTCCTATAATGTAACTCAAAACAGGAACTTACTCCTGTGCCGGGAAACTTGCTAATTTTACAAAGTGCTGACACATCTCCCATAAACGTTAAATAAATAGAAAATCCAGTAAACGTCACCATGTTAACTATTATACACTTTTCTTTGCTCTATAAAAACAAATTTTTAATCTGTTGATTATTATTAGTCTTTGATTTCGTAGAAGGTCCGCTGTGCAAGTCTCTGTGTGTGAGCTGTTATAGGAATGATAAGGTATTAGAATGAGTGCATTAGTATAAATCTGTTATTTAAATGTTACAGTCATCAGTATTCAGATCTGTGCTGCTATAGAAAGTTAATGCAAGAATTTACCTGCACTGTGGTATAATTATTGTAATCAACACATTCTCTGTTTTAAAAAAAATTGACTATCATTTGGGTGTTCTGTATGCTGCTGAAAATTCCAGCGCTACTATTGAAAAACACCATCCCGTGTCCCTGGTCATATAAATTTGAGTCAGAAATAAAGTTGATTGCATGTCAATGTTTAGCCTCAAATCTCAAGATTATCTACTACCCTTTATGGCCAAATGTGTGTGTACACTTGACTATCACACCCATAATTGTTGCCACATAGTTGAAGCACACAATTGTACAGGATTCTTTGTATGCTAAAGTATTACAATTTCCTTTCACTAGAACTAAGAGGCCCAAACCTGTTCCAGCATGACAGTGCCCCTGTGCACAAAGCCAGGCCCATGAAGACATGGTTTGCCAAAGCTGGAGTGGAAGAACTCAAGTGTCCTTCACAGAGCCCTAAATTCAACCCCACTGAACACCTGTGGGATGAACTGCAACACCAACTGCACCCCAGACCTCTTTGCCTGATCTCACTAATCCTCTTGTAGCTGAATGAGCACAAGTCCCCACAGCCACGCTCCAAAATCTAGTGGAAAGCCTGCCCAGAAGAGTGGAGGTTATTGTAACAGCAAAGGTGAGTCCAACTACATACTAATGCCATGCCTTTGGAATGGGATGTTCAACAACCACATGTGGGTGTCATGGTCAGGTGTTCACATACTTTCGGCTATATAGTATATCTTCTAGTAGTGAGGTGTCACTACTGTTTTTAATCTTGTAGCTTGTAGTTAAGCAATTTTATATTTGTGCTGATTTAGCGCTGATAAATTTTCTTAACGTACACAAATGACATTTAATGCAGTTAGACATGGTAGAATAACATAACTGCATCCATGATTGACTTGCCCAAATAACACATAATGCCAAACCAAGAGTTTTTTTTTTTTTTTTTTTTTTTTAAATGCCAGTTACAGGAGAGAGCATAAATAATGGCTTAAGAGCAACTGAACAAATTTTTTCGGTCATTATGTTTATTTTTGTCCTCACTGTGATTGCCGTTAGACAGTGTCTAAAAAATTTAGACACCTGGCCCTATTTTATGAATCATTTTGTATTGGCTAAATTCCTCTACTCCAGCCAAGGTGTACATTTAAGATTTATCACTTGACAGAGGACACCAAGAGTCAACTTTGAATGCGAGAGACTTGTTGGGAATATATTGTGCACAACAATAATTATTATTTGCCCATTCAGTCACAAGAGTGAAGTGAAGTGAAATGAAGTGAAGTAACTTGTGGCCAAGCATGGTGACCCATACTCGGAATTTGTGCTCTGCATTTAACCCATCCAAGTGCACACACAATAGTGAACACACACACCGTGAACACACACCCGGAGCAGTGGGCAGCCTTTTTTGCTGCGGTGCCCGGGGAGCAGTTGGGGGTTCGGTGCCTTGCTCAATAACAACAACAAAAACCTTTGGGTTGCAAGTCCGACTCTCTATCCATTAGGCCACGACTGCCCCAAAAGAGCATTAGTGAGTCCAGGTGAGGAGGCCTGGAGCGTAATCAGTTCATCCCAAAGGTGTTCAGTGGGGTTGAGGTCAGGGGTCTGCAGGCCATTCAAGGTCTTCCACTCCAACCTTGGCGAACCATTCATGAAGCTCGCTTTGTGCACAGGAGCATTGTCATGTTTGGGCCTCTTAGTTCCAGTGAAGGGAAATTGTAATGCTACAGCATACAAAGACATTCTATACAACTGTGCACTTCCAACTTTGTGGCAACAGTTTGGGGAAGAATCACAGATGGGTGTGATGGTCAGGTGTCCACAAACCTTTGGCCACATTTTATGTAAAATCTAGGTCTACATGGACCAGTCAATAATAAATGTAGTTTTCTATGTTTACATGCAAAGATTTTTGTCATTCCAATTAAAAGGTATTCAGACAATCTTCATTTATGCACGTTACATATATTCCAGCCAAATTATGCGTACGTGTTTTGCTATCAGTGTTAGCATACTAATGATAAGCGCGACAGTCCAGTGTATTTCTTGTTGAATTTGTTTTTGAAAAGCACAATGTAAGCATTTATCATCATTATGATTATTATAGGTCGATATTAACAATTTTATGTTTTATAAAGCCATTTATATCATCAGGTGTTTTTCTCCATAATTAAATAAGGAAACTATGCTGACTGATTATATATATATAAAGTCTGACATTATGTATTAAGGTTGAGATATTGTTAAACAGATTAAATATGTACAGTCCCCTCCAAAAGTACTGGAACAGCAAGGCCAATTCTTTTGTTGTTGCTATACACTGAAGACATTAAAAGATACATCAAAAGATGAATATGAGACGATTGATCAGAATTTCAGCTTTCATTTCCTGATATTTACATCTTTATTTACAGAAGTATAAAGGTCATACCACAAGATGCAAACCGCTCATCAGCAGTGGGAATCAGAAGGCCAGAATGGAATTTGCAAAGAAATACAGAGATGAGGCACAAAAGCTGGAACCAATATTAACATCTAGCAAGTGATCGAGAGGACAAAGTGTGGAGAAAGAAAGGATCATAGGAGCTCATCAGTCAAGCATGGTGGAGGTAGTGTCATGGCTTGAGCTTGCAGGGCTGCCTCTGGAATGAGCTCACTAATCTTTACTGATGATGCAACGCATGATGGTAGCAGCAGAATGAATTCAGAAGTTGACAGAAATATTCTGTCTGCCAATTTACAGAGACAATGGCGCAAAACCCACTGCCAACACAAGAGGACTTAATCGGGACAAAAACAAAAAACAAGCAACAACTGAAAATTGCTGCGGTACAAGCCTGGAAAAGCACCACAAAAAGAAGAATGCAACATTTTGGTAATGTCAGAGGGTTGCCAGGTTGATGCAGTTATTGCAAGCAAGGGATATGCAACCAAATATTTAATGCTATTTACTTTAAAACTATCTGTTCCAATACTTTTGCTCTCCTAAAAATTGAGTGGTCTGTCACCAAAGGTGCCATGTTCTAAGTTGTCTAGCACATTTAGATGTAACTATCAGGAAATGAAAGCTGAAATTCTGATCTATCATCCCATATTCAGCTTATAGATCTCAAACCCAAATGTCTTCAGTGTATAGCAAAAAACAACAGAATTGGCCTTGACGTTCCAATACTTTCGGAGAGGACTCTACATTAAAAAAATGAAACATTTAATTTTATGGTGTCTCTTTGGTGCATGCTTATTTCACATAAAACTCAAAAAAAGCATAAAATCTTTAAAAAATATTTAATAAGAAAAACACTATAAGCATCCATTATTTTACACACACACATGACTCAGTCCTCTGAATACACACACACACACAGATCTGGCTCAGCTAATGAAGATTCACTCCACACTGAAGCAGCTGTATCTCGTTAGCCTCGTTAAGTGAGTGAGTCTCTCCACCTCTCCCTCACTCTGTCCACCTGTGTCCACAGTGTGGAGCCGTACACACGTAGTACAGCCTCATTGCATCCTACAACACACAGGTTATAGCTCAAATTAAAACACAAGGCATTTTGGAATGTATTAGCGTGACACTGAGCTGTTCTCCACACATTCATTGTCTCTAGCGTTGACCAATATGTCTGTCTACACATCCTGTCTGTGTTGTGTACTGGGTGTGTAATTGTTCACACTGGGTTTTTATTCATTATGTAATTGTGTACCTCAGCCTTCATGCTGTGTGACTGGAAGAACACTGCCTCCTTGTGGCCACATCTGGAAACAAGAAAACACTTAGAGCATGATACAATACTTAGTAATGCATTCACCCACTCACGCACGCACGCACGCGCGCGCGCGCTCATACTCGCCACAGCTGCACTGATTTGCAACTCTGTATGCATATGAATATAATTTGTATTGCTCCACTAATGAATGCTGTATTTGTAGTAATTGTTGCGTGTGTGCAGCGCTCACTTAGGGCATGGATGATCTTCGGTACGAGGCAGTGTTGGATCTTGAGACACATCAGCAATTATCTGTGTGAGCTCGCTGTAGAAACACAAGCAACATGCAGTCAAACTGCAGTCGACGCCAAATCGCGATAACTAGCTAATTTATGATATATACTGTTGATAGTAATACATGTTGTAATATGACAGACATTATGCTAATAGTATATTGTTACTAGATGTTTATCTGTAACAGTGAACTCACATCTGTAAGTGTATTCTTTAGTCTAAAAAGACAATTTTGTGCCATTTTTTTTTTTTAAGTAATCATAATTGTCAGAAGTGACAGTGAGGAGGTTGCGTCTGTACTCACTCAACTTCGTGTGTGATTTTGTTCACATAGATGCAGCTGTTATCGGCTTCCTGCTGATAATCACAGTTCCTGCACTGCACATGCGTGCGCGCACACAAACACGCAAACATTATTAGATCTCAAGAGGAGAGATGTATTGATATACTGATATACACACAGGGTTGTGTTTTGGTGACTCACAGCGTAGAGGAGGATGCGGTTCTCTTTGTCCTCTTTTGGATACAGCATGTTGTTACTGTAAACAAAAAACCACAACCGTCATGTTTATGGCTGCGACAACTAGCTGAAAAAAATTGAAAAATATAAATGGCAACACATTTCATTCCTGATGAACTGTGTTATGAAGCCTGCTGTGCTGTGCTACGTGTTTTAATTTGGACTATTAACACATTTTTGTTGTAAAATGGAGAAGCATGTTACCACACACACACACACACACACACAACATATGGGACATTACATTACACTACACTGCTGGCCTCATGACATAACTTGTGTTTTCATGTGATTTGTAATCATTTGTTTGCAGGAATATGAATTTCTAGCTATTATCACACATTCACGGTAATACTCGTCTATCTTTCCTGCCCTATCAGAAAACCTTATCTTGTGGTACTTCATATGCCTTGTATGACAGATTGATGGGCTGAAAATGACTGAACATGGTATCAAATGAACGATTCATCTATGAGAAACATTTTCTCACTTCAAAACCCCACTAATGGCATGAAGCGTGTGCACTATGCAGTGTTGTAATTTTCTCAGCATACACAATATATTTTTAAAAAAATATATCTTGTGTGTCGTCCGGTCTCCGTCTTGCTTTCGGTTCATATCGAAGTCGAACCCAAAAAGGGTCGATTCACTGATACCAGGCTTTGAAAAGCCAAGAGTCAATCCTAAAGCTTTGGAGTCAATTCCAAACACTGACAATGATTCGCTTGTACACACACAGGGCGAGCGAAATTACTTTAGCATTGGAGTGTGATCATCAGTGAGGCGGCCAGTAGATATTTATTTTGCACTTGTCTGGTCAGAATTGAACAAATCAGGGTGTGAATTTCAGGTAAGATGCATAGTTGCAAAAAAAGGCACAGAAAACTGTCATCTTGTGTTCATTCAAGTGTCTCATTTGGTTGTCATGAGCACTTGATAATATTCACATGCTAAAGCGGTTACTGAAGATGACGGCATGAGTGAACACTCAAACGAATCTACACTATGACTTTGAACATCCCATTACAGATGTTATATTAACCTCCACTCTTCAGGGAAGGCTTTCCACTAGAACTTGGAGCCTGGTTGTGGGGATTTGTGCTCGTTCAGCTACAGGACGAATAGTGAAGTCAGGCGCTGATGTTGGGTGAGGGGGTCTGGGGTGCAGTCTTTTCTGTTCATCCCAAAGGTGTTCAGTGGGGTTGAGGTCAGGACAAATCATGTCTTCTTGGAGCTTGTTTTGTGAACAGGGGCATTGTCATGCCTTTTAGTTCCAGTGAAGGGAAACTGCAATGTTAGAGCATACAAAACATCCTATACAACATATTGTGTGCTTCCAACTTTGTGTCAACAGTTTGGGGAAAAAACACTTATGTGTGTGATGGTCAGGTGTCCACAAACTTTTGGCGATAGGACACCCTGGATGGGGTGCCAACCCATCACAGTGCACACACTCACTCACACACACACACTCACTCACTCACAACAATTTGGAAATGCCAGACAGCCTACAAAACATGTCTTTGGATCTGGATCTCTCTCTCTCTCTCTCTCTCTCACTCACACTCTCTCACACACACACACACACAAACTTTGTATTGCTGTATATATCCTTCACTGATGTGTATGCGCGTCTTTTCATCTGTAATTAGCCTCATGCCTAGCTGTATATACAGTACTTCACTGTGTGTGTGTCAGTGTTTTCTGAGCTAACTGTGGTTTGTAATATTTTATGCCTGAATTTATTATTACAGCTCGGTGTGTGTGTGATATTAGCTCTCGGTTATTACTGTGACTGTTCACCGCCCCGCGCTGAGCAACGAGCTTAGCTCAAGTCAGCTTAGCGCGTTATTAAAGACACTCAGTCAGTTATGATACTAAACCAGCTCACCATTCCTGACAGAACCTGATCCCGACGAACCCTGGCTCACACGCGCCGCTTTCCAAATCCATAGACACCTTATTACAACCGGGTAATACCGCGAAGAAAAGAATCACCACCACTGGTGAAAACAGCCACGATAATACTGCGCATGCGCGCGATTCGATCATGCGCTGTTGTTAAGCTAGAGCGACATCGCGCGGCGGGAGGACAGAACTGCACCTGAAACACAGCTAAAGCAAGACACGGCAGGTGAGCAGGGAATTATTTATTAATTAATTTATATTTATTAAAAACAACAGATATCACACTCTGTCTTTGGCAGTTGTTTGCTAATATTGTTACACATGTTTTTTCTGTGCATACATTTGCATAATAATTGAAATAAAAAAAATCTAGTCTTCTGATGTTAGAATTTAAATATTTATTTCACTGTGAAGACATTTTCAATATAAAAATATTTTTTCATTGTTCAGTATAAAATCTAACTTAAATCCAACGATAATCGACATTTTGGGAAACTCCTCTGTAATATCCTTCTAATTAGGGATAAGAATGAAAAATTTAAGGTCTATTAAGGAAAATGACATGTATATCATAATGACACCCAAATTCCATCCATGCTCTGTAGCGTTTATCCTACACAGGGTCACGGGGAGCCTCGAGCCTATCCCGGGGGACTCTGGGCACATGGTGGGGGACACCCTGGACATGGTGCCAATCACACACACACACTCACACACTACAGACAATTTGGAAAAGCCAGTCAGCCTACAACTGGGGGAGGAAACCAGAGAACTCAGAGGAAACCCCTGAAGCATGGGGAGAACATGCAATCTCCACGCACACAGGGCAGAAGTGGGATTTGAACCCCCAACCCTGGAGGTGCGAGGCAATAGTGCTGGCCAGCTAACAGTAATGAGTGATGTTTACCTCCTCAAAACAGAGATCTGTATAGTCAGTGTTATAGATTTAACATGGCTGTATGCTGATTGCCCTAAAGCAAATATTTGTGTATACAGCATAATTCATTTAAAACTACTTTAAAGTGCTATTTTGTATACTGCCGATGCTGTGTGCACTTATTGAACTCAGGGTTGAGGAGATCACCCTGACTTTCCAAGTTGGTGGGCGATAGGCCCTGTTCACACCTGGTATTAACATCCATTTTGAGTGATCTGATCACAACTGGACAGCCGAGACTCATAGCCGTTCACACCTGGCATTATGAGTGCATCTCCTAGGTTTCTTACACTTTCTCCTGGCTAGCTTTGTAGGCTATTCCTCATCAACATCAGTGCAAACTAAAACTGTACAGTTCAAAATTGTGCAAATTATAACTGTACTCCACAGTTAATATGCAAAATTACCACTTAAATCTGCTGTAGGTGACACATTCATACTGGAGGCTCTCATACTTACCGTTATTGACATGCCTCCAGCTCGAAAAATCAGGGCTCATAGTAATTTATACAACACTTATTTCAGGTCCGCAAATTTGATTGGTTGAGCGGCATTCCAAGTGTGCTTATTATGTAACCACACTGAGACACTTTCACTGCGTGTATCACTCCGCTCGTCTGTGTTCGCCACGTAAAATTCCACTTCCTAATTCGAAACAGTTACTACAATAGAGTTAGCGACATCATCACCAAACATGGCAGACTATAGTTTTCAGGAATATAACCTTTGACTTACATTACGAAAGCTTGTCAGATGAAGATGAAAAGGAAGAAGAGACACCAATTTTACTGGAAGCACCTTTACAGAAACTTACAAATCTATATGAGTTAGCTAGCCAGATAGCCGAATTGCTATAAAGTGAGTGTGGCTTCTTCAGGATCTATTTCCACTAGCGGAGCAAAAATAAACAGAACATTTGGCCATACTGTGTCTGACCTGTCACTTACTCAATATTAATTTCTTGTTTATAGAACTGTTGTATAAAAGCAATATCGCACTCGCAATCGTGTGGTTATACTGAATATAGGCACGGCTGCGATTAGCTATGGCACTCACCTGCTGCCGAGTCACAGCCGTGGCCATATTCAGTATAACCACATGGTTACATGTGCAATATTGTTTAAATTTGAGCTACCAAGGTGTAATTAGGTGGGGCAATCCTGCCTACGCCCTGTGTGCGTGGAGTTTGTGTGTTCTCCCCATGCTTCGGGGGTTTCCTCCGGGTACTCCGGTTTCCTCCCCCAGACGTGTTGTAGGCTGAGTGGCATCTCTAAATTGTCCATAGTCTGTGTGTGTGCGATTGTGCCCTGTGATGGGTTGTCACCCTGTCCAGGGTGTCCCCTGCCCTGTGCCCCAAGTTTCCTGGGATAGGCTCCAGGCTCCCCGTGACCCTGTGTAGGATAAGCGGAAGTTGTAATTAGGACATTGTAGTGGCGATTAATGCACTACTAGAAATATACCATCATCCCTCAATCTCATTGATAATCGCCAAATGGGTCACTCTGCCTGCTATTACACAAAGTCACCAGCTCTCACGCTGTGTCACTGCCACTGTGAACCTGAGGTACATCTCTAGCTCTATCTGGACCTCTTCCTTTACCTCTCATTATTCTATCATGGATAATCGTAGGGCTGTTTGGATCTCTTTCATTTAACTCACTTTTGTGTTTGTTTGCAGAAGAATGTTGCACATATTTCTTCTCTTCCTCTCTCAAACTCAGTCTCCTCACCCACCTTACCTCACACCCCTTGCTCTCTCTCTACACACACACGCACACACACACACACATGCAACAAACACACACAATGTTCTTGTCCACAATGTTTGGGTGAACTGCATCTTCATCCTGTCTTTCTCTCTAGCTTAACAGACTTTATTTAGCTAATTGACTTTATTCATTTAACAGACATACAGTTAATAGTATTTAGCTAGCTAATAAAATCGAGTTTCAATGCCTAACAGACTTCATCTGTTTAACACAGCTATCAGATTTCATAAAGCTTAAAGAATAAACTTTGTCTAGCTTGTAGCCCTTGTCTGATTTTATCTTGAATGTATCTTTCTAGCAGAAATTAGCCAGCTAATAACCTTTATCTTGCTTACAAAAAAATTTGACCTGAAGATGGAAGGAACTAGACCTCTTCATAGAGATACACTGACCGTAAAGGGCATGTGTGGTGCAAGGTCGCGGGAAAAGGACATTTATACTTCAGTTTATTGTCACGCATGATAGCATTTTGTCTGAGACAGTTAAGGATGAGTAAATGTGGGTGACTATTTTCAGTGTCAGTCAAATGGCTTCTTCTTGTGAATGTAGGTCTAGTTTGTGGGAACAGCTGCCTAGCAGCCATACGGTCCTGGCCTAAAGAACTCTTCACTTTAGACCAGAGAGGACCCTGCGAATTGTGAAATAAAATACCAAGGACCGACTCTATTTCATGATCATTATTTAATGTGTACAATAATATTTTGGCTGCAGTGCCCTCCACCCATGGTAAATATGAGCAAAGAAGGCTGTGAAAATTTTTATTTATTGTCTAACCTTTTGACCTTTTTTGTTAAAGAAAATTCACAAAAATACTCAGCCTGATCCTCAAACTCATCAACGTCGAGCTCAAAATTTGAAGGATCTGGAGAAATTCTGTATGGAGGAATGGTCTCAGATTCCTTGCCATGTATTCTCCAACCTCATCAGGCATTATAGGGGAAGACTCAGAGCTGTTATCTTGGCAAAGGGAGGTAGCACAAAGTATTGACTAAAAGGGTGCCAATAATTGTGCCACACATATATTTAACAAAGATTTTTTTTTTTGGATAAACCTGTGTTGTGTTTGCACTTGTTTGATATCCATGAGAGCAGAGTATTTTTGTGAATTTTTGGATACAGGTTCAAAAGTTTAAACAATAAATACAATGTTTCACAGCCTTCCTTGCTCATATTTACCAAGGGTGCCAATATTATTGGAGGGCACTGTATTTATTGGCACCATAGAGCTTTCTATTCCTGAACCTCCCACTGACAGAAGTCGTTTTTATTAAAGTGTTTATTAGGTTTAAACTCACATCATTTATAGACCGACTTGTTTATGAGGTATTGAGGTTCGGATTAAATCCAAATGTCCAGGAAACAGGCGAATAAATATAAGAACTGTGATTTCCACCACAGTAACTAAAAAAAAAAAAAATAAATAAAAATCCTGGACCCCCTGGCTATGCTTCCCACACCCCTGAGGAATGGCAGACCCTGCTTTGAGGCTCTCCTGCAACACTTTATTGCAGTTCCTGTGATCATACAGATGCCTGTTATAAAAGATTTAATAAGTGGAGACTGTTTTTATGCAGAGCAATACACAGTGTTTGGAGAGATGTAAGCCCATAGTAACTGTTGCTAGCTCCAAGAAAATCTGAGCTAAAAGTTAAAAGCCTTCAGTGGCAGTACATACCTGATATACAGCTCAAGTGTGAAGCCTCTACTCAGCTACGCAGGAGGAAGAAATGCAAGTGCTCCATTTACATTCTGCTTCCTTTTGCAACCAGCTTGATGTAGACCATTAATGAGTCTGCATGTCCGTAACAGAGGAGACGTTTCACAGTCTAGTATCAGACTGGTTTGAACAGAGTCTGTAAAAAATATCTATTTTTCCTCAAAGTCTATTGCAACTTATTTTCTGAAGAGATATGATACATACAAAACTAAGATTTAAATAACAACATTGAACAACACACACACTCACACACAATGACTGACTGATGACAGCTGAACAAAAAATAAATCGTTTACAGGATCTGCTGTGTACGTGTCTGTTCTTTCACTCACTCACTTTCAGTAACTGCGTTATCCTTCTCAAGGTTGGGGTGGATCTGGAGCCTATCCCGGGAACACTAGGCATGAGGTGGTAGTACATCATACACACAGACACACACTCTTTAATTTACACTATATGGCCAAAAGTATGTGGACACCTGACCTTCAAACCCATATGTGGTTCTTCCCTAAACTGTTGCCACAAAGTTGGAAGCACACAATTGTAAAGGATGTCTTTTGTCATTACAATTCCCCTTCACTGGAACTAAGAGGTCCAAACATGCTCCAGCATGACAATGCCCCTGTGCACAAAGTGAGATCCACAAAGGCATGGTTTGCCAAAGTTGAAGTGTTTTGCACAGAGCCCTGACCTCAACCCCACTGAACACTGCACCCCAGGCCTCCTCACCCAACATCAGTGCCCAACCTCTCTATGCTCTTGTGGCTGAATAGACAGAAATTCCCACAACCACGTTCCAAAAACTAGTGGAAAGCCTTCCCAGAAGAGTGTTTTAGCAGCTCAGTGGAACCAGCTCAGTGGCCATGGTTTTGGAATGAGATTTAGTGTAGTATCTTAGACAACCCAACTACTGGTATGTTTTTGGAGGTGGGAGGAAACTTGGTAACCCAGAGGAAACCCACACAGACACATGGAGAACATGCGTAGAAACTCTACACAGACAGTATCCTGAGCAGGACCAGACCTGGGACCCTGCTGTGCATGTGTCTGTTCTTTCAGTTGATCCCAGATCAATTTCAATTGATTTCAAATGATCCCAAATCACCCAGTATACAATTACGCTACTTTGGTTTGAGCAATCACCAAAGAAATTCACTCATTCATCTTCAGTAACTGCTTTATCCTGGTCAGGGTTGCGATGTGTCAGGATCCTAATTGCAGGAAGACCGAACGTGGGACGGTAATACACCCTGGATAGAAGACCAGTCCATTGCAGGGCACCATACACACACACACACACACACACAAACAAACACGCACATTCACCCACACCTAGGGCAATTTACCACAGCCAGTACCAGCATGTTTTAGGAGGTAGGAGGAGACCATAGAAGCTGGTGGAAACCCACACGGAAATGGGAAGAACACGCAAAACTGCATAAAGACAGTAAGCTGAACCTGAAGCACAGTGTGACTTCAAACAAATGGTTATGCAATTGCTTCCCAACGTTATAGAAAAATAAAAGGAAAACAACCTAAACAGGAGCACATTACAGATCCTTCATTTATTCAGAGGAATGTCAGATAAGCTTACTGTAAATGAGCAGGGGTGGGGGTTAGGACAGCAGTGAAATGATAAAACTGATCAGGAGGCAACAATATTGAACCAGCTGCAGGAGGCGGGGCTTGGAGACGGGGCAGACAAAGACATGCCTAATGCGCCTCTCCTTGTCGTACCTGCTGTAACAAATTTTACCTGATCAATTGAATCAGTGTACCAACAGATCCCATCAGATCCCTGTTTATCCAACTGCAATTTATAACAAACATTACAAAAAAATAATAAAACAGTTACAGGTTACACAAGGTTGAGTTAACCATGTGGTAAAATAACAGGAAAATAAAAGGAATAGATTACTACAGGTCAGACCTTTGTCTTTCTGCGTGAATGTGCACTGAGAAGTAAAAAAAAAAAAAAAAAAAAAATGCCTGATTGGATACACACGCTAATCATGAGATGATTCAAAGGAATGTATTAACTCCATCACTCTATCTCTCACCTATCTATCTTTTCCAGAATCCCTCCATCTATCCCGCCATCTGCACACCATACAACGTTACCTTCACTCCCGTCTATCGCTCCGTTCTTCCGTCTGAGAAAATGGCTTGTGCAAAATCACAGAGCAGGTCTGATTATGTATGTTCATCACAAATTAAAAAAAAAATCATGTTTTTCTTTTTTTTGTGACATGAGAAATATAGATCATCTTTTAAAGGTGAGTATTCCAAAAATAATGCCATTTACACATCATCAAACTGACAAATTGTCTTTGGCATGAGAAACATATCAATTACAAACTTTACAGAGACAAGCATTATAATGATGCGATCATTCAACTGATCAATCAAGTGATGATACAGCGTATCAAATATACTCATCTGGATCGATCCAAATGCCTAAAGTGCCATTTGTGTGTGTGTGTGTGTGTGTGTGTGTGTCTATTCCAAAAACGAGTGTGTGTGCACATCCACACAGTCCATGTACGAATAAAAAAGACAGAATAGAAAAGTTGGGAAAATTCCCTTTGATGCACATCAAAGACATCAGACATCGAAGGCCTATAACATGTGGAAGGATTTTAAACGATTGTTTTCAAACTGGAGGTCAAGTTCGTCTGGTTAGCAGCCATATTCATATTCTCGTATCACTGGTGAAGTCTCATCCGTCACAGCATTCTGATCGAGAGTGCGTGCTTATCTCAGTGAAAAAAAGTCTAACACACGTTTGTCAGAGGTGATTTAAGGCGCAGCATGGAGTGTGAGAGTCGCTGATTCTCTCCAGCAGTCTTTTTCTTCATTGTGAGCCTGCAGCCATCACTCCATTCCACACTGAGTGTGTCTCAGTGTCTGGTTCTGGGCAGTGTCACCTGCTGGTGTGGAGGGAGCGTCAGGACCTCTTCCCCACGATCGGATTCTCACTAAAAATGGAGAAAAAAAATAAATAATGGAGACTGAGAAACATTCATCGATCATCATAAAAACTTCTTATAGTAGTATGGATCATAAGATTTTATTAGTGTGTGTATTGAGTCCCGTACTGTTATTTCTCATACTACTATTTCCTCTTTGCCCTTTTTCTGTTACTAGCTCAGCCCAAAATTGTAAATACTGTATTGTAGTATTGTAAATACTTCATATTGTGAACATTTATATCACAATAATTACAAGTCTTTACTGAACTTGTAACCAAAAAGCAGAGTTTCTGAAAGCTCCAGAAGGACAGTCTGTAGAGACATGTCAAACATTTTGGGTGACAGACTTTGATTACTTTCTCTGCATTAGCAACATTACATTTGTTGCTTCCGTGCAAAATTAAGGGTGCACTAGGTAAGATTAATCTTTTTTTTTCTAAAAGAAAAAATATTAGGTCTATAATATTTAGGTGGGTTTGAGATTTGAATGATTCCTGCCCATGTTCACAAAGCTCCCCTACCCCAGGATCTTAGGTGTCTGGTATAGTGTCTGTAAAATGACTAACAGGAGGCGCATCCAAACACAAACAAGCTTTCCGGACTGGAAGTCAGTTTTCCAAATGGGTTTTCTTAGCAACTTAATAAACATTTGCTAAGGCCATGGCTTAATCCATCGTTTTTTGTAATGTTCTACATATCCTCCAGGTTATTTGTACAAGTAAGCAATACAAAAAAAAAAAAAAAATCAACTATTGCACCTTTAAGGGAGCAAACTTCATTTTTCCATAATAAATGAATAAACAACAACTAACCAGTGCTTTTTTTATTGTATCATTTATCTAGCATAAACTCAGACTTTTTTCTCTGAGCAGTGTTTCTGTATTCTAAACTGTTGTGGACACTATGAGCTGTTTGCACCTGACATCACAGATGCTGTTCTATTAGCAGTAATCACTCTATCGGTTAGCAGCGGCTCGTGACTATAGACATTGGTGCGGCAGGACGACAATAATAACCACACAGCCTCGAAACAAATTAAGCTGAGAGGCTATCCCACTTGACTTATGCTACCGGCTACTATCTAGTCGATTTATCTAGTGAACTCCGTAATAGGCAGTTGAGAGTTGATAACATACAGTCATCCTGCGTACAGTCTAGCAGCTCATTTTGAGCAGTTTTGCTCAACTGTGTTTGATACAGCAAGTATGTTTCTTGTCGCCAGCAAGTCGCACACACCAGCGGTTAGTATCATTAACCAGGGTTGCCAGGCTTCTGCAAAATTTCCAGCCCAACTACATCTCAAAAACCACACAAAAGACATGAAACTAGAAAATTCTGGCACTGGAAAAGTGAGACACATTAGCCTTTGCATGGAAAACAAGGTCACCGTGGTGCACACGCATTTCTGATGTACAGGCATTATCCACTCCATAACTCCTCTTTACCTCTACCAAACATTGCAATATATCTCACAACGCAAATGGTTCTGTACATCATAGACACACTGTCTGCACTGATTCTGATTATTTGCTATAAAATAAGCATGGGGCAGCATGAATCCTATCCCAATGGGCCTCTATTAATGCTTGGTGCAGTTCCCATTTTTGATGACTAGGTGCAATAATAACTCTATGGAATCTAAGTGGGGCAGTGTGTAGCCTGCCTTACGATTGTGCAACATTGAGAAAGGTGACCAAATGACTGAAACACTGGCTTATATTTTATTATATTAAATTGCAATTTTTTAAAATGAAGATTAATATTTTTTGAATGGCTGATATAAATGGTTCCCCTATGGACGAGCCACTACTGCCTACCCTGCTGAAAGTCATGTGGTATCATTATGTGCTTCTTTGAAAAGAACTGAAAATATTTTTAATGATTAAAAAAAAAGGCTTACAGGCAATCCACCTCTACAGCATAGCTCTAAGGACAGAACTATTTCAGATTTCATTATCGTGGTGTACTGTTACAAGATATTACAGGCCTGGTTTTAATTTACTCCCCTGTACTATAAAGTCTCTGGAAGTGACTTTATAGTATATATGTATGCGTGTGTGTGTGTATGTACAGTATGTGTGTGTGTGTGTATATACATTGTCCCTGGCTGGTCTGTGAGCTCTGTGGCATTGTGTTTGAGCCGCAGGTCCTCCAGGACTTCTTTGATTTCCTTAATGGTGCGGAACGTCTCCTTCGGGTCCTGAATAACGAAGGCAGAGTATTCCTCCTGCTCCTTCTGCTGGCCCAGGTACACTGACATGCTGGCACAGGCATCTACACACACACACACACACACACACACACACGCGCACACACACACACACACACACACACACACACACACACACACACACACACACACAGAGTCAGCTCCGCAGCTGAGTGCCACCCTTAATTAATCATTACAGTTCTCTTTGTCTTTTCACTAATGTAGTGCTACATTCAAATACACTTCTCTGCGTTTATGACGATTTCACCTTAACAGTCCACTCTTGTGTTACTCGCCACTCCAAGTTATGATGCCGATTAAAGTTGCCGTTCCTCAGTATGCCGGAACTGATGGTGGTTCAGTTAGCAGTTGATACTTCATGCAATTACAGTGTAATTTTATTCATACAATCTCTTCTTAGTAATTCACAAATACATTTATGGCATTGAAAAAGGATCTTTATTAGAGAGCGCAAGAACGGCTGACGTGAGCACACCGAACAGTATCACCAAACGTTCAAATAGAGTTTACGGTGATGTAAATTGTGCACGAAAAAGTATTTGTGAATGTGGAGTAGTGAAGTTTCCACACATCAGATGTGTCGTTTCATTTCTCCTCACTCACCACTGTATGCATGTTGATTTTTCCTGACTTGAGGAGAGGGATAAGAAGTATGTCTCCATACCAATGATTGGTCACTCTCAACCAACCCCTTTTCTTCTCACAACACACAAGTTGATCTCGTTCATCAAAGAATTCCCACGATGACAATGAAATTTATGAGAATTACCCGTTACAACCCTAGCCTACTTTTGAACAAACTGGAGTGCACTCACATGTGGAAGCTTCTTTGCCCACTCAAATTCGATGTGAGATGTTACGACCCTACATATTCAAGTGCGTAGTGTATAGTAGGCTATCACATACCATTTGAAAAACAGTTTCACTGGCACTTTTTCCTCTATTTTATGTCTCTCAGTCTCTCTGTCTATCTCACAGTTCTCACAATGAGAGATATAATGACTGCTGAAAAGATCAAGCTCACACTTACCCTCCATTTTCTGCAGCCGGGGTAAACTGGCACTGAACAGCGAGAAAATTCTCTCTGTCTCTCTGTCGCAGTCAATCTCCAGCTGGATATTCGCCAGTGTGCTGCTACACACACACACACACACACACACACACACACACACACACACACACACACACAAACAGACAAGTTAAGACATTGAAAGTAGCCTTTGCTGTGTGTTTGGTTGTGCGCTGCAGTCCCTGAACAGGCTGTTTCTCAAACTGCACTATCCAGCAGTTAAAATATGCTATTTAACCACTCGAACCCGTTCGAGTGAACATTGTTCACGTTTTATAACTTTACAGAACTTTGCATCATTTTGTGCTAATGTTGTGGAATTTGAAAGGTAATCAAAGGTCTTCTTGGACTGTAGAGATCTGGGAGATCTGGCTAATGCGTACTCTATCTAATAGGATATGGTTAATTTCATCAGGTGACTCAGAGACCACCAATAGACAGTCCAATTACATCATTTTACTTTGTTTGTAGAAGTTAATTTCAAACAGTGCAGCAGTCCGCCAGCCTACTAGGAAAAAGTATCAGAATGCCTTTCCATTATAAATTTGCTTAATTTGTTTAGTATAAAATTGTTCGATCCTTCTGGTACCTAATCTTCCCTCTCAACGTCTCTAGCTAGGTTCGCAAAAGATAATATCTTACCTAAAATTAGTTCACTATAAATATAAATAAATGCTTTATTTGGAAAGGTAACGTGCAGTTCTCCACTACTACAGAAATACCTTTACATATACATATTCCATCAGGAACTAATCAAGTAACAATGTGTGTGTGTGTGTGTGTGTGTGTGTGTGTGTGTGTGTGTGTGTGTGTGTGTGTGTGTGTACATACTCTCTGCTGCTGACAGCTGGATGAAACACACCGAGTCGATCAGTATTGCAGCGGATGAGCTGAGTCAGCACATCGATCCACTCACTCGCCTCAACGCAGTTCCCTGCCTGAACATACAGGGGCTTATCACTGAAGATCACCTGGAACATCTGAGAATGAGACAGGCACAAAGAGTGAGACAGACAGACAGACAGACAGATTATTAACATTGTCCTAACAGTCATATTTCAAAACTGAACTGAACAGGTAGGCAGGATGCTGCTCACGTTTTTGCGGTTGAAGGTGCTCTCATCCACTTTTTCTACTCCTGTGATGCTCTTTACAGGAATCACACAGAGTGGACCTTTCCCTGTATAAACACACAAATAAATGTGTTCCAAATAAATAGTAACACACCATCAGCATAAACAGAGACCGTGTTAAGATTAAGATTCAACTTTATTGTCATTGTGCAGAGTACGAGTACAGAGCCAATGAAATGCAGTTTCCACATATCCCAGCTTGCTAGGAAGCTGGATTCAGAGTGCAGGGTCAGCCATGATACGGCACTCCTTGAGCAGATGTGGTTAAGGGCCTTGCTCAAGTGCCCAACAGCAGCAGCTTGACAGTGCTGGGGCTTGAACCACCGACCTTTCAATCAGTAACCCAGAGCCTTAAACGCTCAGCCACCACTACCCCCTAATGTTAATTTGTGAAAGCGTTACATGGTGTGTACACATAAACTGTTAGAGGTAGTTGTTGTGTTTTGCAGTTTTCTCAGCTGCCGAAACCCGGGAGTGTTGTGAGTGTTGTGAGTGTTGTGACGAGATATAGATATAGGGTGTGTAGCTGGACTAGAGCAAATATGGCAGGTTCCGGTGCTAACCTAACAGTCTAACAGTCAGGTCCATAAGTATTTTGGCAGTGACAATTTTTGTAATTTTGCCTCTGTACTTCACCACAATGGATTTGAAATAACGCAATCAAGATGTGATTGAAGTGTAGACTTTCAGCTTTAATTCAAGGGGTTTAACAAAATTACTGCATTAATCAGTTAGGAATTACAGCCATTTTTTACATAGTCCCTCCATTTTCACAGGCTCAAAAGTAATTGGACAATTGACTGATAAGCAGTTTCATGGCCAGGTGCGGCCTTTTCGTTATTTCATGACAAATTAAGGAGATAAATGATCTGGAGTTGATTCCAAGTGTTGAATTTGCATTTGGTAGCTGTTCACGGGAACTCTTACTATGCGGTCCAAAGAGGTGTTGATGCAAGTGAAGAAGGCCATCATTAGGCTGAAATAACAAAACAGACCTATCAGAGAGATAGCAGAAACTTTAGGCGTGGCCAAATCAACAATTTCGTATATTCTTAAAAAGATTTAATGCACTGGTGAGCTCAGCAACATCGAAAGGCCTGGAAGACCATGGAAGACAACTAAAGTGGATGATCACAGAATTCTTTCCTTAGTGAAGAAAAGCCCCTTCACAACATCTAGCTAAGTCAAGAACACTCTGGAGGAGGTAGGCATATGTTTGTCAAAGTCTACAATCAAGAGACACCTTCATGATTGTAAATACAGGGGGTTTACCTCAAGATGCAAACCACTGGTAACACTCAAGAACGGAAAGACCAGCTTAGACTTTGCTAAAAGCTCTAAAAAAAAAAAAAAAAAAAAAGCCTGACCAGTCCTGATGCAAGATTAACTCTGGCTGGACACCAGAACACAATCTCTGCTTGAAGTCAGAACACAAACTCATGGTAGCTTCCATCCACACACACAAGGTTTGAGGTCATGTCTCTGTGCAGGCTATTTGAGTTCTTCCACTCCAGCTTTGGCAAACCATATCTTCATGGGCCTTGCTTTGTGCACAGGGGCATTGTCAAGACATCCTATACAATCGTGTGCTTCCAACTTTGTGGTAACAGTTTGGGGAAGATCTACAAATGGGTGTGATGATCAGGTGTCTACAAAGCTTTAGACATATAGTGTAGTCTTATGCAGCTGACTGTAGAATTGGCTTCATCTGGCCTGTGTGTGTGTGTGTGTGTGTGTGTGTGTGTGTGTGTGTGTGTGAGATCACCTTTTTGTTTATGGTATGACAGCTCTCGACTGGTCACTCTCAACCATCGCTTCTTAAAGTTCTTCTGCACTAGACGCTTTTTACCTTGGGCTCGCTTGTGGACCTCTCTAAGCACACAAACACACACACACACACACACACACAGTTTTTACACGGTAATCACACCTATAAGCCTGCTTGCGTGTGAGAGTGTATATTGGTGTTTCACCCCTCTTTCAGCACAACCGAATCTTCCGCTCCGCTGGTGCCTTTACACACGTTGGACGAGATGTCATCTAAAAACTGTTTAGAGTGAGAGGACAAATGAGTCGTACACACATACACATACTCACAGGAGAGTAAAAGCGGGGATTAGCTTACCGTCTTCACTTTCTCTATACATTTATCTTCCTGGAATAATTTGAAGAAATCACACATGTAGGTCTCTTTGAAGCTCGACTGCAGAAAAAAACACACATCAGTGAGCATAAGGCACCGGAAGATCGGAACGTTTTACAAAATGTCTGCTGATATGTAGGCCATATATTTCATTTTCCATGTACTATTTCTAAAACAGCATTTCAGGAGACCCTTACTGGAGCAGTCTAGTTTAGGACCTTGCTAATCAGTGACCAGTGAGTCACATCAAGCACACCATGGGTAGAGGCACACCAGTTTCTACCAATTTGATCACTGCCAATTCCCACCCATAAGCTAATGCTTCATTATCTCATGACAGATATCAACCAGGGAGAAGTCGGGCTAACAGGTGCTTCTTTGATATTTGCGCAGCTCTGCCACAGCTTGCTGATCATGCAGTGTGAAAGGGCAGCTGAACATGCTCACGGCTATTCCACCAAGGGGATTTCAACTTGTAATCTCCTGACAACAGGGTGACTGCTTTTCTGTTGCGCCACTCTTATGAAAGCCCCACGACTATGAAAAAAATGGATTGTGGACAGAATGCGCCTTTCAACGAAGCTCCTGACTAATATCATAAGAAACATCTGGACTGTCAACCAACTGTCTGAAGTCCTGGATCCTCTTTATAGCCTACTTGCTTCAGTCTAGTCAGCTATAGGTTAAATAAATAGAACAATTCAGGCAGATTTAATCCTGAACGCACATCCATGTTTCTATTTTTAACGATCATTTGTGAAATTCAAAACTACTACCCCTTCACTACCACCACCAAATTCACTATTAGAAAGGTTGTTATTATCAAACTTTTGTTATTTTTCAAATTTCTTTAATTTTTTTTAGAGAAATGTTAGAGAAATGTTTGTAGAGTCATGTTCCCACACTGGGGTGTGAGAGGGAGTGTTTCAGCAGACTTCTTTCTCCATTGCTGGCCTCAATTACAACACTGGTCACCGAGTTTTCATTTTAGTAGTAAATTATAATATCCTCTGGGAGTACTGCATTTTTAAAAACAGACGACCTCCATCCAAATAGACAACAATCACATATACTGTCAGAATATATTTTATAGTAACATAATATCTCTGGCCAGCCCATGTGCATGAACAATTAATTAGGCTTACAAGCTTATTTTTGCTGGCTACAAACTAATCTTAATCTAATTCATTATTCTGTTTCTTCCTACAGGCACAAATGTTTTATGCCATCCATCTACAGTTCTCCTTGACCTGCCATTATCCCAAGTGAGGGGTGAAGCTTACACAGCAGTTACTCAAGCATAGCCTCACTTGCTTTGCATTAAAAGGGGAGACATTCTGACAAAATGCATGTAGACATTGGAAAGACTTTTTCTCTAACTACTACGCCGATAATACATACAAGTATGGTGTAAGCTGTGTAAGTGTGGATGTGGTGGACGGAGGGGTGTTTGTGCATGTGTTTACCAGTTTGCTTTTAGACAGGCTGCTCCAGCTGCCCAAAGTCTGGATGGTTTTAGAGATGAGCGTGAGAGTTCGGCAAACTTCTGGATCCTTAAACAGAGAGAACAGCAATACGTTAACGCACAGGGAGCTCATGAGAGGCGAAACCAGAGTGGAAAATGGAGACAAACATGCAGCAAAAAAGATCTGTCATACGTGTGGGGACGAATGTTGCATCTCTGGTTATTCTCAGGAATTTTTTTTTTTTGGCAAGTATACCTGGGGTAACAATGGGGTTTGTCCAAAGTGCAAACATTTGACAATGTCTTATAAAAACAAAGGAAACTGCTGAGGGATACTGAGACTGCTACTGTTTACAAGACCAATTGATTTTGCAGGACACCTCAATATTGCTCAATACTGCAAAATCCATATAAGTTTAGTCTGTGGTTACTGATAAGTTTTTTTGTTTTTTTTTGGTAATTTACAAACTCTGAAAATGATCCATGGTTATACAGTGTGTAAAGTATGGGTTGAGTGAACTATGAATTTTATTGTATCTAAATGACACACAGTGCATCTGTCTGCAACATTTACAGACCTTAATTTAGGTCAAAGGGAATATCAGAGTGTGTGTTAGGCATGTTTATGAGTATACACAGTGAGTCACAGTGATTCAGTTGCTGCTAACGGCCTCGCAAGCCACAAAATTATAACATGGAAGCCAAAAAAAATATATTTCCATACAGTTGAAGCCAAAATTTTACATAGACCTAGGCTCAATCCCAAAGATATTTTTCACAACTCCACACTCTTCATGTTACCATACATTTCTTTGTTACCAGTCAATTAGGGCCTCTACAATCAGGGGTAATTTTAAAACAATCAGTTAAAGACAAATTTATTTCAGCTTGCATTCACTATATGAGAATTCCAGTGGGTCTCTTTTAACAGTCTGAAATTGATGTAATGACATTTACTTAAGGGCCAGTGACTTTTTTCCCTTGATACCATTGGGAAGATTTAAGCAACTCAGCCAAAACAATTTGTGCACCTCCACAAATTTAGTTCCATATTAGGGGCAATTTCCAAACAGCTGAGAGTACCACAAGCATCTGTACAAACAACTGTATGCGAATATAAAAATCTTGGCACCATGCAGACACTGCATCATTCAGGAAGGAGGCACAAATTAACTCCTAGGGATGAACTAACTTTAGTCCGAATGGTTCAACTGAACCCCAACAACAAAGGAATTGGCGAAGGAGTTGGAGGCATCAGGTACCAACACATGTACATCCACCATTAAGAGAGTCCTACATCACCATAAGCAAGAAGCCCCTACTTCAATACTAGAATAAAAAAGCCAGACTGAAGTTTGCAGGTGATCACCAGGACTATATGTCCTAGTCTTTTGTTGTCAGGTCAGAACAGTGTGGCCATAATGATCAGCGCTATATATGGAGGAAAAAGTGTGAGGCCTTTAATCCAGTGAGCACCATCCCAACTGTGAAGCATGGGGGTGGCAGCATCATGTTGTGGGGGTGTTTTTCTGGTAAAGGGACTGATGCACTTCAGAAAATACCTAACATCATGAGGAATGAGGATTATCTAGAAATACTGAGGCAAACCTCAAGACATCAACCAGAAAGTGAAAACTTGGTCAAAACTGTGTCTTCCAGCAGGAATATGAATCTTAAGCATACCTCCAAAGTTGCACAAAAATAGTTTAAAGACAGCAAAGTGAAAGTATGGGAGTGGCCATCACAAAGCCCTGACCTTAATTCCATAGAAAGTTTGTGGACTGAACGGAAAAAGTGTGTCTGAGCAAGGAGGCCCACAAACATTACTGAGTTATGACAGTTCTGTCAGGAGCAAAACTTCCAGCAAAGTATTGTGAGAAGTTTGTGAAAGGCTACATCAAGAGTTTGATTCAAGTCAAGCAATTAAACAGCAATGGCACCAAACACTAAACAAAGTATATGTAAACTTTTTTATCTGAGTGCTTGTATATTACCTCCCCAACAGAGTTTTGGACTGACGGTATTCCTAGTTTGTGACCTAGTGAGCCAGTATCAGAATGTATTTTTGATAGACTTCAAAGCACTTTTGTAAGTCGCTCTGGATATGGGCGTCTGCCAAATGAATCTAAATGTAAACTTCCGACCCACTGAAAAACTGAAACCATGTCACACTACTCAAACCTAAAAATAAAGTGTGTTACTGTGCGTGTGCATGTGTGTAAACTCACTGGATGGTGTGGCCGCAGCTGGAAGGTGTGTGGAGAGAGCACAGCTACAGCAAAAAACCTCAGGAACACAAAACTGCTCACAGCAGAATACTGAACATGAGGATCACCTACATAGAAAGGGAGACAATTAAATGGTGGGGGATGGGGGGAGGGGGGACAGGGACGAAATTGAGAGTGAGAGAGACAGTAGAGAGACAGTTGTTGATAGTTATATACTCTATATAAGGGTGTAACTGCATTGAGTAATAATACCCTTATTATTATTATTATTATTATTATTATTATTAGTAGTAGTAGTAGTAGTATTAAGGGCATTATTACACAATGCAGTTACACCCTTAATAACAGCACATGTATAATATACAAAACTCATAATGGTTATGTATAATGTATAAAAAAAAACATTCTGATCATTCTAATGTAATAAAATCAATAAAGCGAACAGTGGCATAAGTGATCACAGTATCGATATTATATAGTCTATTGCCCTGTCCTATTCAATATATGATTTTGTAGGGGGTTCTCTAGAGTATATTACATTCTCTCTGTCTCAGGGTGTGTGTGTGTGTGTGTGTGTGTGTGTGTGTGTGTGTGTGTTAGTGACTCACTGGGAAAGCGGTCAGAGGCGAGCTGACGTAAGGATCGGAAAACGTCACACATCAGAGTTGGACAACTCGTACTTGACTCCGTAATGGATGAGAACACCTTCTGAACATAGATCTGCAGGTTCTCCTACACACACACACACACACACACACATACACACACACACACAGTTTAATGAAACCCGAAAAATCACAGGTTAAACTAATAAAGTGTGTATGTGAGAGTGTGAGGGTGTGCAAGTGCTGACCTTGTTGACCTCAACGTTATCTCCCTCCTTCAGTCTGATTGGATCGATTTCACATGTTTTATTGGATTCACAAATCTAAAAAAATATATATATATATTAAGATAAAGTGTATTCGAGTAAGTCTGACGCAAAGGCAGCACCCCCCCCAGTGGCTCTTACCTCATCCAGCACAGGCTTCAGCGTGATGTTCAGATAATTCCGTCCCACCATCTTCATCATATCATCGATACAGCGTGTGGCCAGAGAATTCCCACGGAAGATGGTGTTCGCCTCTCTGCAAGTGGAAAGAGACAGGGAGAGAATGTGACTATGAGACGCATCTCCCTAAATTATGAATCATTTTATACAGTAGACGCTTCACAGCATAGCAGAGCACCAGGGTCTGATGCATGGCTCACATGAAGGGTAAGATATAGATACATGAGGCAGGAACTACAGCTTTAGGTCTTACTGGTGCATATATTTCCGTTTTACATTGAAAAGCGTCTCCAGCACACGCTGCGTGTCGCTCAGTGTGCTGAGACTGAAGCTCTTGATCTGGCTACAACTAGTGCCTTCTGCCACAACACAGAGTTTGTTTACACGAATCATATTTTTTGATTCATGTGTGATGGGTAAATTACAGTACAGACATCAGCATTACCGAATTACATAAAAAAGTTAAAAGCAGGTTGCCTAGCATATTTACTTTAGTTTATTGACACAATAACTTTTTACTTGTTTTACTTGCGATCGTGTTAAAACTAGACAGCATCTAAAATACCATTTTAAACACATAATATAAAAGCCTTACTTCACCATACGGTCACAGTATATATAAATATAATATCATAAATGTATTTTTTTTTCAAGGAGCCATTTCTTTATTTTCCCACTAAAACTAGAAAGATTGGTTGTACACTTGGCTGTCTCAACAGGCAAACTATCCATTCACATGCTCCTGAATATCTAACCTAGGGTTATCATAAATTGTACTAAATCTAACTAAATTAATGATACTATGTCTTGTATTGTAGTTGTGCCTCTCACTAACATGGGAAAAATAATTTGCCAGATAATTTGAAGCCTTATTTTATACACTGTAAAAATGGACTGTAAACAACTGTAAAACTTACAGTGTTTACAGTAAAGTAATGAAATATCTTACATATAAAATAATGCATAATCTGATTATGCTATGGTTGGGTCATTGGGCAAGACTCTTAACTTTCAGCTGTATCCTGCGTCAATCTTAAATTGCCTTTTTTTTTAAAAGAATGTACTGGATTATGTGGTATTTTATACTATGTAAGATATTACAGTACTTTAGTTGAAATATGTTTTTACGGTTGTACTTTGCTGATAAGCCTGTTGCCTGTAATTACTGTAAAAAATGTACAGTAAATCTTTTACAGTGTCATTGTAATTATATAATCCCTAAAATATAGGTACGGTAAGAACAGGCAGCCTGTGTGTGTGTGTGTGTGTGTGTGTGTGTGAGACTCACTGTGTGTTCTCCAGCTCTAAGGCAGCAATAGCCATGAGAAAAGGCAGCAGTCTGTTGTGATGCAGTAAAAGTCGCACTAAAGGCAGTGAGGCTTCCGATCGATCTCTACACACGTCACCCAGAATATGAGCAGCAGATGCTGAGATTGGCTACATGCACAGAGACAGAGAGAGAGAGAGAGAGAGAGAGAGAGAGAGAGAGAGAGAGAGAGAGCATTTGTCAGTGCTAGCCTTTGAAAAGAGACATGGAGCAAGATCATTTTTAAAGAAGATCAGATCCTTCAATTATAAAATAGATGACTCCTTATGCTGTGAAATAAAGAACAGACCTTAAAGACATCCTTGATCTAATCTATTCTATCCCAATCTAATCTAATCTATTCTATCCGTCAGTGTGCTGTGTGTGTGTGTATGTGTGTTACCTGTACGTCAGGTGATTTGAGCAGTAGGTTTCTCAGGTTAATATAGCTGTTTGATGGCAGCACGTTGTCCTCAGTGTAACACACGTTCAAACGCAAAGAGCCGAGATCATCAGGCTTACACTTCACACCATTACCTCTCGGCTGGAGGAGATACCTTCATGAACACATGCACACACGCGCACACGCGCACACACACACACACACACACACACACACACACACACACTTTTCATTTTAAGACCTCATTATTATTTTCATCTATCTATATATTAAACAAGTAAAGCAGCCAGAGTTTAGCTGCTCTTATCCTCCCAGCCTATCAGAGTTCAGCTACCCTTATCCTCCCAGCCTATCAGAGTTCAGCTGCTCTTATCCTCCCAGCCTATCAGAGTTCAGCTACCCTTATCCTCCCAGCCTATCAGAGTTCAGCTGCTCTTATCCTCCCAGCCTATCAGAGTTCAGCTACCCTTATCCTCCCAGCCTATCAGAGTTATCAATCAGAGAGGAAAATGCTTGATTTGCAGTTAATCAAAATCAATATCATCAAAAGTGTAGTAATATAGAGTAGCTGCCAGTAAATACTGTGCCCTCCAGAATTATTGGCACCCTTCATAAAAATGAGCAAACGTAATTGTATAAATTATACATTACATGGATTCAAACATTATTGTTCCACTCATGCACCAAATGTTCCACTCAAGCAATAAGAAACTACTTTATATATAAGGTAATAAAACCCTCGTTCTCATTATAACTACCTTTGTTGAATAATACTGTTTTGTTTTAAAAATATATATGCCAAATTGTCATTTAAAAAAAACTTTTAATTTGTCCTCGGTCTGCAGGAACTCTGTTGTAGCCTTTAACCATGTCTTGTTTCCCTGGGATAAAAATTACAGGTTTCACACATGTAAAATCCCTTTTTTACCCATTACTATGACAAAAATCAAAGAGTCTTCACAATAAAAGCCAATCAGCCAATCAAGTGTCAGCAGCACAATGCAGTCCTATGGGCAGACACCAATGACTGCATATATGAGTGGACAACATGACACCTTTTACTGAATTGAAGCAAGAGCATAGACAGTAGGTACAGCTCGTCGGACAGTGCGTTGACTCTCGTCTGCCCATATTAGTGATGGACATGGTACTGGTTCATGTCAGGAGCGTGCACGCAAGATGCCGCATCAGCTAATTCAAAGTGCCAAGCACAGCAATATTAATTAATACGTAAATGGTAAATTGTAGTCCTTTAATTTTCACAGGTATATTGATTTACCATTGTCAGGAAAAGATTTTAGAGCTTTGAGTCATGACTGACTGAGCTACCTAGCTAGCTGACATTATCCATTGTTTTATCGAAGTAAAGTAAGTATAAGTATCTAAGGTACGTAAGTTTCGTAAGGTACGCAAGGTATGTAAGGTACCAACTAAAAATATACTGGTAAGAAGCAGTCAGCATTTACACTCAACACAAACCTATTTTTTGAGGAAAGAATCGCTGGAGAACAAGACATGGCTTTGCAACAGAACACTCAAAGCTATCAACACTGTAGATCTACAAAGTTTGAAGATGTTACATGAAGTTCACTGGGCTGTAGTCTCAGTGAGTGCTTCAGGTCCATGTTGGAAAGTGTGTGTGCACACTCATGAGGCTGAACTGTCATTTCTAGCCCAACCCAAAACTGTCAATCACCCACATCCTGCACACCACATCAACCACACCCTTTCATTTATCATCAAATAACTCCTATAAAACCCATTTGTCATAAGGAAAGTACTGAGGGAAATCAAGGTCAACTGAACTTGTAACAACAGAACAATATTCCTCAAACTTCTGGAGAAATAATTTAAAAATGCAAAAAAAATCTACTGCAGCCAGCCACTAGAGGGGCTCAGAGACATTTTGGCTTCGCTTCTGAATCTCTGTAACAACATTCACCCATATGAACAATATTTGGGGGAAACGTCTCACTGATGAGAGATTTCAGAGGAGAATGGCCAGACTGATTCAAGCTGACAGGAAGGTTATGATAACTCAAATAACCACTCTTTACAACCGTGGTGAGCAGAAAAGCATCTCAGTACAGAAAACATGTTGAACCTACAAGAGCAGAATAATACATCAGGTTCCGCTCACCCAAACTGAGCAGTTAAAGCTTGGAAAAAGACTAAGCAATGTTTCTCCTGTTTTTGTTATGTCTACCATTAGTGATACCATTAATTCCAGTAAAAACATTGGAGAAGACAAATCTATCAGACCATCCTTTCCACCGCAACTGTGTTAACAATTAATTAAAATTAGTTTAATTTTGTCTACACCGTCTGTGTCTGATCCCAAACATCTTTATTTTCAGCAAAGTCTAACACAGCTTCACTGCAATGTATCCACGTCTTTCCTTTGAATCTCCTGAATCTTCAATCAGATTTGTTTGTATGTCTTTCTGTGCACTCAAATTCCATTCTCAACTTCTACACAACATTGATGAATACAGGCCAATGAAAGTACAATTGCTCTTATTTGCACAGCCAATTATCTTTCAGCACACACATACACAGGCACACACACCCACCCACACACGCACACACGCACACACACCCAGACAGAAGGCGCAACTTTTACATTCTGAATCAGCAGCAGAAAGGAAACAGTTTGCTTTTGAAAGTGTGTGTGTGTGTGTGTGTGTGTGTGTGTGTGTGTGTGTGTGTGTGTGTGTGCATGTGTTCTTTGCTGCCTCCATACAGAAGCTTAACCATGCACCAGACTCAATGGCCTCATTCAAAACATGCAGATCAGTATCAACAAGTTCCCTTATCTCTCTTTCTTGCTCTCTCAAACACACACACACACACACACACACACACACACACACACACACACACACACACAATATTTACAAAACACTACCAGCAGGACTCCATGTTTAAAGTGGCTTGAGGACACAGAGGACACAAGCCGGAAGAGTCGGCCCCAAAAAACACAAGCACGCTCACACACACATACCCACACCCACACCCACACCCACACCCACCCACACACACACACACACACACACACACAAATACAAATATTCTGCCCATTCAAAGAGTGTAATGCTGAATCCGGATGATCGGACAGATAAGCTGAAAGCTGACTGGTTGGGCAGATAAGAGCAGCTGTGAGCTGATTGGTGTTTATCATGCACCTTCATCTGGTCATAAGCAGTGCTCACTCATTACCGCTCTGTACTGCCAGCGCATATTCCCCAGTGTGACTGTGTGTGTGTGTGTGTGTGTGTGTGTGTGTGTGTGTGTGTGTGTGTGCGTGTGTGTGCTCTCACCAAGCTTTGTGTACGAGGTCATTTCTCAGGATCTTCACTGACACTCTTGTTTCACCCAGAAACACATCTTGAGCCAGATTCCCATTATTCCATAACTCCACCCTGTGAGACAAACAGAGAGAAACACTGAACACAAGTTCTCTCTGCAACACATATCACTCGCACGCACACGTTTGTCTTACTATTCTTGCGAGGACCTTCCACCGATGTGTTATGTCTACACTTAAATCTTACTCTAATCTTAAACTCAGTAAGGAAACCTTTTGCCCTAACCACATACCATCCCCCTCGCCCTCAACACACCCAAAGGGCACTTTGGTACAGTACAAGTAAGCACACACACTAATTCGTCACATCGAAAACAACAATGCGATTTACAGAGGCAGAAAGAGAGATGGTGAGAGAGAGAGAAAGAGAGAGAGATGCTAATCTGTCCGCTACCCTTATAGTTTAACACTAACTGGCTGGATAACACATGGATAACAATGTCAGTGTTATTGCCCTCTAGTGGACAACAGTCTGAATCTGAGCAAGCAGAGAAGGGAAATGTGATTAGCTGGAAAGTTAGGAAATGTGACTAATGTTCAGTTCTTTCCAGATAAAACAGGTGCACTTACGTCATTGCACGTACATGCGCTCTCTATGCGACTGCAAGTAACAATTTACTGCGCGAGTCTCTCTTACCCAGAAGGCACCACTTTCACTCGTTTTCACTTTTGATTTAGATGAAATGATTTTAGTTGGCTTGTTAGTATCTAGACATCTCTAGCTAATTAGCGACAAACACAACGTGTAAAAGCATCTAAACAAGTAGAACTCGAGGCCAACAGCGTCCACGGGGTTGTCTGTGCTGAAAACAGGTCTAGTCCTTCTTGTTACTAATTTGTATGCCTCGAATACCCTTAAAATACACTTCAAACATACTTCAAAAAAGAAGGAAGGTATTGAAGAAAAACTATTTCAGACATCTGACCTTGCGGTGACCTTGACCTTGTTTGGATCAGTACCAAAATCGAATAAGTCCATCTGCTGTTTACAGTGATAATTCCATACAAATCCTACAAACATTAAACACTAATTGGCTTTTAACTGAAGAAGAAATTCTCTGTTCTCTGTTACGTCACTGTTTTAATATTAGCACCATCAATTTTAATGTTGTGTATAAATGTAGATGATCGTTACCAGAACTAAATGTTGTTTATCTGACTCAGGAATGAGTAAGAGACCTTTACTCACTAAATAAACGAGTTAACTAACTGGCCAAAAATGGTGTAATGCTATTGTCATTTTTTTTTTTAAGTAATAGTTTTTACTTCATGACTTTATGAACAATTGGTACCGTCACTTGTAGACATTGCTAACAACTGTTTCACTAGTCAGAGAAAAGAGATGAAGAGAGGAGCTCACTTGATCTCTAGCTTCTCAATGTCCTCATCCTCTACCTGGAAGTTCTTCCTGTTGTAGTTGCTTGCCCTGGAAACCTGCACACACACACACACACACACACACACACACACAGCTTCATTGTGTTGTCCACTGGAGTAATTATAATGAGTGTCTATTAGGGATCTAATGAGTGTGTAGTTCCACTGAGTGTGTGTTTAGCAAAGCTGCAGTTTGGCAAGCTGCTGTAACACCCATCATGACAACATCAGCTAGCAGCTGGAATTCGCTCTTACCAACATTCAGAGTGCTTCAATGGGAACGTTTCACAATTTACTCTGAAATACCGTAAACAGATCTACAGTGCACTTCTCACTGAAATAATCCACAAAATAAATTCTGAACAGGGACTCTGTAGCAAGTGCTCTGGGTTGGACTTAACACAGAAACAGCAGCAAGAGGAAAAAGGAGTAGATCATAATAAAGTGGATGGAGGGACTGGAGGAAAATATTGTATGAATCTACAATGAGTATCATGCTGCATGACAGTAAGACAACAAACACTGTATGTCTGTTTACCTCAAAGTAAATTGTCTCATCAAAGTGAGGGTCGCTGGTTTTCTTCTTCACCTTCGTCTTCCTCTGATCTGACCTGCGTACACGAATACAGACAGAGAGAGACAGAGAAAGAAAATGAAAGTGAGACAGGCAGAGACGCAGAGGGAGGTGAAGTGAGACTGTAATGTAGGCCACACCGCGTATTGAGGCTTTATTTACCACATGTCTGTTACACAGCTTTCCGCAAGCTTTACATAAAAACTTCCTGCACAGTTTCCATAAACACACGCACACACACCAGCGTAACTGGCACTAACTGTGTGTGTTATGGAAAGTCTCATCTCTGTCTGTAACGAGTGTAAACAGGGCAGCAAGAGGGAGACATCATCGGTCACCTTCTGCTCATGTGTGTGTGTGTGTGTGTGTGTGTTAGGGTGTAACGATATGCCAGATTCCCAGTATGAAAGGTGTCTCAATTTGTATTCTTTGTATATTTTATTGTCTAATCTCTGTGTTTTGTTCTCCAGCCTATCAAAAAGGCACCTACTCTCATCTTATATAACTGAGTCTGATATACAAAAAAAAAAAAAAAAAAATCATCACACATTAGTCTGCTATTATGAGTTCTCTACAACAGCAACTTCTTAACTGGGTTCTGCTACAAACTCCAAACTGAGGCTAAATCAGCTGACTATCACCTATAAAAGCTAGAACTCCACCTGTTCTGATGATTTCTGTCTTTTATAGTGCGATATCTGACATGTTCATTCTCTCACTCTCATTTGCTTGGTTTATCCGCACACTCTGTCTCACTCTCACTTGTGTGCGACTGTGGCTCTTTTCAGTTACCATGTAGTGACGGTGGGGGTTAACGACTTTTCATGTACAATTTCCCGCCAACTCTAACCTGACACTTAGCACTGACTGTGATTCACTAGTTCAGAATTGTCAAGGCTACACCCAGGAACTCGGCATCATCACGTTACAAAGTATTTTTTTCTCAGCTGACTCAATGATCATGCTTTTAGTCATTTGTTAACAAAAAAAAAATGCTGCACACCGTAGCTTTAGCAATGCTCAATACTACACTAAACAGCCATATACAATCCTAGTACCTGTGCTAACAATACCCAATGATGACTCAAAGCTTCACGCTGACATCTATTTTAATCTTACTTGATCTCAGCATGGCATCTGACACAGTGGATCTCAAGATGCTTATCCATTATCTTGAAAATTGGGGAGGTCTCTCAGAGACCGTTTTACAAGAGATTAAGTCATATATGAAGGCTAGAGAGTCTCTTGTTTCTTTGGAAAATTGTTCATGGAAAATGTTTTAAGTATGGGGATCCACATGGCTCCATTTCAGGACCACTGCTCTTCTCACCATGTATGTTGCCTCTAGGAAATATAATCAGGTAACATGAAAATAATTTTCACACTTACGGTAATACACTTATAACTATATATCTCTAGTCCACTGTCAAAATTCTCTTGATTGACAAATCAGTAGCTCAATCAGGCCAAGACCACTCCATCAGACTAATTAAATATGTCAATTTCTACAAATATCCAAACATTTAGTGGACTAATGATATAGAACTACTTCCTCCTACCTTATTTTCTTTTATTTAATATTTTCTGTGTGGCTTAAGTGCTTATTCTTTAAAGCTTTTTAAAAAATGACATATCACTGGAAGCTCATGTGGAATTCACAAACATGATTAATGACTAGACAACTAGACTTTGCAGAACGTAATTTTATGCGTCTTATGGATGAAACCCAAGAGATCAGTGGAAAAATCAATAAATCAATTCTCAAATATATTAACAAAAAAAAAAAGGTAAAGTGGTGAGAAGAACGCTATTACTGAAAAGAAAAGCCATATGAAATACCATATGGACACTCAGCAAAACCTGTAGAAAATGGTTCCCTAGTCTGATGAGACCAAAATTTAACTTGTTGGCCTTGGTGGTTTGGTGGAAACCCAGCACTGCCCATTACCCTGAGAACATCATCCCCACAGTAAAGCATGGTGCTGGTAGCATCATTTTGTAGGGATGCTTTTCATCAACAGACTGGGAAACCGGTCAGATGGATGGCGAGAAATACAAGGCAATCCTAGAAGAAAACCTGTTCCAGTTTCCAAGAGAATGGGGTGAATGTTTATCATCCAACATTACAACAACCCTAAAGGTGCAAATATACTTCACTTTCACCACGTGTACGTGCACCACCAGCTGCCGCACGAGCGGCATTGTCCACTTACTCGCTCGCGTCTTTTATTATGTACAACTGGAGGAGTGAAAGCGGCATCCACTAGATGGCACGTCAGAGCCAAAACATCCTTATCCACCTTTTTTCAAGTCAAACTGTAAAGTTTAGCGATTTCACGCACAGAGATGTTAAACAGACTGACGAGCTCCATTTCTCTTTAAAATGTGCCGCGGTTGGCGTGATTGTTGTCATGATCTGCGTCTCAAATCGAAAACCCTCACCGTACATTCAAAAATATTCACTAATCTAGAAAATCCAGAAGAGATTCAAACACTCGCTGTAACAGGAAACCCGGTAGTGTTAGCACTCAATTTGGGTCTAGAATAATACATGAGTATGCAATCTGAGACACAACGTTAGTTTGTTTACACAGTTTACACAAGACACAGTGTCACATGGTGCTATACTGCCTACACTGCCTTACACATACCATGTGGATGTGTCACATTCATTTCTGAGGATGTGCGTAAGTGATGCGCCAAATTACTGCAGTATACGCTTGGTGGCCATCTTGCGTACACGTAGTTAACAGCAAGTGTAAATCAGCCTTAAGAACACTGCCAGTGTGTTAGAATGGAACTCGACCCGATTGGTTATCTGTGGCAAGACATGATAGAGGCATATCCCAGAACATGTGAAGCTATAATTACAGCCAATAGAATAGTACTATGTCCTAGTACTGGTTGTTCTACCAACTAGTGACCTGGGGAAGTGAAGACCAATAATCTGCTGTTTTTGTTTAATGCCTTGTGTCAGAATAAAACATATTTTGCACCTACAAATGTTACACATATTTTGCAAAACATGTGGTAAAAACGCCAATTAAGTTCATTTAAATTCCAGGATGTAAAACTTAAAAATCCTAGAGGGGTGCATGAATACATAAACAATATTCATGTAATGCTTTTGAAGCAAAAAAATTTATTTTACTGTATTTTCTAGTATGTGTGTGTATGTGTGTGTGTGTGTGTGTGTATGTGTGTGTGTGTGTGTGTAAATTACCTTGCAGGGCCAATGAGTGTTACAGAAGCGTAAGAGTCGCAGGCCTGCCCACTGATTAACGGTAAACCCTGGCACTCGATTATCCTACACAGACACACATTCACATTCACACACACACACACACACGTACAAACATACACACATGCACACACACACGTACACACGCACGTAAACACACAGTAAGTGTTATTACACAATCATTATCTAAGCCTGGCAAACTGTGCCATTTTATAATCTGTGATAAAGAGGTGTGAAATGTATGATATCACTTCCTGTAAACTGCGTGTCTTTTAACGCATGAAGAAAGGAAAGTGAAATACACAGAGAGACTGCCAGAGTGACACAGACAGAGAAAGACAGAGAGAGATATTGAGAGTGAAAGATAAAAGACAGTGTGTTTGTGTTGCACACACTAACAGTGAAGCTAAAACAGAAGCACAATTGCAGCAGGAGGAGAGCAAGTCAGACTTCCTGTTTTGGTGGCATCACTTCCTCTTTCACAACACCATCTTTCTCACACACATGCTGACTCACCTGACCTGCAGGCGCGAAGAGGCAGGCCCGTTATCTGTGATCACTTCATTAAGCTTCATCTCTAGATGAACCTTCCCCTTAAAAACAAACACACACACACTCTTTTAATTAAATCTTTGTGAGGTATTTCCATTGACTCTACATTATTGTAGTTGAATAATGCTGTGCCTGCACTTCACCTCACTACTCCTTGACCTCAGTAAAGGAATTCTTTTGGCTCTTTTACACTTTATTTTTCAGAAGTATGTGTGTGTTGCATGTGTGGGTTGGTTGTTCTGTCAGATAACACATATGCAGTGTTAAAACCACTGTATAAACCATGTAACATTACCAGCATGTCATGTGTCTATGTTGTGTGTGACAGATCATTCTAACAAGGCAGAAAAACAAGGCTGCATTTGCCATTTTGGCGTGATAAGGAATGTGACCACACACACACACACACACACACACACACACACATTTTCTAATGTTAGCTGTGTGTCAACACGTTTACAGAACTAACTATTAAACTACTATCAAACACATGGCTTCGTTCTCCTCACCGAGCACATTGTTGTACTAAACGAAAAGGACAAAACTGAATGTTGAGCAAACTGGCAAAACTCTAAAATAAACATGAGCCTGGAATTACATATGTCATGTTTATTAGCATTATACAATTCACAGTGTGTACATGTGCACACATAGGCACGCATATGCACGTCCTTGCACACACACTCTTTATGACTATGAGATTTCTGTCCTCAATGCTGCTGAAAGGTGAAGTGTGTGTACTAAACAGAGAATACACTTTACACACACAAACGAAATGGAGCAGAACAGTACTCTCCCAGCTCATCACACACATGCATCTGATTGGCTCACAGAGTGATGATGAACAGCCAGGATGTGATCTGATGTCTAAAACCTAAAATGAGAACCAATGACTAACCACACACAAGTAAATGAGACCATATGTGTGTGTATTCCTAATCTGTGTTTAATTCATTGTTTGATTTCTGATTTTACTTTTGTCCTGGTCTGATGAGACCAAAATTGAACAGATTGGGGGACGCATCCTGATTATCACATCCCGTGTGAAAAGCTTTTTAGTGGTTAGTACCTACCAAAAGTGGCCCAAGGAAGCACAACCGGTGAAGGACAACACAAATTGCTAAGAAAGTTAATGCTGGCTATGATGGCTATGGCGTCAGAACACACAGTGCATCGCAGCTTGCTGTGTATGGGGCCGCACGGAGTGCCCATGCTGATCCCTGTCCACCGCCAAAAGTCCATACAACAGGCACGTGAGCGTCAGAACTGGACCATGGAGCAATGGAAGAAGGTGGCCTGGTCTTATGAATCATGTTTTCTTTTACATCATGTGGCTGGTCGAGTGCATGGGCATTGCTTACCTGGGGAAGAGATGGCACCAGGATGCACTATGGGAAGAGGGCAAGCCAGCAGAGGCAGTGTGATGCTCTGGGCAAATGTTCTGCTGGGAAACCTTGGGTCCTGGCATTCATGTGGATGTTACTTTGACACATACCACCTACCTAAACATTATTGCAGATCAAGTACACCCCTTCCCGGCGACGGTATTCCCTAACGGCAATGGCCTCTTTAAGCAGGATAATGCGCTCTGACACACTGCAAAATTTGTTCAGGAATGCTTTGAGGAACATGAAAAAGAGCTGAAGGTGTTGACTTGGCCTCCAAATTCCCCAGTTCACAATCCGATCGTGCATCTGTGAGAAGTGATGGACAAGAAAGTCCGATCCATGGAGGCCCCACATCGCAACTTACAGTACTTAAAGGATCTGCTGCTAACGTCTTGGTGCCAGATACTAAAGCACACCTTCAGAGGTCTTTAGTAGTAGTGTAGTAACTGTCAGACTTCATTTCTGTTCACCAATATTTATCTTGATTTTTCTTTTCATTTCCATAACTGAATTAAAATCACTGTGTTTGCTCCCTATGAATAATATAAAATAATGGCCTCAAAGAGCGAGAGCCATAGAAAATGTGCTTTGTTTTTTTTTTTTTTTTTTTTTGCATTTTAAATGTGGTCTGACACAGTTTACACTCAACATTTTCTTTATTTTCACTAAGATTAAAGCTTCTGCACACTTGACTTTGGGCTGCTCACTGTTATTAAAACAAACTCGCAACGTTTCTTGCACACAGTTAACGTGAGCCATATACCACACACGTTTTAACCTAAAACAAACCACATGTTTCTTCATGTGTGCTCATGTTTGTTCGTATGTGTGGTTTCTGCACACACACACACACACATACACACACACACACCCCTTACCTGCACCTCTGAGTTTGCATCCACAGGCTGCAGTGGGAACCAGTGCTCCTTCCCACTGTAATTACACAACTCCTCCTTCCTGAGAGCCACCTTCCCTACACACACACACACACACACACACACACACACACACAAGTCAATCACACACCAAACATTTCTTGTGGCCGTTACACTGTATATGTGAAACCTGTAATGTTCAGAACTGCCTGCATCATATTAGCATACTGTCATATCTGGATCTGCAACGAGATTATTTCAAATCTGAATTCCAAACTTTATAGCTGTATAATTATTCATCTTTGCCTTGATTCATTGATTGTTTCACACATTTCAAATTCTTGCTCTTGTTTATCTCCAGCATCTTCTCATGCCAGAACCCTGAAGTCTGCTGATGATTTTATCACAATAAAATAAATAAATAAATAAAATCCCCTGCTGCGCCATTCATCCGACAACCTGTGTTGTTTCTGTAAGCTCTCTCTCCTAGGAATTGTGCACAGTGTCATACAATATGCTGCTACAATCTTTCTTGGATTTCAACTCTTCAATTCCCACGTAAAAGTGTTTGTGAGAAGAAAAAAAAAAGGCTTTTGTAGGACCAGAGTATAGAATGTGTGTGTAAATAAATGTTTGTTATGTATACACTAACTGATAAGGGAATATCCCTCTGAAATTCACAGTTATATTACTATTTATGTGTGTTGCTGTGTGTATGTGTATGTGTATGATGTATACACTAACCGATGGTCAGGTCCCTCTGAAATACACTCTTGGCGTAAACGTAGAAGGACAGACACTGGAACGGCCGAGGGATCTCAAAGTAGAAATCTTCCCCATAAAACGGGCTGAAACACACATACAGCACATGAGGAAATGCAACACAGCACCGGGCTTCTGGACATTAATGTTCATCACACATGCCAGAAAGGCAACATCACTGGGCAGCGAGATAATGTGTCTTCCAGTCTGAAAGCAGCATAAGGACAAGTGTTTTCCTAAGGTACATGAAGGCTTGTATCATGTGTGCCTTTTTTGGAGAAGGTAGTCCCAGAAATCAGTCAAACCAATGCACGACATACAGCACAAAACATAAAGCACAAAACATAAAGCACAAAACAATGGCTTATACACTCAATGTACAGGATGTCCCAAAAGTCTCCATATATGAAATTATGAAATTAACACTTTTTAGCAAAATGCCTTCCAAAATTGTTCATGCTTAACTTATACATATATATATTTATAGCCTTTAGGAATGCCTTTGACAAAACAAGAAGGTATTGAAATCATTCTCATTGCTGGATCGGAACGGTTGCGATGGACTTAAACAGGAAACATGGCAAGCACATCACACACACGACACTGCTGCCAAACGTATTAACAAATTCAAAAAGCCTGGACGTGTTGCGGACCAACCGAGAAGTGGATGTCCACGAACATCCACCAATGAACACACAACCGACGTGGCGCTGGCTTACACAGTCCCCTACGTATTCAGGCACTTTTGGTCTTGTTATTTAATATACTTCCAGTGTATACATCCACTTCAGATTTACACACATAATGTCTTTTGATTTTGTACTTATAAATATGTACAAAAGAGTGTGTATTTATAATCATAAACAAACATCTCTTTAAAAAAATGAAACTGACTGGGGGGAAAAAGTAGTCGGACACCACAAATTAACAACGTTAGTACTTTGTTGCAAAGCTGCTGTTGGCAGGTGTAGCTTCGAGATGTCTATGTTGAGAAATAATTCGCTTTTATTAACAAATCATCATCAATTCACAGAGGTTACAAGGATCCCTCTGATGGACTCACAATTTCAAAAATCTTCCATAAATTTTCAATTGGATCCAAGTCAGGAAATTGACTAGGCCATGCAAGGCCTTCTTGAGCTGTTTTGGCTGTATGCTTGGGGTCTTTGTCTTGCTGAAACGTCTTCCCAGATTCGGTTTCAATGAGATTAAATTCTCCTCTAATGAGATTAAATTCTCCTCTAATATGTCCTGGTATATCTCTCCATTCATGTTCCCTTTGATGGCATGTAATGCTCCAGTACCGTTTGCAGAGAAACAGCCCCATAATATAACGCTCTCACCTCCATACTTCACTGTGGGTATGATGTTCTTGGACTCATACCCTTCTTTCTCCAACCATGACAAGCTCATTTTTTCCAAACTGTTCTATTTTTGTTTCATCTGACCAGAGTATATTATTCCTGATTTGTCTAAAAGCAATTAGTCGCACATCTCTGTGCTACTTTTTTGGCAGAGGAGTTTTGGGTAAGGTGTAGGTACAAAGAGATCATGGTGGTGCAGGTCATCGCTCATTGTTCTCTATGTAACGGCTGTTCCGGCTGCTTTCGGGTCAAATCTTTTCGAGTGACTGCTGGCTTTTCTCTTACCTTCCTTATCATTACATCTGCCTTTCACACCTGTCCAGGGATGAATAGTTGTGGTTCCATGAAGTTTTCACCTGCACAACTTCCAGCTGTACCAATTGTACCAACTGTAATGACAGGGATGTTTAAAATCTTTGCTATGGGCTTCTATAATGACACCGGGTGCAATTTGCATGAGAACAGTGTCCAGTTTTTATACAGTGTCTGAATACTATTTTCTTATTAATTTCTTTTTTAAACGTACCTTTTTTTATGCTTACAAAGTATGTATTCATATAAGTCATTGCGTCTGTAAATTTGAAGTGGATATCAAGTCAAGTCAAGTCAAGTCAAGGCTTTATTGTCATTTCAACTATATACAGCTGGTACAATACACAATGAAACGAAACAGCGTTCCTCCAGGACCATGGTGCTACATAAAACAACACAGAACTACAACAGATTACACGTTACTACATGAAGCGCATGTGCAAACGTGTGAAAACAGCACAATATGTGCACGTATATATTGGAAGGAAGCATATTAACTAATAAAAAAACAATAGGGTCCGAATATTTACTTCACCTCAGTGTATATACGTCCAATCAAATAAAAATAAAAACCCATTTTTCAGCTTCTCACTTCTTATCTAAGGTATAAAATCGTTCATTCATTTATTTATTCATTCATCTTCAGTAATGGCTTTTCCCTGGCCAGGGTAGGGGTGGAGTCTATTACGAGAACACTGGGCGGGAATACATCCTAAACTGGTTGCCAGTCCATTGTAGGGCATCATGCAAATACACATTCACACACTCATTCACACACCAAGGGGAAATTTAGCACAGCCAGTCCACCTACAGGCATGTTTCTGGGAGGCACATTCACAATCGGATAAATTGTGAATAAAGTGCGCATGTTGAGGGCGATTTACAATCGCACAATATAATCGCACAAAGTACTTGACTTACAAAGCAGGGGGAGGAAATCAGTATGTAAATCAGGTTTTTTCACATGCTGTTTTTCTTGATGGCCATGGTGAGAACAGATCCCTAAGAGATTTCCAGGAGAGTAAAACTGAAACTAAATCTTGCCACACATACATAACTGCACACGGAGTACAAAGCAGTGTATGTTTTGCTCATAAGGTATGTGCGAATAAAAACTGTTCACAGGTTGAATCCTGCTGCTATCGAATGGAGGGTGAACATATGTTGTCATGATTTTAACAAACTTCCTGCTCGCTTTAACATACTGAGGCATAACCTTGATAAACCTTCTCGTTAAAAATGAGTCTAAAAATGGTGCAACTTAGTCATTCGACTGGCAGGAAAATGGACTCCAAAATATAACACCTGCTTTTTTGGTCGTATTAAATTACACAGGCAATCACGGCTCCAAAGTGACTTTCAGGCTTAGTAGATCACACTGAGGAGGCTAAATCAGTTTGCCTGTTTAAAAACTGTTAGGTAGAAATGCGCCAATTTGCATATTCATTAATGAAAACACATGAAACCCAACAACACAGGCTATTTTGCTTTACTGACGCAATTCTCCATAGACCCTGCTAGTAAACCAGCTTGCATAGTTTTGCGGGTGTTTTTATACACACAAAGCTTTAATCAATGAGGACCTCTATGTTTCATAGGGAAGCACTGAGGATTCAACTCCTCACTACCTATATGAGCGCTTGTATACATTATGTGCACTTTGTGTCCAACAGAGACCCATTTGGTATTTAGCTTTTTAGGAATTTTGAATTTTCCCTGATCATGATTTTCCATTTGTAAATATCACGATAAACGATTTTATCGTCCAGAACAGGAAAGACAGGAAAATGCGCATTTACAACATTTCAGGTTTAAGGAGAGCAGGGGAGGCGTAAGAACACTATCGGCTGTACAGTCAGGAACTGTGGCAAATCAGTCGGATGGTGGATTCTTAAGTGATTCAGCAGTGATACACAGTTTCGATATAATCCTTTTAGATATCACGTGTCTTATGTCCACATGGCTGATATTTTTACTGTTGATGCTGCTCACAGTGTTGAGCAGCAAAGCACAGGAGAGCGCCGTTCAAAAAGAAAAAAAAAACAAAACAGTGCATTTAATCACTTATTACCATTACCATTAACATTATTTGTACAGTATTAAATTCGACACTTCGTTGTATGGCTATTTAATTTATTTTTTTTGCCAAAAACTTTATCCTTTTTTTCCTCTTCTGGCTGAAAATTTTTCTGGAGGCAATTCTATTAAATGTAGTAAATATAACTGATGTTAAATTCCTGTCTAATGTTAGCTAAGTCTAAGATATATTGATACATTTTTAATTCACATTAATAAACTCAAAACATTCTCCATTTACTCAGAAAGCGAGTAAGCCTGAGTGAGCGCCCCCCACGGGAATCAAGAGCACATGAGATTGGGGAAAAGGGGACGCAGCTTCCTGGAAGTGTCTGTTAATATCGGAGAGTTCATAACACCTGGCTCATTTCCCGTTTTATTGGAAGGAAAAGGATTCCTGTGCCAAGAGTGTAACGGTTGGCAGGACTGGTAATATAATATAATCGGTGATAAACGTCACTGGATATTATTGCAATGTAATATTACGCAGGGACAATAATATCGTTATATCACACAAGCCTAGTGCTAGTTGTACAGTTAAGAGACATTTAGGATTCAGAACTATACTTGCTATATAACGTATAAAATATAATATACACCCAATGTAGTGCATTTCTGGCCAATAAGAAACCGCTTAGGATGAAGTATATTAGATACAAAGTAATGGATTCAACCATTCAGCACTATTCCCCTATATATATATATATATATATATATATATATATATATATATATATATATATATATATATATATATATATATATATAAAAACAACAATAATAACAAAGCTACAGATTTAGGAGAGTAGGGAGAGTGACCGTGTGCGCACGGAGTCAGTGCGGTCGAATACCTCAGCACATACTGCAGACGAGAACGAACATCCGCCCACACACACATGCAACACATTACACACTCACAGCCCACGCAGTCCAGCACGCATGCGTGAACTTGTGAAAACACACACACACACATCACAGGTGGAAAAAGGTTCAAACTGTGCAGCAAACGTAGAACGCAAGTCACAAAACAGAAGGGGACAGAGTGAGAAAAAAAGAGAGAAAGAAAGAGAGCCAGAGCGATTTTGAAAGACTGACAAAAAAAAAAAAAAAGACACCGAGAGAGACAGAGATAGATAGATAGAGACCGAAGAGAAACAGACTAATACAGAGAGACAGTCAGCTTTGTCAATACAATCCATTATATGCCATGCCAATAAAGTACCCTGAATCAAACTGAACTGAGAGTGTGATAGAGCGAGATTCAGAAATGGATAGAGAGACAGAAAGAGAGAGAGGAACGCGTGGGTGGAAACACTTCCTGAGTCACAATCCTCTGAGCACGGAGAACAACACACTGTTGTGAAACACTGATAGAATGACAGAGACAGTGAGAAAGGCACAGAGAGAGAGTAAAAGACTGAGAGAAATAGAGAGAGATGCAGGAGTTGCCTGACAAAACCAGGTAACTCTATTACACAGTAAACTGGGATTCATTCATACACTTACTCTGTGTGTGCGTGTGTGTGTGTGTGTACTCTCAGTGTACACAATACACTACTTAGCATACGAAATACTGGCTTTAGTGATTCAGCTTCCTACTTCCCATATAAGTATGAAATACATGGTGCACTGTAAAGAGGCTTTTAAGCCAGAACCTCTTCCTGAACGTGGCTCACCTCAGACTCCTGTCATACACTTTAGTGCGGAACACTTCCTCCTGGTCCAGACTGATGGTGCAAAATGTACCAATGTCTCGGAGACGATTCGATCCAGAACTGATACCTAGGTTCCGGCCTTCACCTGAAAACACACAGACACAAACGATATGAGCAAATTTACTGTTTCAGTAATCACTTTCTAGAACAAATTTCACTATTTAAATACCATTTAAACCCTTGAGTCACTTGATGTTAGGAAACCACTTTAAATAACTGCATTTCACTGATGGCAAACTTTCTTTTTTTTTGTATCAATTTTCCAATTAAATATTAAAAGACACATGCATGCAATTTAACAAGTTTCTCAACAAGGTCCTCATTTACCAACATCACATAGATAACATAGGTCCTAAAGAAGGCCACACATACAAATAAGTAATGAAGTTTAACCAGTTGTGCGTAGCCTCCATGTCACTGCTCGTTTCAAAACAGACATGTCCACAATTAACCAAATATGGCATGTAGGCTCTTCAAACTCTTCAAAGAGTTCCTAAACAAAAGAACTCGGACATTTTGTTCGTGCCACTTGGAAACACACACACATACACAAAAGAAACTTTTTGTGAAGCAGAGATTTTGATTTGATTAGAAGTTTGGTGGGGGGATATTAACCTTGGCTGTTTAATATTTTCGTGACTTTGCGTGATTTGTCAAGTAATAATTTAACAAATTTACAAACATGCACAGTCATTAAAAAAAAATCAAAACCCTTGAGTGTTCAGCAAATTCGTTGTCTGATGCTGCTTTAACTGTTACCCCGCTCTGCACCTCACTTCCTTTGAGCCTCTAGCACGCCTTGATTGGACCCACCACCCCTCAAAGTACGAGGAAGACACACATCAAGACGATTTTCTGTCCTGGCATCCAGGTGCTGGAAATGAACTCCCCCTGTCTGTCTGAACAGCTGAGTCACTGGCAGTCTTCAAACAAAAACTAAAGACCTAATTCTTCACCAAGCGCTTAATTAAAAATTTTTTTAAAGGGATGTTAAAAAAAAAAAGGGATGTTTTCTTTTCATGTCTTCCCAAACAGGGATTTAGCGTGATGTTATTGTTAGTCCCTGACCTAGTGACCTAGCATGAGGATATGTGTGTGTTTACAGAAACTACATAGCACTTCTGTAAGTCGCTCTGGATAAGGGCGTCTGCTAAATGCTGAAAATGTAAATATAACGGCAACAAGAATGCCATTGGTAAAGGGGATTTACTTCATATGGGCCAAGAGAAATGATGGCATTCAGCACTGCGAGCACAATCTCACTCGATGATGGTGGATTCATAAGCAAACACATTTTTCCACCCGAGTGCTCTGTGTACACACGGTCAAAGCTGTGCATAAATATACATGGCGTACGTACAAATCTGAGCAAACATTTGTTTTAATAAATTCCATATTTTGAGCTGAAAGGTTTATACACACATATCACACACATATCTGTGCTTTACGCACCATTAATAGATGAGGGCCTGGGCGCTCCGTGTGACGTAATCTCAAATGCAATCATACTGAGCATATAGATCACTACACAGGTACTGAGTGTACACAGTGAATAGGAAGTTGAAGCTGATTTTTACATTTCTCTGGTAGTGATATTGCTTCCTCATGATTTTCTTTGCTTAAGAAAGTTTCGCAATGGAGAAAATGATATAATGATGTAACAGTTTATCCTGGTCATGGCTGGGCTGGATGCGAAGTTGATCCAGCAGCACTCGGCAAGAGCTTGGGATATATATCCAAACCTAACCCTAATCCTAACCTCAGTAACCAAAAGGAAATCGCTTGGCTCTTCTAGTTTGTTTTATAAAAGCTGCAGGTTTTGTCACATAAAAGCAGTTGTCAAAACTCTCGGATATTCTTATTGTGTGTATGTGTGTGTATGTGTGTGCGTGCACACAGATGTGTGTATTAAACTGCATCGTGTGTAAGATGTGGTTAAAGGCGAGAAGTATTCACTTCCTCCCAGAATGCACTGCGGCTTCCAGCAAAACACTGATTCAGAAAAAACATGCGTGCACACGCTGATGTGACATTTGTTATGTGGGGTGTGTGCGCACACACACCCCACATAACAAATGTCACATCAGCGTTATTCATAACACATTACACATATACAAACCAGTCATTAATACACACACTTTAGTGGAGTATGTTGGCTGCAGGTAAGGCTGTGATATTTAGAAATTAAAAAATCCAAATACAAAGCCAGCCAGCTGATCTGATATCACTCGGGCTACAAAAGCTCCTACACCCTGAGTAGTGCACTACATGTCCAGGCCTTAGAGTTCACTCCTATATAAATCTCCACACACAGATGTATAATGCTATCATTTCTTACTAGGACGATGAGAACAATTAAAAATATATTTTTGTAGACATTAAATAGACACTGTCGTAGCAGTTTGTAAGCTATGTGTCGTAATGCATTTCATGCTCAGTAGAAATGTCTTCAAGAATCAATATAACATATAATATATTGTGTATATGCAGTTTGACATGTTCTTTACTGCACAAATAAAACAGTTTAAAAAAAGCAGTGTGACAGTTTTTTTTTTTTTTGCTTTAGCTATGGAAAAGACAACTAGTTGTCCAGCAATTTGAAAAAGCGGTCAAATAATGAAAGTAAAAACTGTTTCAGGACAGCAGCGTTTTTAGGCTGTTTAATCTGTGCAGTAAAGAATACATCAAACTGCAGTTCGGTTAAGAGCCACCCACAGGCTTCAAACTACATTTCCAGCTTTGTTGATTTTTTGAGGCTATAAAAGTAAATAATTTGTTGCAATGTTCTTTCTTTGGCTGCACCCGTTAGGGGTCGCCATGGCGGATCATTGATCCGCATATTTTGATTTGGCACAGCTTTTACATCGGATGTGCTTCTCGATGCAATCCTCCCCAATTTTTTTTTTTAATCCGGGCTTTGGACCGGCACTGGAGTGCGGTGTAACCCCAGTGGCGGGGGTTTGCTCCCTAGCAGGGAATCAAACCTGGGCCGCGGCGGTGAGAGCGCCGTGGCCTAACCAGTAATCCTCCAGGGACCCCAAGTTGGTGTGATATCTGTACAAAATACAATCCATGCATCCTGTTACACGATTTATGGATGTGCCGGTTCTGAAAATGTGTTTGTGAAGATGTGGTGTGGAAACTCCTTATAGTTAAATGATGATGAAATCCTAGCTTCTTTATGGATGGAGGCTGCCATGTCTACAGCAGCATCTGGGAGGGTTTTTTAAATGCCATGTCCAACTCCATCCTTGGTAGTGTCTGAAAACAAGTCTGAAGCGGCTGTGGGATTTTGCATATTTCATGCAGTTACCTCTCCACTTCAGGTACAATGATATTAAAGTGCTAACGTGCCAAAGAAAATGTAAAAAAAAAAAAAAAAAAAAAAAAGTTCTCCCTCCATAATCTTGTACAGTTGATTGTAGAATTAATTTCCTCTAGTCCGAAATATTTTCAACAATTAGCTGCGTTCTTTATCATCTGCTTTGCTGTTTTTCGCCACTGCCCGAATAGTTAAAGCATTCTGCAACTAATGGACTAGTTGAGTAGTCTATGCAACCCCTAACACACACACACACACACACACACACACACACACACACACACACACACACACACACAGTAATGATACTAGAATTTCATAATTTCAGTTCATGCCCCTGTCTATGCAAGCACAGTTCTCTATTCCAGGTAATTCTAGAAGAGAAACCAATCTATGCTAACACAAACACACACACAAACACACACACACACACAAAACACACACACACACACACACACACACACACACACACACACAAACACAAACACGGACACACACAAAACATTCCTCAGTACATACCTTTCTGACATTGTTGATTGTGTGATGTCATATACATGCACAGAGGAAGCTTAATCTCCCACAAGTAAAGCTTTAGGGAGTGTGTAGACAGCAACCAATGCCCTGCAGTTAACTCTCTATCTCAGTCTTTTTCTCTTTCACACGCACACACAGGTGCGATCTGGAGGGAAACGAACATGTGCCACTGTATGCATAGCAACGGAAGTGTACGCAAACCAAGAGGGCAAAGCCTGAACAAACAAGTTACACACACACACACACACACACACACACACACACACACACACACACACACACACACACTGCTATAGCCACATTAGAGCAGAGAGTGCTCATTCTGATCTAATGGGTTCTAGAATGTAGAACTCCAGTGTTCCATTGTAATAGTTAGAACATTCTAGAACAGCTGAGAATCATGATGTGTTCTAAGCTCATTTAAAGCTGAGAGGTAGGTAGATTCACTAGGATTAAAAAATTGCCTCTAGAAATGATTAAGTGTGAGTGTGTGTGTGTGTGTGTGTGTGTGTGTGTGTGTGTGTGTGTGTGTCACAACCAGTGTGTAAAGCCTGACTGAGTTGTGCTTGTGTGAACCTATTTCCCCAATGGTCACAGATCACCATTGTTCCCTACAACCAATCACTGATCCCCATTCTTCCCAAAGACCAACCAAAGATCACCACGGTTCCCAGTGACCAATCACTGATTACCATTCTTCCTAATGACCAATCACTGATCACCATGGTTCACAGTAACCAATCACGGATCACAATGGTTCTCTACAACCAATCACTGATCACCATTCTTCCCAAAGACCAATCACTGATCACCACTGTTCCCTACAACCAACCACAGATCACCATGGTTCCCAATGACCAATCACTGATTACCATTCTTCCCAATGACCAATCACTGATCACCATGGTTTGTCCCACCTGCACACTTCTTTGCTTTTAATTTGAATCTCTTTTCTCAGTGATTCTCAATATGAATTACAGTATTTATCCAGTATAGTATAAACTTGTAAATAGTTAAATTTTGTTGCAATGACCACAGCATGGCTGAATTCTCAAATCTGATTGGTCAGTTGGTGTGAATTAATTTTGTATAGCAGCAATTCTTGGCCAGTAGTTCTGGCTGTAACATGAACAATATGTTTACATTAATGCACTCTATCTGATATATTATTGTTTCTATAATAACAGCTCATTCACAGGGATTTGTATGGCAGACACTCCACATAATCTAAGACTAACCATAGACTAAACAGATTAACAGTGGTGTTTAACAAAGAACAACAAGGAGATGCTGGTGAAGGAATGACTTGGTTATGGTTTATGGTTTTATAAAATAAGTGATAACAGGAACTAACGTGTCTTGCAAACGTTCCACAGCATTAAATTGAACTATAAACTGTTAAAATGTGCTGCATCACACCACCCTGGTCTGTTTTTTATTATTCCTTCCTTATTTCTGTTCTGATGAAACTCTATTCTATTCCACTCCAAACCCCTTCCAAAAGGCTTCCTTATTCGATTTTTTTTGATATGCAAATGATCATGACAATTTAATGAATATGTATGACATCATCCTGTGATTTCTAGTGACTTTTTGAGCATGCAAAATTGGTTGGTAACTTGGGCTAGTATCTTGGAGGAAGCACATGCTAGCTCCACACTCCCTGGCTGGGTTTTGTGTGATAGGGGAGAGTTAGCTAGTGGGTATAAATTGGCAAATGACGAGATCGGGGTTTAAAAAAAGGCGACACAGGGTGTCGCTTTTCCCGAGTGGCGTAAGAGAAAAGCTTTCGCTCTATCACCGAGAGCTTGCAAGTTCAAATCCCAGTGACATCATAGCCATCCATACACTGGAGTCTAGAGAACAAAATTGTCCGTGCTCTCCGGGTGGGAGGAGTGGCATACTCTCTCTCTCTCCCCTGTCAATCACAGTGACACTAGCTAATTCTGTAAACTCATGTATGTGGAAGAAGGCAGACAGCGCTTTCCTCCTGTGACACAGCATGAACAACAGTATGAAAAGATGTGGTAGTTGGTTTCACATGTCTCGAAGGTAGCATGTTAGCTCTCGCCCTCCCTGGTTTGTTGTTGTGTCATAGGGGAGAGTTGACTAGCCAATTAGCACTAGCACTCCTAATCCAGTGATGTTCATTTTGCGAAACAAGCAATGCTCATTTAACTACTTCAGCAAGTTTCATGTTTCCACCAACACAAGATTAAATGTTGCCTATCGCACAGGCTAAACACATAATGCTGAGGTAGCTAATCACACACTGCTAATGCTATTAACCACACCATGCTAAAATTGCTAATCTGGCTAAATTTGTAATCACATTTCTATTAGAGATGAGGTTCAGATTATTTAGAACTGAGAGGGAAAAAAAACGGAAAGTTTTTTTTTTTTTTTAAAACCCTTTTTTAAAATGCCTCAGGGTGTGGAAATTGTAGCACGAATGTGATGTTAGATGCATCTCATCTCCGGTGTGGTTCCAATTTCATCAGAATAGTTTACTGAGATGAAGAGAAGACAGACTGGGGATTTTGCTGTAAAATCTAAAGGGACAGCCTGCAGCAACGGAAGAGTACAGCGCTTTGTAGCAACCAATACCACTAATGCGCTGCACAGGTAATACACTACCTGAAAAAGTAAGCAGAGTTCATTTGTGCCTTCAGGAAACAACGCTGTCAAAACACACACATTGCTCTCAGTCCCAACAGGGACTTGAAGCATCGGCGGCTGAAGGCACAGCTGTAGCAGCCGGAAATAAATCTGCATGAATGACTCTTACATGCACTCTGTTTCTTTCTTGCATCAATGCACAACACATCATAATCAGGCATCTCCTCTTAGACAAACAGGGATTTTTAACATTTTTGGAATATGTCGTCCGTAATGGTACATGACTGAGTTGGCTTATTCCTTTTAAACGTGTTAAATTTTTAATTACCTACCAGATATAGCATTTGAAACATCAGCATCGCATCAGCATCACACTCTGTTTGTATACATTCAGTACTTGTATACACTGGCATAAAAGCGAAGAACTTTTAGCATGAAGCAAACTGCTTCGGATACATTTTAATTTATTCACCCATAATAAAGTCTTTTTGTCTCTGACGTTTAGCTCGATTTTAAGAGATCAACATAAGCATCTGCCATCTTTAAACCAAATTCAGGCAAGGAGAATTGAAAGCGGTGCCGAATGGATTCCTAGTCACTGTATAGAAAAACACTGGTGTTGTAATACCTACACAGCGCAATATATTTCTAATATAACACTATTTGAAAAAATAAATAAATAAACCATTGCAAATGAACTTTTTGGGTTGCTTCATTTACATTTAATTATTAATATATAAATGACATGCAACTATTGAGTGCTCTTGTTGCACATCAAGCGACATGATTTATATAGCCAGTATTCAAATACTGAAAACATTATTCGGGTATTCATTACGCAGAAAGATAGATAGATATACTTTATTGATCCCTGAGGGGAAATTATGCCCTCTCTCCACATAAAGGCAGTGAAAAAAAATGAACAAGAAATGTGTCTGGCAGTATTTTGATGCCAGACGGTGGTGTACTAATGCCAGTTAAAGGTGTGTATGGAAACAAAAAAAAATTCTTGAGGGCAAGTGGTCAGAAAGGAAGCTCGTGGGTTAAAAAGAGAGACCATAATACATTTCCAATGACATTTTGAAAATGACCCCTTGCAACAGCTTTAAAACAACAATGGCCACCAACTGGTTAGCAAAGGAAGCCCGTTTTACACCAGAAGTGAAGCTGCATGCGGCACATCTCAACCGCCCCACCACACTTTATATACTCTGAAATGATGTTTCATTTACCGGTTTAGTAAATATAACCAATTCATATAAACGTCATGACCACTGTGATCACACAAAACTCTTTAATCCAATTACATCTTCACACTTTCAATTACGTTTAACTTTAATCGCCTGCACTGCTACAGCAGGGTACCGGCTGAAATACTGAGCTGATATTCATTAAAGCTTTTGCTGTGCGTTTAATATTTCTGCATTTCGGTTCATTATTTCTCAATATTATATCTGTCAAACTCAAACATTTGCATCACCATGACAGACAGGAAGGAGGTCTAATTGCAGTGGAAAAAATGATACTTGATTACACCACACTAAAACTTTTTTCTTCTCATAACAGTTAACTCTTGTTCATTAATTCTTACAGATACGTGAATATTAAAATTAAGCAGCAGGCACATCCTAACTTCATTACACTTACCTATAAAAGTAGAACCTGAGATATTAAACATGTGAATGCGGATTGTTTTTTTTCGCCCTTCAAAAATGTAAACATTACGAAACGTGTAAACATAACACAAATGCTAGGGGTGTAACGATACATACACAAAATTCAAATTTGATATAATCTCGATGCAATACATTTTGAGACAAGCTTCGAGTTCATCTGCAACTAGGGAGGGCTACTGAAAAAAGGAAGTGAGGCAATATCTCAGCAACAGCTTTGACGTACTGCCATCAAATATAGTGTATCTCCCTGGGAACAAGCAATCTTAGTCCTAATGGCTTCTGGTCTTCCTCTGTCACTAAGGGGTGAGGCCTGAAAGTGCTTGGCCCCCTTAATCGCTGCTTACAGCTATTATTATTAAATTTATTATTATTATTATTATTAATTCCTAACTATAAGATAGAATCCAGCACTAGTATGATTGTCTGTTGCCTATAACCTACTTTTTGTGTACTTCAACCACACACTATGATGTGGTTGATCAATTTTATGGTGATGCAAGCGTCACACTTCATGCTTAGGCTTTACACATAGGATTAACTCCTACTCCTCGCTAAGAGTTGCTCTGAAAAATTGAATAACACGTTTTTACTTCCAGACAATTTTAAGAGTAAGTCTCAGAAGCTTTACGCATGCCGGCCCTGTTCAGCTCTGCAATGAGCTACTAATGTCACTGACTGTGTTAGCCTTTTAGCCTAGCCCATGAGCTTGAACCATGTGACAGTGAGTCCTGAATTTTCAACTAACTGATGCGTCACTATAACGGGAGACACAGACTGTCTGAGAGAGCGACACAGGTTAACCTTACAGGTGTTAGCAGAGGGTCCTCTCGTGCTCATAATGAAACTATGGTGATTTTGTGAATGAACACGAGCCATTCACCACTCTCATTCAGTTCAACACTGAATCGACTTTTCACACGGCCACACGCTCAACACCAAGCCATGAACACTCTACACAGACTTCAGCAACAGTGCTGATACGACGGTGACACAAACACCTTCATTATACACTGACACACTCTATTCACCACAGGCCACATAAACATACACATTAAAGACAACAGGAAATGGAAATCAAGAAGCATTTACCTTGTGACATATTTCTGACTTGAAGCTCAGTATTTCAGTGTTTTCACTCGATTATAGCAGGAACTTATACTGTATATAACATAACATTAGTCGGTAATAATATTTTCCGCCACAATGGTGAAAAACCAGGAGACGTTCAGAAGCTGGTAGCAGTCATTTCTTTTTGATGAAAGAACACAAAACAAGAAGAGTTTTGTCTTTTAAGTGATTGATACAGACAGATGTACCTTGCACAGCATACTAAAGGGCCGTATAGGAAAATGTCAGTACTGATTTCACCTTAACGTAAATGTAATTAAAAAATATAACGGAAAATCAGAGCAGTAATGAAAATGTTCACTGTGAGGCAGATGGTTAACTCAGAGGGGCAAAGATTGAGGCTTAACACATGAATCAGTAACGCTGTAATGAGCAACAAACTCTCTGAACAACCAACACACACACTCTGACACAAACAGACACACTGACAGTCTAAAACACACACTCACCACTCACTCTGTACCTTCTGTGCATCAACCCAACATATTAAAGAGTATCCACCGTCATCACCATCTCCACCAACCAACCATACGACACCAATACGCCGTGTTATCACCATCAGTGATAGAGGTAGAGATGTTTCTGATTATAAAACAGTGCAGGCAAGGAATCGTTGTCTTGGGGTTGCACGATTACAGACGGAATTCTTTCTGCGTACTCAAAATGATAATAATAATTTAAAAAACGTATCTCTGTTTATGCTAGCAATTAACTACTGAGCTTGACTTGGAGGCAAAGCTCAGACGCCGACAAGAGAGTGGAAAGGAAGTGCCTATGTCTCAGTGCTCACAGAACTAAAGTGCTCTCACATGCGAACGTTTCTCTGCATGCTCCATGTTTGCGAATACTTTTAATGCCTCCTTGCGCACATTTGTAGTGACCACGCTCACTACTCTGAGCATGCTCTGCGTGCTCAGGTCAGCCATCCTCAAGCTCTCTATTAAAGAGACCGTTTTAAACATCATGAGATGTTTCATCGGGTTACTTGTACCGCACAGTTTGCAGTCTGCTTTGATTAATTGTGATACGTCCAGATCATTTCATGTCGTCTGTTCATTAATGCGATAATGTACGCTATGCTTACTTCACATGGTATCAGATGTTGGTATCAGAGCATTATGAGTAAGAGTAAATGAGCACGGTGTCGGACCATTACCCGAGATCAGTATCTGTACTTACGCATCCCTAATTAAAACGTACGATTTCTGCTCATGATCTGATGCTGCGTGATCCCCAGTAAGAGTGACAATTCCAGCTGCCATGTTTTTCATGAACAAAACTATTCGATTCTGTTCTCTGAACAGGACACACATGCTCCAAAATAGGGATCCGTAGACCCTTATGCTGCCTTGTGAACGTGACAAACGTGATGCTGCACACCTAGACAGCCTCCTGTGACGGTATTCAGAAGTGGCCTCTATAAACCTATTAAAAGATATTTTATATCACCTCGTGCCTGGTTGCGTGTTTTATGTGAAAGGAAAATCCAACCTACACAGATAATCATCTCCAAACTCAGTGACTGCAAGTGTTTGCAGGATCTGCCCTCATCCAGTTGGAGCAGCTTGGAGAAATGTTTTCAATGCAAACATGCACACATTCAAGAGAGGACGTATAAAAGTCAATTTTGTCCACATGCCAATGATGAAGAGCTCGTGTAACACCGGTGAGCTAAGCATAGCGGCGTTTAAAAAAAGTGAAATCCAATATTTTAATAAAATGCACGTGATATTAAATAGATTTAATGAAAATGTCTAACAGGCTCCGTCACTAACCTCATGCTGCATTGTTTAGCCAAAATCCATTAGCTTACCAAGTAAACCATAGTTTTATAATGTGTATTTAGAGTTTGCCCAGATCGCATCGTTTTGTGTCCAAAATCATAGCAAGACACTTGCAGATAACTTAAAATTATTCTGTAATGTGCGTTTGCCTTGTAATTTATTCTTTACAATAAAGAATAAAACACAAAAACTAAACAGCAAATAATGTACAGGAAAAAAAATAATGTACAGGAAAAAAACCACAAAAACTAAACAGCAAATAATGTACATAGGCTATAAAAGTGTGTGTCATAAGAGCAGGTAAAATAGCGTATAAGTTTCATAAATTAGTCTACATCAGACATGTAGGCTTTATAAATTAATAATCTAGAATTTAACCAAATTAAACCCAAACATTAAATATGGAACTCTCGTAATATGTTAATGCTACAACATCATCATCAACTTTACGATCGTCATCATAATTAGACATGTGTGATAATCGGTACGCTGTACATCATAATATTCAAAACGTACAATATTGTTATGATGTGAAAAGACAGGCACTCAGCAAGGGGCTGTGTAATTAGGCAGCATTTCTTGGGCACTGGTTGTGCTCTGGGGATAAAAAGTCTGTCCCTTTCGAAAGGAAGGCAGCATAAGGACAGCTGTCTTCTGTCCTTATTTTGGACAGATTTGAAGACAGATTGCCACAGAGAAAGCAATCCCATAAATCTGTTCACCAGACCATGAAAGTTTTAAAAAATATGCCAGAATGAACAATAATGTATTAACACTATAGGATTTGTTTTAAAATGATGTTTGATGATACTGTTAAAAAAAAAAAAATATATATATATATATATATATATATATATATATATATATATATAATGTTAAGCAATCTGTGATATGATCATTCAATATCATAGATAAGCAATAAGAGAGTAAATAACCTTTTGCTGTCATGGACATTTGCCTACATTTGTAGAAACTCACATAATATATAACAGCATTTGCATAAATAAATATGCACCATGTGAAGATGTGGCGAATGATTACATGATTAAAGCAAAATGTTTTGTTTAAGCCTTACGTCATTAGTACTGGAAGGCAGTACAACGGCCTGTACTTACGTCCGTGCTATTTCTAATGTTTCTCTGCTGCTGCTTTACAGTGGCGTACTCATACGCTTTCTCATATTGTATACAGCTTATGTGACGGAGTGTAAGGAAAGCCTCAGTCTTTGAAAGGTGCTAAAACACTTCAAAGACTGTGAACAAACTGGGGACTTTAGACGAATTTTTACTGGCTGCCTTAAATCATTCATATGTTTTAACTATGAACATCATATGCTCTATCCAATTCAATTCAATTCAGTTTTATTTGTATAGCACTTTTAACAATGGACATTGTCACAAAGCAGCTTTACAGAAGTAAATACATTCAAATTAAATTAAACCAAAATAATTTGTAAATATGTGAATTTATCCCTATCTATCTATCTATCTATCTATCTATCTATCTGTGTTGATATAATACATTGGTAATTAATGTGACCAACAATGTCAAGAAAAGCCTGTTTTCTATTATGTTTTCCCTATTTTTTTTTAAATTTATAATAAATAATCACGATATTGATATTGACCAAAATAAACCTAATGATCATTTTAACCCATTCTTGTTTTTCCCTAAGTGTTTTCTTCTTCTTCTTCATCATCAATAATGTCTAATGGTTGCCCCAGTATTCATTCTATTATGAATAATCTATAGAGACAACTTTTTTTGAACTTAGCTGATATTTCTCAAATGAGGTTTATTCTGATATTGTAGAGAATGTAATCCTGTACTGGGGGAAGAGAAACATATTCAATGTAGTGAGTAAAAGCCTTGTAGTTTTTTTTAAATAGGCACCCTGCTGTGTTATCAGATTGAAATGAAATAAAGTGTTGGGTTTTTTTTATTAGTGCTGAAAGCCAGTGCGACTTCCTGTGCGCAGAATTTCGCAAGTTTTTGCTGAATTTCTCTTCTGTGTGCGTTTCTCATTCCGGGTACAGAGTGATTCACGTCCAATCCTCATCAGTGAGCTGCACAGCTCGGCAGCCAAGTGCTTCTGTAGTGTTTAAAGAGTTTAAAAAAGGGGAAGTGAAGTCGTTTTAACTTTTATGTGTGTGTTAAAAGGTTTCAGTCTTTCCCTAAAGCAGCTCCTCATCCTGATGCTTGGCGCAGCTCGACTTTCACACTTTTCCAATCCTAATCAGGTTGATATTTGTGTCAATATAAACATAATCAAACCCCTAGCTCATTTGAACCCTCGGTATGTTTGTGTGTTTTGCTCCTACCGCGCCCCTCTTCGTGTCGATCACACACTTTTTGTGTGTGTGTGTGTTTTCACCCTCTACCAAAACAAATATTGAACAAAGTAGTGAAGGTAAAGGATTTCACACTTACAGATTTTCCCTCGCAGACTTTGTAGAATCCGGATTTTCGTCTCGTCTTCTTCCGCCATGGTCAAAGCTTTGTGTATGAGTGAGTGACTGTGTGTGTATGTGTGTGTATATGTGTGTGTGTGTGTGTGTGCGTGTGTATGTATGTGTGTCTGTGCGTGTACAGTAGCTACATTCACTGAGTACTGAGCGCAACTCTCGGGAGCGCCTGCTGTCACTACCCGATTTACGCTGCGCATGCGCGACATTTTTCACGCATGCGTACAAAGCGGCGCATTTTGCGACGCTATCCGGACGGTGCTGCGCATGCGCGTAATTATACACCCTTAACTAAGGTTGATAGGATGTGGGGAGTATATATTAAGTGCGAATTTTAGTAACTTCTGTTTTTTTTTTTTTTTAAAGCATGGAATTATGCTGTTTGGTCATTTGAAATAAATTCACACGAATATACTTTTTTTGGGTCTAATTTCTTCATTTACGTCACGCCGGGTTTATGTTCGATAAGTACAGCTAACCGGCTAAGCGACTGTTCCACAGGCGGCTAACTGACCACATCCACGCGGGTAAGTGAAAGTATGAGTCTTATTACTTATACTAATAAAATATACTAATATATACACCAAAGAGATTATGAGAAAGGGGTCAGTTTGTCAGCTTTTTGATTTACAAATCTGCTCAATTATATTGTTTATTTTATTTCAAGTCAAGAAGTGGAGTTTATTGTCATTTCAGCCATATACAGCCAGTTAGTACCAACTGTCTTCAGTTGGTACTAAGGCAGGACACTACAGATCAGTAGAGTAATAAAAAAAAAATAGATATTTAATTAAGTTTTATCTGTATAGCACTTTAACATTGTCACATATATTGCAGATATATTTAAATTCAGGATCATTTTAAATTTATGAATTTATCCCTGATGAGCAAGCCAGAGGCAACGGTGGCAAGGAAAAACTCCCTGAGAAGACATGAGGAAGAAACCTTGAGAAGAATGAAACTCAAAAGGGAACCCATGCTCATCTGGGTGACACCGGATAGTGCGATTATAAATTAAGTTCAATTCAATTTTATTTGTATAGCGCTTCTAACAGTGGACGTTGTCACAAAGTAGCTTTACATGAATAACTACATTCAGGATATAAATTGTAAATGTATGAGTTTATCCCTAATAAGTAAGCCAGAGGCGATGGTGGCAAGGAAAAACTCCCTGAGACGATATGTGGAAGAAACCTTCAGAGGAACCAGACTCAAAAGGGAACACACTGTCATCTGGGTGATAATGGATAGTGCAATTATAAATAATTCCTTCTACAAATGTGTACTACATGGACAAATAGTGCAATTGTGTAACCATGAAATTCATTACAGTTTTCACATGAAGTCTGGTTTGTTGAACCTATACGCTGTCCACTGATGGAGACCTGAGTGCAAAACTGTTTGTGACAACCGCAGCCCTAAAGTCACCACAGCAATCGCAGTCCCAAGCCATCACAGTACAACTTCCCATATGAACCGCAGTCCAAAGCCATCTCCACGGGCCCCAAGCGGCACCATCAGCAGCAATCCCAAAGATCTTCAGTCCATTTATTATAAATAATTCCCTTCTATAACTGTGTACTACATGGACAAATAGTACAATTGTGTAACCATGAAAATTCATTATAGTTTTCAAGTGAAGTCTATTTTGTTAAAGTTATCAACTGTTCACTGATGGAGACTTGAGTGCAAAAGTGGTCATAGCAATTGAAGTCCAAAGCCATCTTTATGGTTTCTAAGTGGTACCATCCACAGTAATCTCATGTATCTTTAGGCTGTGTGTTGGGGCCATCTCCAGCAGCTGCGAGTGGTTTCCATCCAATGAGAACTCCAACCAGAAGTAGGGGGGAGTGGGGGGTGTTTTGATAAACTGGGACGTTTGGGTGCTTTCAACCCCCCACCTCCCCTCAGTATCCAAACAGCATCCAAATGTCCCAGTTTATCAAAGCACACCATGTCCATGAACCTTCTAGATCTGCTCCTTTACCTAAGAAAAACTATTCACAAAAGGCTTGACTAAGCAAATGTTTTCAGCCTAGACTTAAACACTGAGACCGTGAGTCCTGAACACTAAGTGGAAGGCTGTTCCATAACTGTGGGGCTTTGTAAGAGAAAGCTCTGCCCCCTGCTGTAGCTGTCACTATTCGAGGTACCAACAAATAGCCTACATCTTTTGATCGAAGTGGGCGTGGCAGATCATGAAAGGCCAGAAGTTCACTCAGGTACTGCGGTGCGAGACCATTCAGTGCTTTATAGGTCAATAGCAGGATTTTATAATCGGTGTGAAATTTGATTGGGAGCCAGTGCAGTGTGGATAAGATAGGGGTGATGTGGTCATATCTTCTGGTTCTAGTAAGGACTCTCGCTGCTGCATTCTGGACTAACTGGAGCTTGTTTAAGCATCTACAGGAACATTCAGACAGTAAGGCATTACATTATCAAACTCGCATTCAATCTTTTCCAGATGATTACTGGTGTTCTTACAAAGAATTCTTTGTATTGGAGCGTTGGAACTTTTTCAAAAATGAGGGCAGATAGTGCTTTCCCAGAGTGTGTTATGCTGTCCTGTGACGCAGCATGAGCAGAAGTTCGAAATGATATCATGGCTGGCCTCACGTGTCTCGTGTTAGTCTTCACCCTAAATGCTTGGTAGCTGTTGTGTGATAGGAAAGAGTTAGCTAGAGTGTGGTTTAATGTGTTGATGTGGAGTTTCTGAAGGAAAGTGACATGTGTATCGTAATGACACATACTGCAGTGTGGAGTGCAGAAAAACCAAAATAAACATTTTTCTGTTGAGTTTTGATATTTTTTTATTTCAATACAGTTTAAGAGAAATGCAGTTTATCCAAAAAAAATCTGAAAACTGATGCAACCAAAATAGTCGTTTCTGCCTGAATGTTTTGCTTATGTGTTCTGTCAGTATAAATATTGATTTGTTCTGAGGTAACAGGGTCTGGGGCCTGTTCATTGTTTGCGTGTTACTGAGTTAGCTGGACTGGATTGTTAACGATTTGACATAAAACTTTGCATGCTTTAAAGAAAGAAAGTTCCCACCATTTGAACAAGCAGCTTAGAGTTTAGGTGGAATTGATAAATCCCTACACCAAACTTTGATATGATTTCTGACAAAATGTTTAAAACCTACACATTTAAAATGTTGGGTATAAATTATATATATTTTCTGGAATAAAGTACCGTTTTAATAGGCTGAGAGTCATTTTTAATATTATAATCAAACCATTTTTAATCATGTTCATCCAAATTCTAATAGAAATAAGTTTGTTAAAAAAAAAAAAAATCTGAATCTGAAGAATACAAAAATTCAATAGTTATTGTGTAACCATACTTGTTTCGATTCTTTCATAAAGTATTGCATCATATTTGCAATTATTATTATTCAATATTAGATGTTATGTCCTATGTTTGCTATCAACTCTGTGATGAAAACTCCCCTTTAAAATAACGTACTTCTTTGAGTCTTGTGATTTTGAGCAAGGGACATTTTCAAGTGTTGCAGACTTCTTCGTCCTTATTTTTTAAAAAATTTGTTCTTATTTTCTATTTTTCTTTAACCACTGGTAATAACTCATATAACATCTCAGTTACCTACATTTTGGAAGATACATAAAGATTTAATAAATGCTTGCAGTTTTGTTTTGAGAAATGCATGTAAACCTCCACATCGCCTATGCCATGAGCTCCCATGAGTTTTACCTCGCGAGGAGTTATGGCTGATGTTAGGCCAGAGACGTCATATGTGTTCCTTAGCAAGGCATCAGGGTTGATATGTAAAGTAACAGGCATTTCTAATTAAAGGAATAATTATAGTAAGTGTAAGTAAGGTAAGCCAAAGATTTAAAGATTCTAATAAATAATAAATATTGAAAAGATATAACATATAAATAGATATAAAACAGTATACTCTAATTCTTTTCTATATAAATCATATCGTTACGTGCAAATAAGTCTGATGTACTGACCTGTTAAAAAGTTTTGAATAAAATAATAGCTTTGATTTTATTATTTTTTGTGGAAATGTATACTTACCTAAAAAGTTTCAAAAAGAAAATAAGAAAAAACAAAAATAATGATGTATTTTAGCATCGGGGCCATTACTGTAAACATTTTACATACTAAACATTGTTGCTGTCGTCAACCCCGTTACGCTTATGTCAGCCATGTTATTGAGATATATTTTGGGTAATAATATCTTGAAAACACAAAATAGGCTGGAGGTAAAAGATCGGATAGATAGAGGAATGGTAGATCAATTACATATAGTAAAATGATGAGGAAATTAATGAAATTATTATAGCAACTGTCATAAAAGGGCCGGGACAGTTTAAGGTACTCAACATAATTTCGGTAATTTCAAATTATATGCATGTAAAATTGCAAAGAATTAAATATCTGCTTAATTTCATTAATTATATTGTAATATTAATTGTACTTATTTTGCAAGACAATGTTAAACATTGCTTACAAATACATTGGATTCAATATCCAATAATTGTGTGAATAAAAGTAGCTTCCATGGGACAAAAACGTGTACACTTATACGCTTATAGACTCACTGCCCACTTTAATAGGAACACCTGCTAGCATATGCTAGCTCATTCATGCAATTATCCAATCATCTGGCAGCTTCACAATGCATAAAAATCATGCAGATAAAGGTCAAGAGCTTCACTTAATGTTCACATCAAACCTCAGATTGAGAAGAATGTGATCTCAGTAACTTTGACCGTGGCATGGTTGAGTATTTCAGAAACTGCTGATCGCCTGGGTTTTTCATGCACAAGTCTCTAGAGAATGGTGCAAAATTTGACAGTTGAATATTGGAAAAAGACCAGGTGATGTTTTTCCAGTCTTCACCTGTCCAGTTTGGCCAGTTAAGGCTATGCCCACTGTTTAGCAGTTTTTAAAATACACAAAACAGCCTGTCTGGCACCAACGGGCATGTCACAGTCAAAGTCACTGAGATAAAGTGAAGCTCTGTACCTGTATCCGCATGATTTATGCAGCCACCACCTAGTGGCAGAGGCATAAACATAAAAAATGTTGTTTTTTTTTTTGGTTTTTTTTTGCAGGCTTAAAATGTAATATAAAAAGTACACAAAGATAATTCATGTTAGAAATAAAAACATTTTGGGGGGGGGAAATAAAGAAAAAACTTGCAGTACCCTGGTTGCATAAGTGTGCACACCCCATAATTAACACTTTGTTAAAGCACCTATTCTGTGTAATACAGCAGTCTTCTTGCGTAAGAGTCTACCAACAGAGTACATCCTGATCTGGCAGTCAGGATCTGGGCTCTGACTGGGCCATTCCAAAATGTTAATTTTCTTCTGAAGCCGTTCCTTGTTGACTTGGATTTGTGCTTTGTGTTATTATTGTGCTGGAAGGTGATATTTCTTTTCAGCTGTCTAACAGAGGCCTACAGTTTTTGTGCCAAAATAGATTGGTATTTGGAGCTATCCATGATTTTTATTTTTATTTTTTGGTGATAAAATCTTCTGTTTAGCCACCTGACCCCATAGCCCATGTGAGGAATATGAAAGATTATTGTCACATGCAGGGAGTGAGCAGCATTTGCCAGATATTCCTGCAGCTCCTTTAATGTTGCTGTAGGTCTCTTGGACGCCTCCCTGGTAAACTTTCATCTTGTCATCTTATCAATTTTGGAGGGACATCGTGTTTTTGCTAATGTCACTGTGGTGCCTCATCTTCCCTACTTGTTGATGATGGCCTTCCTTGGTACATCTATGGCTTTGAAAATTCGTTTGTACCCCTCTCCTGATCAATACCTTTCAACAATAAGATCTCATACATGCTTTGTAAGCTCTTTGCGGACCATGGTTTCAGCAGTCCGTTGAAACAATTTGAAGATGTCAAGAAAATCCTACAACAGCTGATCTTTATTCGGGGTTAATCACAATCACTTTTTGATGACAGGTGTATGATAATTATGTTTGAACTTGAGTTTGAATGCAATTGGTTAATTCTGATCAAAGTCACATGGCCCATTATAAAAGGGCATACACACTTATGCAATCAGGTTACTGTAAGTTTTTTTTCTTTTACTTTTTTTTTTTGCTTTGATTTCCACCAGTATTTTGTTGGTTACTACATCACATTAAAGGTGGAAAAACATCTGACATGATTTACCTTTTACATCACAAACACCAACAATTTTAACAGGGACGTGTAGACTTTTTATATCCACTGTAGTTTCAGGTAATATAACAACAAAATGAATAACCACAGGTTTATTGCAATTAATAATATTTATTGCGCATCCTTCATAGGAGCATTTACGTGAACAATTAGAACATTGGTCCTATAGCGATCAGTGACATTGCTGTTATTCAGAAGAGAAAGATAGAGTTGTCATAGAGGCTAAATATTTTACAATGATAATAACTGGAAATAAACACTTTTTTTAATACCCTTCTCCGAATCAAGCTCGGCTGAGAGTAGCAACTGTGAATTGAGCTTATTCAATAAATGCTACAGATATGTTGGAGGCGTAGAAGCTGTGCGTATTGACTGCATTATGACACATTTATATTGATTATGACTAAACGTTAAACATAAAAGGGAATCAAATGAGTTTTGATTAATCTGATGTAACTTAGAGATTCATTTCATTAACAGAGTCTGCGCAGAGATGGGAGGTATGTCCACTGGGTTAAAAAAAAAAAAAAAAAATCCTTCCACAGGAGTTTTCTAAAATATCTCTATCCACATGAAAATGTAAAAACAAGCTGAAAAGTCAGACCTGAGCATGCCAGCACAGTGAGAGTGTGTCTTATGCTGTTCAAGCACGCATATTGAGCACATTAGAGAAGGTGAAATGAGGAAGAACACCAACATAGCCAAAGGTTCTAAAACGAAAAGAATAACACACACAAACATTCATATGTGTGGACTGACGAGGTGGAACTACTTCTTAAGGTTACACTTGTATACAAAATGTTCACCCATGTCATATTCAAAATCTGGAGCAGTGGATTCAGGAACAGTACAGTACATGAATTCTGGAGCCTCCACACATGGATGTAATAACAGAACAAAGCAAATAAATTGCAAACATGTTACCAAATAGGAAATTACAGATTACATAGGTAATAACCTGGTCAGCAGCTGTAATAAAAGGAGACCCATCACATTCAACGTGTAGGTTGCCCATTTTTTTTGAAATACTTTATTTTCAGTTAACCCAGCCCACATTAGTAACTTGGAGTAGGTGGAATACTTTGACATAATCGCAAAATATTTTACTGTGTTAATAACCGGAAACGAATGGATTAAACTACAGGACTAATGAAACATCTGCTGAAAGATAGTAACCGTAATTACAGCAGTGCCCAGTGACAAAGGACAAGGCGCACAGACACAGGGTTACATTAATACAACACCCCATTCTTTGAATTTCCAGTTTTTAACCATATAGTTTTACATGGGTATTGTGGGAATCCTATGCCATATATTGTCAAATGATGTAGGTCTGCCAGATAAGGGAAAGTGTCTGCATGCCCACGGTGCAAGTACAGTAGTTTCAGTTGTCGCTCAGTATGTAAAAAAACTTCATTAAACTGTATTCATCCTAAAGTAAAATACTGGAAGAGATATAAACATGAAGGGAAAGCTTACAGAACACAACTGCCAAAATAACTGCCTGGACAAGTAACTTGGTCCATTCACTGATATAGATAAGGGCAGGGTTAAAAATGATACAACCAGCCACTAGGGGGCATCATAGACATTTGGGTTAACATACTGTATCAGTCACTGTAAAGTCAACGTTACAGAATTGAATTGAACATTGCGATAGTCAACTCATTTGATTCACAATAATGACTCACTTTAGTGCTTCAATTCCTTTTGAACTACCTTTTTTTAAAAAAAAATTAAATCAAACACTACCTTTATTCGATTTGCAAGTTACGGCAGTTACAGTGACACCTACCTGCTAGTATTTCCATGCTTGTCAAACAATTTGCCCAATTCACCTAAAAGAGTAGTTCAAAATGAATGGAAAATTAATCAATCACCCTCAAGTGCATCTAACAAATAATGTGAATATGAAGGAGAACATTTAAATTGAGTCTTTAAAATGTGATTAAGTCCTGCTTCTGTTAAGCATCTGATAAGCAATGATACATCCACTTGATCCAGGGAGGCAAAAGAAAACATACAAAAATAATTTTCTCCTCTCATAGAAAAAACATAAAAAACTACCAACAGTATTTTGCAGGAAACAAATAAAAATATTTTATATTTACACCATTGTAAAGTGACTATAACAACTTTCATTTCTGTCACACAGGTTCAAATGTGCATCTTCATACTTCTCTCATTAATGTTTACTGTGTAATCTCATTTTCTGCATCTTCTTCCTTCAGAATCAGTTGTGGGTGTAAAAAACAGGTTCCTCTTTACACAAATGCCACTCTGACTTGGATGACTGCAAGGAAGCTCCCTTAATAGCAGGCACTCTTGTCAGACATGTTGTATAGAGATTGGATGTGTTGAGATGGTTGTTTGGTAAACTTTTAGGCAGATGGCCCTTTTGCGCTTGAGTCTCAAACCCCAGAGTGGAGTCTTTAGAAAATTCCACAAAGCTTTTCTTCTTAGATTTTCTTCTCTGTATCTCTGGATGAAATGGAGACAAAGTCCTGTCAGATTTACAGGACAACAAAAGGGATGTCTTTTTGTGGAGTTGAGGGATTTTGGGATAAATTCCCTTAGTATCCATATCTAGTGCCTCCTCAGTTTTAGGGCTGAGTGGAAAGCAGATTTTAGGACTTGCCCAAGGTTCAATTTTCGGTTGATCTTTGCTCTCTGAAGGCAAGTATGATCTTGTGATCGCCTTTATCTCACTATTTTCTGTCTCTTTTACCTTACTGAAGTGCTTGCTCTCATGTATGCCCAGCAGCATTGCAGACTTGCACACTTTAGGGCAGTACCGACAGCTATGTTCCGTACCGAACCTCTCAAGATGTTTTGCTTCATGGCTCTTTTTGGTGGCAAGGTAGAGGAACCGCTGTGGGCAGTATGAGCAGCGGTAGCGTTTTTCACTACTCAGGTTACGAGTCATCACTGTGGAGTTAAAGCATGAGCCATCCTCGGTGCAACTTTGGCAGGCAAAATCCTCGGTGGACGGGACATCTGCATTGGGAAGCTCTTCGAGAGGACACTGCTTACCACAGATCTTGCAGCGAGGCTGATGGCAGTTGACGATATGCATGCTGAGGGAGGCTGAAGTTGAAAAGGAGCTGCTACAGCAACGGCAGGTAAAATTCTCTTTTGGACTTTGACTCCTTAACTCCATCCTAGACTCAGATCTCTCTGCTGTGACTCTTTCCTCTAGACCACAATCCATTTCCATGAAGTCATCATCTGGTTCAGGAGACAGTGGCTTCGTATAGTACTGAGCAGCCTTTAACCTTTTCCGCTTGGATCTGAACCTTTTGCCCTTCTTTTTAGGTTTGTATGTGTAATAAGGACGCCACAGTTTGTCATTTTCAGGATCATTCACGTCATCGTATGGCTCATCTTCTGTGAGTGAGCTTGAAACTTCTGTCCGTAAGCGCAGGTTTGGGAATCCTATACCATCCTCTTCTGTGTTACCTTTCTCATTATCTTGCTTCCAGTTTCTTCTCTTTTTCCTCTTTGGGAACAGCTTTGAGCCTTTAATCTTGCGACGAATAATGGCCTCATTGCCAATTTTGACAGTTATCTGGCACAGGGGCAAGACTTGGTTGTTCACTGATGGACCAGGACAAGCAGGCTTGGCAATGTATGTTTCTGTCTTTCCATCAGGGCGAAGGTTCTGCGTCAGGGTCTCTGGCTGTGGCTGAAGTAGTTGATTAGCCATTACTTCAATAGTTTGTGCAGCTGCTGATAATTCACTAAGCTTACTCAGTCCCTCAAATGAGCACACAGGTGGTATGTTGAGGAATGGCAGAACATCTCTGCTTGTGTTACTACTGCATTGTGTGGGAGATGAGTCATTTCTGTGCATTATTGTAGAGGATCTTGCATTTTCCTCTGTTGTCAAAGACGGGGTGTATCCACAACCGAAAACAGGTGACATAGTGGCCTGAAAGCCTGCCAATCCACTATGGGTATTAGTGGGGTTAAAGCCTTTCTCTTCGAGATGAGACAAATTCTTATCAGAAGGCAAAGGAGTTTCTACACGTTGGTCACGTGCCTGGTCAAAGGTAATGTGGGGCATTTCCGAAGCCACCATTTTTGGAGTTGCCATAAAGGTCACTGGCATTGAGAATAATGATTGACCACTAGTGGGACCCTCTGTGTTACGAATAGGAGCTGTGCCTTTAGGTGGAGCAGCTTGTGAATTAGCATCTAGTGGGGCAGTGAAAGAATGCTCGTGGTTGCCCATGACTTCAGAGTAAGTCTGACTGTAACTCTTGTACCTTTTCTTCTTGAACTTCATTGGTAAAAGTCTGTAGAGCTTTATGGGGTATACACTTCCCTTGAAACCACCATTAGCAGATTTTTTATTCACTGCCAGACGTGGATCAATGCCATGGAATGACTTCTGATGGTTTTTGAGGATGTAGTACGTCAAAAAGGTCTCCAAGCAGAAGATGCACTGATAGCGCCGCTCTCCTGTGTGCCAGATCTCATGTTTGGTACGGTATTCTGCCAAAGCAAAAACTTTATTGCAGTAGTGACAGGGATAGGCTCTTTGCCATGAATGCACATTCTCGTGTCTTTTTAAGCTAGACAGTGTTACATAGGCTCGCTTGCACACACTGCATTTATAAGCCCGCTGACCGCTTGATTTGGTAACTCCTTCTTGAAGGGCTTCCAAGGGGCCTGATAATGTACTATCAAGTTTTGGAGGATCTTGAAGATCAGAACTTGGGTAAGATGCATCATCTAGGATGGGTGCGATACTTGAGTCTAGATTGTCTGAAGCCTCTTTGCCATTCGGCTCGAGCTGTGGTAGACCTTTCACACACACTTGTTCGTGATTGCGCAATCGTTTCAAGTGCATGAACTTTTTATGGCAGTACTTGCAAAACAGATGACTGACAAATCTTCTCTTGTGGCTTTGCATATGGACAGCAAGAAGTGCTGAACTGCTGAAGGCCTCAGGACATTGCTGGCAGCGGTAAGTTGTAGATGTTGGTACATCTTCGGGAATTAAGGAAGGCGGATCATCATCCTGTGGGGGCAAAATCTCAGGTGGAGGCAACAAGTCTGGGGCAGAACACAAGGCTGAATTTGAGCTTGAAGACTGCAGCATAGATGTGGAGTCAGGGGGACCATTTTGTACAACAGAACTGCTAACAGGACTCTGAACAAATTCACTAGTTTCACTGGATATGGGTGCCAAAACTTTGCAAAGTCGATGCCGCTTTTTAATGGGACCAAGCCTATGATTGGTTAGAGTCTTGCAAGGTAGCACTACAGGCTTTATGACCTCTTTATCATATTGTTGCACCTTCTCTTTTACCTCAGAAGTTTGATGGCCTTGGCTTACAGCATACGAGTGTTCAAACATGGCGTCAACAGAATCACTTTCGACAGATGGTGTTCCTGATAGTGGTTGGTGAGCCATGTCTGGTGATTGGTGGCCATTACTATGCGAGTCCGCTGAAGTAAATGGGTTGTTAACTTCTGGCACTTCTGTGATGGAGAAAGCATTAGTTATTCGTGGACCTTTGGAGCACTCTTGTTCCTCAAGCCGTGGTGCCTCTTTCTTCAAAGTGCTGCAGACAGACAGTTTTGTCTGATTGTTTGAACTTTCTGATTTAGAAAAAGCTTGGCTTTGTGCCATTCCAGAGTCTTGTCTTTCAATCTCAAGCAGCTTCTCCAGAAAAGGGATCCCTAACTTTTTCCCTGCAGCTATTAAGGACTTGTTGTCCCCTTTACTTGCTAAATCCACTTTGGAGGAGTAAATGAAATTAAGGATGATGGCAAACACCTCTGACTTCAGATCTGGAATTTCTAGCACCTGGCTGGAACCGCAAGTCTCAGAAGCTGTGAAAGCATTGTGGAAATATCCACTAGTCGCAGCCAAGACATTTCTGTGAGCACGGAATTTGATGTCCTCCACAACAATGGTAACATCACAGAACAGGCCAAGTGAGCGTTGTTCACTGAGCCGAGAAAGGACAGTGTGGGGGTGCAAGTTGTCCATCATGCCATTACAGCTGGAATGGACCACCATCATCTACAAGTGTGGATGAAAGAGAAAACAACGTCATTAGGATACAGTGTTAATGGGCAGTAAAAGTTCTGTGTTAGTGACTGTAATGTTAGTTTAAAACTCAGAAGTTGTTGTTGGGCCCTTGAACAATTCTTCTCAACGTACTGGATTATGTGTAAATGTCATAATGTACAGTGTTCTAAAGTAAATTGCACACATTTTCATTTTGTAGACATGCAAAGTGACTTTAACATGGTCAAATTTTCCCACTGACAATGGTGGGATGCATACAGAATAATAAAAAACAGCCCTTATTGGCCTCATTGTCATTTAAACTATAGAAAACAAAATACATACAACATATTGCGGTTCACACAAAATAACTGACACCCACATGGTGACAGCTGCAAGTCTAATAACACTCAGCTGTGTTATTCCATATTCGGCCCATTTTTCTGTAGGCTGCATTAAACAGAAAGATATTGAAGCTAGTATGTGGCCAATGACAATGTATTGTTAAGCTGGCCGTATATGTAAAATGGAAAAAGACATTTAGACTTTTAGCAAAAAGACTTTTTTTTTTTTTTTGTATTATATGGTGCAAGCTTCCAAACAGAACTTCCATCCACAATAGCTTTAGTTCTGAGACCTCCCCCACCTGCAATTAGTGTAAATACCACACAGTTGTGGATGAAGCAACTCAAACACTTTTGAGGGAAATCTCAAATATGTTACCGACTGCTCTCTATTTTTAATAATTTTTTTGCCTTGGAAAATAAATGAACACTACAACCAGCATCTCTCTCTGACACATTTGTGCTTCTTTCACCATCAACACTTACATTTTGTACTAGTTCAGTCTGACAGACTTGCTATGCTAAAGCCTCTCAAAATGTAACTTTATATAGTGCTATGTAAAATCTAACAGCATAGTTACAACTGCATGATTTTATGATTTTAAAAAGAATGTTATGCAACACATTCAAAAAAAAAGTGTTAAATATAGAGTTTCTCTCAGCAGCAGTTAAAAAGTATGTTTCTCCAGGCAGCTTAGTGCCAATACTCTGGCTGCTCCCAGCATCATGCTGCCATACCATGCTAATTCCTTAGCATTAAGACAAGCACCTGTTCCCTGGTGAATACATGACTACATTTTCACTTGCACAAACAAAATTCCTCTCTGAGATTTAATAATGTATAATGTAGGCAGTTTAGGGAGCAGAAGGGATCAGTGGCCAAGTCAGTTGAGGTAATTTTCTCTCCTGCCTTGTTTGTGGATTTTTGCACTGGTTAAAATGGATCCTTTAACATAGTAGCCTGAGAAGGTCAAATATCAATGAGTCATGCAGGAGTTGGTTATCTATATGAAAAACCTCTCTGAGTATTTGATTAAGGACTTAGAAAAGGAAACTGTAGGACTGAGGTGGTTGGTGTGGGGGTTTGAGCACATCACCAAAACTAAGGGAGTGGAAAAGGATGGTTAGGAATTAATCCTCATCCCACATCTTATTAGGATCACCCAACAGGCTTTGGTCAGAGGACTTGAAAGACAACTACATAGCAGCAAAGGTAGGCATGGATTTTTTCATCCATGCCCTCAGTTATGAGACTTGCAAAGCAGTGGCAAGTCAAAACATAGAGAGTACAGTGGAAATTGTGGCTGCCACTAAGAGGGCTGAGGCTACCTTGACAATGACTAGTATATGAATGAAGTTACTAATGAATGAGTGTCATCATAGAGGACCTTGTGTTTCTCTGTGTTATGAGAGACAACATGTATCTGTAACTGAAAATAGGTGAGCTTATGCAGTACATCTGACACCAGGCAGAAGTACAGGCCTCATACTCCAGACTCTGCTTAACTATTAGGGAACACCCCTTTATGGTAGACTGCAGCTTGCCTTGGACATAAGACAGGAACAGGAGCGACATACCCAGTAACTATGGTTACATGCAGTTACATTAGCACAACCAACCAAACTACCTCGCCCAGTCTGGTATAGAGGAACTGTCCAAGTCAACTGCACACACTGCAAAGACTGCAGCTTCAGCATGGCATTAATTGTTGTTACAGAACCCATGGAAACATGGCCTGTCTTAACTGGACTTACTGCCAGTCTCCCAGTAACCTTTTACTCACCAGCGATATGAATACTGGTGATGGAGGAACAGTTTGAGGACATGTTTACCACTAACCCTAAATGAACTAGCCTGATTCAAAACCATTACATGATGCCACACAGACTACTCATCCAGCATTTTGTAGAGCTCAAAGTGGAAAAAGATACAGTCATTTGAGTCCTTAAGCCAGTTAGTCAAGTACCACAGTGATGGTGGCCAAGCCAGATGGAACCCTCTGGTTCTGTAATGACTTCTGGTAGTTAATCAAGGTGTCAAAGTTTGATACCCTGGGCAGATGAACTAGAGGCAGGCAACAAATTAGCTTAAAAGCAACAGTTCTTGCCCTGATTACTCTTTCACTCTCCCTGCAGACTCACCCTACAAAGTGTGACCTTCAGACTGGCAATGTGACGAATGAATGAATGCATGAATGGATACACAAATACATTTTCACCTATAGATCAAATTTCTCAGTGGGCTGTTCCACATTGTGGGTTCTGTGTTCACAATACTCCTCACCACATCACTAGTACAAAAAAAAATATTAAACATGATTATACACCTTTTGCAGTTCTCAAATAGCATACTTTACAAACCTGAAAATAGCCAACTTATAACTGGTAGATGAAGCTGGTAGTGGCATTGCGAAGTCCATGTTCTTATTAATATCACAGCAAGAGAGTGATCCTACAGAGTTCTCAGAACATAGCCTTGGCAGGGATTATGGCACAGCCCTGATCCCTTCAAAATGGACCACACTGATGGTGTTCATGTGAGAAATACAACAACGTAACATGAAGCCAATACAACTACCAAATAAGCCACATTACAGTTTACTTGCATGTTATAATGCACAAATCAAATTAAAATGCAAGTTTAATTTCACACCTATTTTTTACACCTATCTTTCAAATTTGAGACCTCCATGAATAGAGTTAAGCCCCATTTTCTGTTTAGAATCTGCAGAATCTGCAAAATGTTGATAATTAAAAAAAAAAAAAAAGAGGGATCATAAAAATTGCATTTTGTTTTTATTTAGTACTGCCCTGAATACGCTATTTTACATAACAGATGTTTACATATAGTCCACAAGAGAAAATAATCAATTAATTTACACAAAAGAACCGGTTCAAAAGTTTACTTACGCTTGATTTTTAATACTTTGTGTTGTTCAATGGATGATCAACGGCTGTTTTTATTCAATTCAATTGAATTTTATTTGTATAGTGTTTTTTTTAACAATGGCCATTGTCCCAAAGCAGCTGTACAGAAATATATAAATTCAGGATATACATTTTATATCTTGGAAAAATGTCATTCAACCCCAACTGGCCATGTGTGAAAAACTAATTGCCTGTTTAGTTACTCAATTAACAAAATTCAGTTGATAATTGGGTTCAATTAGACTATACAACCAGGCTAGATTACTGCCAGCCTTGTTGGATCTAAACATCACTTACATAGAACCGCAATGTAAGGTAGGCTCAAATGTCTCAACACGCAGCACACTATGCTGTGATCAAAAGAAACAGATGAGATGAGAAGGAAAGTTATTGGAATGTATTAGTGTGGAAAGGGTCCATTTCTGTGGCTCTGGGACTGCAGCAAAGTACAGTGAGAGCCATTATCTCCAAATGAAGGACACTTAAAACAGTGGTGAATCTTCTTAGAAGCAGCCGGCCTACCAAAATTCCTGCAAGAATGTATCGACAACTCATCCAGGAAGTCATAAAAGAACCAGACAAATATCTAAGGAACTGCAGGACTCGCTCACCTCAGACAAGGTCAGTATTCATGATTACACCATTAGAAAGAGACTGGGCAAAAAAAAAATGGTATCCAATGGAGAGTTGTAATGTTAAAACCACAGGTACCCAAGAGGAACATCAAGGCTCATCTCACATTTGCCAAAAAACACCTTGATGACTCCCTCGTCTTTTGGGATAATGTTCTATGGACTGACGAGTCGAAAGTGGAACTTGTTGAAAGATGAGTATTTGTTACACCTGGCGTAAACCTAACACAGCATTCCACAGTAAGAACATCATACCAGCAAACATAGTGATGGGAATGTGATGGTGTAGGGATGATTTCGTGCTTCAGGCCCTGGCAGCTTACCATAATTGACAGAAATTAAGGTTTTGGAGTGGCCTGGTCAAAGTCCTGACTTTGACCCCCATTAAGATGCTGTGGCAAGATTTAAATGGGCAGTTTACAGTTGAAAGCCCTCCAATGTGGCTGAATTATCAGAAGCATTTGGTTGCAGTTGTTGCTGCTAAAAGTAGAACATCCAGTTATTAAGTTTGGAGGCAGGATATATATATTTTTTTTAATGATAATTAAATGTTACAAATACAAAATGGGGGGTTATATTTTCAAAGCATTGCACCTTTCAAGAAAATTTATTCCAAAATATTTAATTAGGTTTTACAATATTTAGAAGGATAGAATAAACACACCATTTCCTGAGTGTGCATGAATCACTGCCCATCTTCATCGTTCAGCATATTGCCAAGTAAGTTGCAAATATAGATTTTGTGTTCTTGTCTCTCATTCTTGATTCTCTTATTTGGGGGTTACCTGCAACTATGTCTCAACCTCCTGGAGTGAGGCAAAAGTAACAGAAATTACCCAAGCCAAACAATAAATCACCCAGACCAAAATGCTTGCTTAAATAACAAAACGACACAGATGTAATAAAAATGACAATAAAATTATAGAGAATTATTTATTCCCACTTCTAATGAACAACTGAAGTTTTAATTCACATTTTTAACCACCTTATCAAAGGCTAGAGGGTGGAAAACCGTAAGGGGGATACAAATCACACCAGGCTTCCACTAAATGGTGAACACATGGAACAAAACAATGGGCCTCATTTTATCAAGCTGGATATGAATGGATTTAGTCGTAAATCAGTTGTACGATAATTTACCCAAGACATGTTCATGTTCACGTGTTCATGAAATTTAGTAAATTCAGAAAACGTTCCTAACCTCAAGTTAAACCTCGATTGATCAGCTTCAAATCATACAGGAGTTACTGCATAATATATGTAGCATATGTTAATATACGGATTACGCTTTATTTCAATTACACACAAGTTTAATATTTTTTAAACCTGTCATTTCATATTAGTTGCATTAAAGATATACTAAATATAAATAATAAAGACAGCAAGCCAACCCAAATCCATTTTAAGACAAATAAGACTAGTCCAGACTAGGCTAGGAAAAAAATGCCGCAGTATAAATGGAGAATGGGCTGGTCTGGGCAAATGGTAGACGTAAGCCGAGGTTGGTTTTTAAATCGGCATCATCTTTTACTGCTGCGCAACACTACAGAGGCAGCAATAATTCAGGTGACAAAGAGATCCTGTGCATGTCCAGATTTTGTCTATGCTTTGATTTCTTGGTACTGGCACATTTCAAAGAGAGAGAAGTGACCGATCTGGTATGTCTCAGCCTACAGTAAGAGGTATACTCCCTTGTGTGCTGCTTGCCATCATCTGGCTCATCCCGAATACATCAGAGCACATTCCTCCTCCAGCCCTAACCGTACGTCAGTGCCTCATCATGGAGGTCTGTAAAGCAGAGGTTTCTGGCATAAACAGGAGAAATACAGCCATCCATTTAAGTCCATCCATTTAGCAAGCTTTATTTACACCTTTCCACATTTTGTAGTGATTGGCATACTTGCTGTAAATTTAAACTCATGTCACTCACTGCTGCAGTGTCCTGCACTGCTCTGCGCACAGTGTCCTGCTTTTCCAAGACAGCGTCAGTGAGGACTTTTGTAAATCCGGCGGAAATTTTTTAGTTTGGTTTGGCTTACACAAACATTTACACACAACTTTACTACAAGATTGATGAATGAGGGCAAGTGTGCATTTATAACACAGACAAACACAACACAATTCCACATTAACAAATAATTCTTAATGCAACAGAACACAAACGCCAAACATCAAAATAATAGGCAGCCATGAAGGCCCACGTGTATGCAAATGAGTGCCTGCTGCACGAAGGCACAGCATCGGTACTATGTGGCTACAGGTAATGATATATTTTGCTAATGATAAAACAACATTTATTCTTTTCATAACAGACAGTATATTGGACAACAAAGCAAACTACAAATGTGTAAATCTGACAATCACAGATTAAGCCATAAACACAAACACCATTTCATACTTACCTTATAGATGTTGCTTTAATGTTGTTATTCTTACTTTATATAAATAGTATTATTACAGCTGCACATTACCATTGAATGGAGAACTGTAAACAGCATCGATAGAATAAACACTCAGACCACTGACAAAGCTCATTGTCCAAAACACAAGATGGCAGCAGAGCTTCAGCAATGGAAACCGTGTCCACCTCCATGTTTACCAACCTGATAGCCAATAGTGTGCTAAAGCTAATCAGAGTAACTATGGCAAAGCAGAAAGAAGCAGGTTACATAAATACTTATATTTTATACACAATTATAAACATACAAACTTATTCGTAAAATTTTATTTGATTTGCAAGAGTTCTTTGGATAGTTAAGGGTTCTTAGGTTCCTAAACAGGTCCTACTCGGTACCTCTTTGATAAAGAAACCCACTGTTGTAGAACTATACAAAGAATAAAAGAAACTGATGGAGAAATAGAAGAGAAGAGAGAGAAGAGAGGGGCTGCTGTGAGGGTCTTTCATCATCACTACAAATGCTGTGCAAAAATGCTTCCTGCAACCTCCACTCAAGGGGATCATTTTTCATTTTCCCCACCAAGAATTGTGATATTTCTTAAATTTTATTATTGGTTTTTAATCTCCTATAGATCCAGAGGTTAATATACTTGCAGGTCATTAAACTAATACCCATCTGTGTCTGCGTGTGTGCGTGTGTGTGTGTGTCCCCAGGAGTGTTACGCTAAGTGCTATAAATATTCATTGACTGGGAGTGGCTAATGCTGATTTCCTGTATCATGTTTTGGACGCCCCAAAACCAACTTCTACAAGTATTTTGTTTTGAACATTTATTGCTCTTCTACATTAAAAAAAAAAAAAAAAAAAACGCACCAATGTCTGTGTTACATGTTATTT
>CM040980.1:19593525-19606956 GCA_022985145.1 Pangasius djambal
CATCAGAGCACGAGAGAGAGAGAGAGAGAGAGAGAGAGAGAGAGATGGGGGGGGGGGGATGAGGGCACAGAAAGAAGAGTGCATGAAAAACATGAGTGAAGAATGAATGAGGGCACAGAAACACAAGGGAAGATGATGGATGGCAGGAGGAGGGAGTAAGGATGGGAAATAGAAAAAAAAAAAGGGAGAGAAGCGGAACAGACGGATATTACAAAACAAGAAAGGATTAAATGTGAGGACAGACAGAAAATGAGAGAGAGCGAAAGAGGGGTATTTTTGTTATAACTGGACATTTTCTGTGGTTCTGAGTTTTCTCCAAGAAGATGCACATATCAACGTTCTACAGTGAATGTAAAATAAATAAAACATGAGCTTGCTTGTGTATGTGCATATAGAATGGTCAACCATGCACACTACGATATAAAGTGATGTCCCTTCAGGTTTCACTAGATAGATGTGGAAGCCCGGGAAAACCCTTCACATCGTACAATTTGAATGTTTTCTTTTATACAAAACTAGAGTTCTAGCATTCAAGCTTTGCTTACCCCAAAAAGTGAAAAGGGAGAAAACTGCAACACTCCAACACAGAGATTGCTTAAGAGCAACTACTATTTTATTGATATATATATATATATGTGTGTGTGTGTGTGTGTGCAGTTCTATAAGGAAAAGAGCTGTAAGTGTTACTGAGCATCTTGCAGAAGCAGACACAGTTCTTCCGGACACTTTGTCACACTCGCTTCTTATTTTTGCAGCAAAACCCTGCAGCCTTCATTATGTTTTTTATCTGAAAAGTGTCTCTTATGGAATCTGCTGCTTTCTTTACTGACATACAAACATTTTTCTGTAACATTTAATTTTGTGCTGGAAAACTAATGTTTGGAATCTAAAATGTTTTTGTACTGAATCAATAATGTAGAAGTCATCAAATACAAATCTATAACAGTTTGTACTAAAAAAAGGGTGCCTAAGACTTTTGCACAGTACTGTGTGTGTGTATATATATATATATATATACATATAGAGAGAGAGAGAGTCTATTTTGATGCCCCACCCATCCAGCTGTCATTCGATGTCTTAGTAGTAATATCCTTCATTTCATTTAAAAAGAAAACAACAACAAAACATCTCACTGATCTCTACATTTGTAACCTTGATCAAGAATTGCTGAATTCAGTCTCTCTAGTCTTATTCTCCTGATCTCAGGAAGTAAATGTCAGCCCTGGCATTTCACAAACAGGAGCCTCATCTTTGCTCTTCTTCCCATCTCAACTAATCACTGTCTGCTCTTACATCGTTGCTGCAATAATCGCCGATGAATTCTGTGGCTAATTTTCCGCACTTAGCATTAACAATCAAAAATGAGCTTGCTTTGGTTAAGATGTTTCAGGCCTGAATGGCAAGATATTTGCACGTATACGGTACGTCATACACCAGCTGAGATAAGTCAAACGTTACCACGGCCCGACATGAGGCACAAAAGAAGTCCAGCTACACGGTCAGTGGCTGGAGGTGGTAGCCAATCAGGACAGAGGGTAAGAGTGCGAGAGTGTACACAAAGCAAGTGAGAATGAGAAAGTGAAAGAGTCCAGTTCTACACTAGAACAGGAAATTATTCTACACTATAGAGTTTTAGCATTTTTCTGTAGTGCTCTAATTTTGTGAGAAGCCAGTGAATAGTCAGTGGATTTATCTCCAGTGTGGAGTAGGTGCTGAAGCCCCTATATTCAGCCCACTGAGAGATTACATGGAGCAACGAGCTTAAAGTTTAGCTGTCTAACATTAACTAGCTAGTTCATACTATAGGTTGTGCTGTTTATGATCTTGCAGAACGATTACACTCGGCAGGTCAAAGATGCACGCGCACTGCACATAGCAATATTTTATATAACAATGGTTTGTGATAACCCAGTGTTAAGCGTAAGGAGTAAAACAGGATGAGGTGTGCAGTTATAGAAGAACAACTGAAGGGGTGGTGTAATGCGGAAGGCCGTTAACACCACAGAGCTGATTATTTTTTCAATACGCTCATGTCTGAAGTCTTTTATTGCTCTTATACTCCAGCAATTTGCCTCTATATTAAAACTGAGAGTGAAAAGAAAGGTCTGTGGTGATTAAGTACTGAACTTCATCCTTGGTGGCTCTGGGACACCTTGTCACTCAGCAAAATTAGATTCAGTTATGTGCTTTAAAGCTTACTGCATTTATACACATATCTAAATTATTCCTAAAAATGGAACACTCCTAATTACGATTTCCCATGACACATTAAGTGTATTGCGTGCAATATGTAATACACTAATACTGACCCGTTAGAGCATAGAGCTTTAATTCTGAGCTACACAGTTCAAGAACGTTGAGTTTACAATTTAGAAATCCAGTGTTTCAATGTTCAGCTCATTTACGGTTGGTAGAAACAATCATACTCAAGTCATTTAAAAAATGCATGGTGATTGTAAATGTGTAGCAGCAAGGCGATGTTGTCAGTGGTGTCTCATTGCCTTCATATCTTATTTCCATTCCCACCTGTGCGCACACACCTGCCATCAAGATGAGCCCTGAGCATAGGATGGGTTCCGTTTTCATCCAAATGTGTATACAGATCAGCAGTGAGATGAAGAGATGATCTAACGAGATGGCCTGGAGCTACAGAACACAACACCGCCAAGAAGCGCACACTACAGGAGAGTGAACAAAACCACAGTGTTATTCTGAGTCACCGAATGGTGCGTAGGTGGTGTGCTGCCACATCACTCACTTCCTGTCTAAACACGAGCAACATTACCACGTTAACACTAACTCACCGATCCTGGAGAGACAGGAGTGTAGCTTATTGAGGGTCAAATCACCCTGGGCTATGCTCATGTTGTCGAAGTGCCCATGCTGAATTGTATTCAGTCTACGTAACACCAGTGCGCCCTTGCAGCACCAGCACAAGGAGCAGTACCATTCAACAGCTGATGGGATGTCTTAACGGACTTAGAAAAACAAACGGGCTTGCTTATTCACTTGTGTGCTAAGTAGTGGGTTTGGGTATCCAATTTTTCATTCATTGATGCAGTAATTGCCTTTTCCTGGTCAGGGTTATGGTTAGGGATCCGGAGCTTATCCCAGGAACGGTGGGACTGAGCAAGCGTCGGAGGAAACCGGAGAACCCTGAGGAAACTCTTGCAGACACTGGGAGTTAAACTCCAGACAGACAGTATCCGAGCTTACCATGCCGCCGGTATGGTATAGTATAGTTATAGTTGGATAGTTGTTTTCTTTGCTTGACTACGTATGTGGAATGCTAGCTTGCTAGCTCTAAGAATCATGCTGACTTGCCAGCAGTGCTGAGTAGCACAGTTCCGTTAGCAGTCATGTACAAATGTCAGAAGGAGGAAAAAATGAGGGGAAGGGGAAAAAAATTTTGTTCATAAACAGCCATTTACGCATGTACAGCAATGCCTTCTGGGTAAGCTGTGCTACTGAGGCCCTAATAAAGGTGACTGCTTGACAAAAAAAAAAAAAAAAGCACTATTTATGGCACAATGGCTTTAACCTTTTTATATAAAAAAAACTTAGCAATGCCTTCTGTGTAAGTTGTGCTCCTGAGTATGCTCATCTAATAATCATCTAACACTCTTCAATTCAAAGAAGTAACATAACAGCCCTCAAGATGGACGACAGCCAAAGGAGAAAGAAAAGGAGGGCAACCAGACAAGGAAAGATGTTAAAAGCAGTACTGGAATGCAGCCTAGATCTTTTATAGTCTTCCATTTATAGCCATTCTCTACATATAGAACACGGGCTTGATTTGAGACAGGCGATCGTCGTTTTTTTTTTTTTTTTTACTGCATTCTTTCACTGTTTTGTCAAAGGACACTGTGTTAGATTGCAGCAATGCCTTCTGGGTAAGTTGAGCTCTTCCAGCCCTCATCTAATGCACTTCACTCGAGCTGACAAAGTAACAGATAGGCCCTTGTGATGGAGGGCAGCCAAGTGGTAAAGGAAAAAAGGGAATGAGAGAAATGGTTAAAAACAGGAATGAAACAGCAGGTGACAGGATCAGTCAGCTCTGGGGGGAAAAAAAAACAAACAAACGAGAACAGTTTGTCTGATTCACAGTAATGCAACGGAAATGCTGCAGCACATCAAAAACATCAAAACACACACCTCAGTGTTGACTTGAAGACCAAAGCGCTGACATCATACAGGAATACCAATGAGAAAGGAGTGTATAAGAATTAGTGCAGTGTGTGTGAAGTGTCACAGCGAGCCAGAGTAGGGTTAGTAATTCTGTACCAACCTGCAGTGCAGTCGTCCTGATCATGATCGTCTCTTGTCTGCTTCTTCTCTGACCACACACTCAACGCAGAGTGTGCAAGTCAGTGTGCAGTGCCGCCTGCTGGGGATTATAAATAATGTAAAAAAAAAACCCAAAACAACACCAGTAAAGCTAGATGAATGCAAAGAAATAGGCCTTACTACATAATGAAGGACCACTCTCCTATACCATCCTCCATGAGGACCTTTGAAAAAAGAGCCCTTACACACTTCCACACCTACAGTCACTCACTGTCACATGACCAGCTCTGTAGTCCTACAGTGTCAACTCAAAACACTCTCTCTCTCCGTCTGTCTCTCTCTCTCTCTCTCTCTCTCTCTCACGCACACACACAATACCCTTGTGCTATTTTTAGTGTTCCCAATTAGAGAAACTGAGAATGTTGATTCTCCTACCTGATTCTGCTCTTCCTCCTAAGTCATGAACCTGAATTCAGTAGCACTGTCTGTTTGTGTGTGTGTGTGTGTGTGTGTATACACATTTGTGTTGTGGTGTACTCTTCTCCCTGGGAGCAGCCCTTCCTCTGGCCTCAAACTACTGCGTCATTCCTCTGTTGAATGAGAGAGAGAGAGATAAGGGGAAAACAAATCCCTCATTATGTCACGTTATTTATTCTTACCTGCTTTCTGACTGACTTTCTGTCTCCTTCTCTGTTTATAACTATTAATATACGTCAGTCACTGGCAGGCCTTCTCCCTCCCTCCCTCTCTTTCCCTCTCCCTCCCTCTCTCTTTCTTTCTCTCTCTCCCTCTCTCTCCATCTCTTTCTCTCTCCCTCCTTCTCTCTCTCTCCCTCTCTTTCTCTCTCCCTCCCTCCCTCTCTTTCTCTCTCTCCCTCCCTCTCTCTTTCTTTCTCTCTCTCTCGCCCCCTCCCTCCCTCCCTCTCTCTTTCTCTATCTCCCTCTCTCTCCATCTCTTTCTCTCTCCCTCTCTTTCTCTCTCCCTCCCTCCCTCCCTCTCTATCTCCCTCTCTCTCCCTCTCTTTCTCTCCCTCCTTCTCTCTCTCTCTTCCTCCCTCTCTCTCCTTCTCTCTCTCTCTCCCTCCCTCCCTCCCTCCCTCTCTCTCTCCCCCTCCCTTTCTCTCTTCTCTCTCTCTCTCCTTCTCTCCCTCTCTTTCTCTCTCCCTCTCTCTCTCCCCCCTCCCTCTTTCTCTCTCTTCTCTCTCTCTCTCTCTCACACACACACACACACACACACACACACACATGTCAGATCCCTGACCTGGAAATTACATAACACAGTAAAGCTTCATTTTAGCTGAGAGCTGCATTGTACCTACAGCTACACCGCTATATGTAAGCACTCTGTGTACAGTCAAAGCAGGTTGCGTAACTGTTTTGGTTTTTTTTTTGCGCACGCAGTAGAAGAATTTAATGACACCTACTTTTCCGTACATGACGTTCCTCCCCCGTCAACCAGGACACTCTCTCTCTCTCTCGCTCTCTCTGTGTGTGTGTGTGTGTGTGTGTGTGTAAAAATATAACGCGCCCTCTGCTGGTCATTGGTTGTACAACAGCAGCGCCGCAATTCACCACAAGATGGCGGTAAAGCTGCAAAACTAGCAAGGTCTAGTGATTACGTCACAGCGATGCCGGAAGTTAATTATTTTATATTATATAAAATAATTATATATATATATTTTATATTAATTATTTTATATATATATATATATATATATATATATATATATATATATATATATATATATATAAAATTTTTTTTTAATTTATCTATTGTTTTTTTAACAGTAGTAGAAATTTGTTTCAGGAGAAAAACAATTAACACAAAGTGTGTTTGAGTTTAACACATGCTAGTTTTTCCACTATTGCTTACACCATTTCCTTTCAGGCTACAGAGCTTTTATTGTACACTTCTCTATCATTCTGTACTGAACAAGAAAATCAAGTGGAAATGTCAATGCCAATAGACAATATAATGCAAGAATGCAGAGATACCATACATAGAAAGTGTGTGTGTTTGCATGGTGCCCTGGTGTTCCAACCAGAGTGTATTCCCGATTCCCGACATGTTCCCTGGATACGCTCTGGACCCACTATGACCCTGACCAGGATAAATCGTCTGCTGAAGATGAATGAATAATTTTTTTTCACAATAATTTAGTGTATGAGATGACTACATCTGTCGCCCTGATGGACTTTTGCAAAGCAGACTGAACATTAATATATGCAAGTATAAAAACAGTAATGGAAGCTTGCTCTATGACAGAGAAAGGTGGAGGAAACAGAGAGAAAGGAAGAACAGAAAACATAAGTTGAGATAGATAGTTAGATTACAGAGAAGAAGGGATCACTATCAAGGAGGCAAAACAGCCACAGTGGAAATTCAAATTCCACTAAATGATGACCAAGTCATTAACCAAGATTGGGCTATGAGAGAGGCAGAAGGAAGAATCCAGTTTTTTTCTTTGTAGGTGATTTAAAAAAAGAAATAATAATAATAATAATAAAAAAACAACTTTGTCTGCTATTCAGTCATAATGTTTGAGTTCATTTTTATGGTACAGAAGTTAAATTTCTTACATTCAAATCAAACATTGGTTCAGTGTCTACTCACAGTTTTTGGGAGTTTTATTTCCACCTGTAAACACAAAAGAGTATAAAGTAAATAAATGCATCATTAAAGACTTAATTGCAATTAATCAGTACAGTGTGAAATATAATAATAGTCTTTATAGATGATTAAAATTCATTATAAACTGGAATCGCAGTCTTCAGTTACTCTGGTTACTACATTATCTCACATGACTAATGTTCTACTTACCCAATCATTGACTTGTGGGTGTTTATAACCAAGCCCTGCTTGATACTTCTCCAAAACTTTGGCCCAGATTTGTCCCTTGGTCTTCCTGATGCTCCATTCAGCTAATTATGTGACTTCTGATGGCAGCTGGTTGCACCAGAACTAATTTAAGGGTCTTCACAGCAACAGGATGTTTTTTTTTTGTTTGTTTGTTTGTTTTGCAAAGTACATTGATTTTTCTCCACACTTAAGTATTATGGGCATTTTCAGTTCATTTTCAGTTCCAAGTTGTAACACTAGGGAAAAGTTTAAGCGGGTGAATACTTACGCAAGGCACTGTATTATCATTTATCACCTGATCCATCACGTGACCTGTACCGTGCTCTCATTCCCTGGTTCCCCAGTCACTGGTTCACTACATCTACACACCACAATCCTCTGTTCATTGCGAAATATTGCTCCTAGATTATCGCTATTGATTTTATCAAGCCTTTTCTATTGAATCTCTTTTCGACATTTGCATAAATAAACCTACACTTGCACCCAAACCCCTGTCCAAACCTGACACAGATAGCATAGGTTTAGAAAGTAAATATATAATTTCTTTTTATTAAAGTAGCAGTATCAAGGTAAATATTTTATAGACAAAAAAAAACTATTGATTTTTTCAGCAGCATTTCCGATGGGTTTTCCTATGCTGCCACATATAGGCCTATATGTGCTTACATATACAGTATATGAAGTATGTCAATTAACTTTTTTTTTCTTCATTTATTTACCGGTTTTTTTAGTTGTCGTATATAGAACAATGATACCAGTTCATATGACACCTGTGTGTGGTATTTTAAATGTAGGCCTATTTTAATTTTCATATTTTATTTATATATTTTGTATTTTTAACATTTTATTTTCAGAGAGTTTTGAAACTGGTCTGCTCACGTACAGTATATATATAACGTTTACATAAATGGTGTATACTTTTGAGAAATATGCTAGAATGCTTGGAAGCAGAGAAACTGTTTTCTGAAATGTATGTAAGCAACTGAGAACAACTATTAGATCATTACAATCAATCATCTCTAAAGTCTGTGTAATTACATTGACAAACACACAGTTGGGGAACAAGCGTGTCAAGAAAGCTCATTAATGTTAATGTTGCAAACATAAGAACAATAATTTATCACAGGGATTAATAAACTGCTTCTAAGAGCCATGTTTAAAGGGATTCATGTGGTTCAGCTTTGTCCTTATCTTCATCCATGTCCATGTCTATGTCTGTCTCGCTGCCATGCTGGGCTTTATTATGATAGAAAGTCATGTAGATCTTCCTCCAGCCGAACTTGTTGGCCAGCATCTCTATTTCGGGTGTGATTTCATTACCGCCTTGCCGCACTGCCTGTTCCCATAATTCTTTAGAGTCACACAGCTGGACACACACAGACAAACTTTATTGCCACTCAAGTCCCTGTCTTAAGCTAATAACAAAGCAGCTTTGGATGAGAAGGGGCATTCAGGATGGATATAAAATAGATACTAACTAGACATGAATTCTGCAGTTTGGGATAAAGAGTTAAAACATTTGGTTCTAACATTTTGGGATGTAACCTTAAAATAGCTAATGTTCCAGTAGGCCACTAAGGAGACATAAATTAAAATGGCTAGCATGCCTGTTGGGAAAAATAAACAGGAATTTTTGAGTTTGGGATGAAGCCTTGAAATCAAACACTATCTAGACATGGATGATAGTGTTGGGGACAGGCTCTTAATGTTCTATTAACATGAACCCTAATATTTTGAATGAAACCTTAAAATAGCCAATGTTCTCCCAGGAACACTAAGTAGAACCCTATCGTTTGGGTGCTCTGACCTTCCTGAAACGGTGTGAGGTCTGGCTGAGGTGGCAAATGTCCTGGTGGCTCAGATAGGAGAGAATACGCAGCAGCAGCTTATCAGGCAAACGCTCCAGATAATCAAACCTCCCTTCACAGAGGCCAAGTGTGTACTCCAACAACTGTGACCCAAACACCACACCAACTTGTTCTAAATACACACACACACATACACACACACCCACACACATACACACAAACAGTCTACCATAAAGGTACATTTTTGCTCCTCAAAATGTAAATGTGACCTCAAAGAGATATCCTGATTCCTAAAGGTTCAATAATGGTCAGTAAAGGTGTTTCGTCTACATGCTCCTGGTAAACTAAAGGTACAAAAGATGTACCCTTGAGGGTCCCGTCCCATTAACAAAGGTTTGTGCCCTGTAAGTTACACGTGAATACCATTTTACTGGCAATGTAAAATAAAGCTTCCCGACCCATTTATTATTATTATTAGTAGTAGTAGTAGTAGCAGAAGTACAAGATAAAATATAATAGAACATTATATCAAAATATAATAGAATGTAATGGAACTATAATAGAACAAACTACATAATTAAAGAAGTTAATATTTGTGGTATTAGGCCTACATTATTACTTTCCATGTTATATACAGTTAAAGAGATATACAGTGACCTTGTATGCATTGTTATTGCTGGTTTTTTTTACTCATAATACCTCACTATTTAGCCTTTTTTATGTACTTAACTGTTGTATATCATAATACTAGATATCTGTAATTTCCCTTAAAGCATCAATAAAGTATCTGATAGATCTATCTATCTATCTATCTATCTATCTATCTATCTGTCTGTCTGTCTGTCTTTCAGAATCTTACGTTGTAGTCTGGCATCATTTAGAAAATCCATATGACTCTGTTTCATTTCCCCGGGCAACGTGCCTTGCAACTGGATACGGAGAGAAATCTTCCACCACCTCCATATAACCTTCACACACACACACACACACACACACACACACACACACACACACACACACACAGTAAATCTGTTTAGAGTACAGGAGAACACAGGTTTAGGAATCCCAAAACCAGCATGGCCAAACGGATCACTTTTAGGTCCAACTCTGCCCAAAAGTTCAATCGACCTCAAGAGATCCCTAGTGCCTCAGGCCTCTAACAGGTGCCTAACACCACCATTAAAGGGTCCCGTGGAGTATACCCATGAAGAGGTGGGGCTGGCAGTGGAGTGATTTACAGCTGAAAACATTGCTCACTGGGCAGCGTTGATATCAGATCAGTGAGTCCTGAAGACAGTATTGCAGGGATTCAATCTCCAGGTCCACCATCATCCCTCAATGTTCACAGCGCTCACACCCTTGTCAATATTAAACCCAACTAGATTGTCTCTCTGATCCAAGAAATGTCTTCTCTCTTGGACAGAGGCATGAGTTTCTCCCCAATTTGGTCTTTACACCCACTAGCTACTTCTCCCCATCACATGATAACTACCACCCGAAAAATGTGAAGGACAGCAGTTTCCATCCAGTTCTAGACTTGAGAAGTCTAAACTGATTCCCAGAAGCCCTTCCTTTTTGCAAGTTAAGATTATCAGGTTTTATAACATGAAACCACAGAACTAGTTGACATCGGTGGAGCTGTGTGACACCTTTTCCAGGTTCCCAACACCCCAGAGCACATTATTTTTGTGGTTTGCCATCAATTCCTATTCAAAGTTCTACACTTCGTCCTCCTTTTAAATGGCTCCCTGATAGCTAGAGGCTCCTATGCGTCCATGTCAAGGAACAGGCCACTCAGGATACACAAACTCTCCTCATACACTTTACAAAAAACTTAGAAATTGGCATGAACCTTCATTTGATAAGACCAACTACCCTGTCACCTCAATGTATGGCAGACATTATTGGGCTTGCCAATCAGATTCAGCCAGATTACTATGTGCGATATCAGCTCCTGAGGACGCTAGGATTGCTGACGCTAGGATTGCTGCAGCGGTAGTTCCATTCAGGGGTGGAAAATACTTGAGTAACTCTCCTTGGTTCCGATGCTAAATATTATTTTGGGGGTATTTATACTTTACCTGAGTGTTATTGAATTTGAATACTCATACCCTTACTATTACATTTCAAAGAAAAAAAAAATTGGTTTATACTTTTTGCTTTTTTATGTAGACTTTCAAAGTACTCGTCACAAAACTCAAATGTCTTTTCTCATCTAGCCAATGACCGTATGCTGTACATCAGAACAACAGAACAAGCGCCAACACATTTTATTTCCATTTCAGTTTAAAGCATCCAGTCAAGGTCATCAATATAAAATCATGCCAATTCGACATCTGTGGTGATAGTTGCATGCTACACAGTGTAGTTAATGCTTAGTTAGTGTTTGAAGCCACCAGACTGCGGTGTTGAGGATAAGCACCCCTGGCCCTACCTCAGTAAAATGCTTCAGTATGCTTGAGTAAGCAAGAGCTTGTATAAAATTTGGTGTCTCCTTTGCCTGAACTCCATCTGATTTGAAAAAGCATGTTGAGTTAAGTTTCGCTAATTTTCTAACATTACCTGGCTATATTTAACTAAGTTAGCTTGTTTTCTTTGCTAATGCCAGGGTGGACTACCGTTGATTCCAGTAGCTGACAGAATCAGCTAGGCAGCAAGTAAAATTCTAGCTAATGGTAAATACTGTTTATTTACATAATATTTTACTTCTGATTAATTCATTATAAAACTATGTAGCGTTAGTCATGCATATGATGATGACGTTTTCCGGGAAAAGACTGCAGTTGCTTACATCAGTTTTAGATAAGTAATAAATGTTAGTTTTCTCATGAAAACCTGACATTACTTAATTTCATCATTTAAAAACATTCACTTTTTCCTTTTTAATACTTGAGTACATTTAAAAGTAACAAATTCTTACTTTCACATACTTTTTTTTGGCTTGATAATTCCGCTTGTAAATTAGTAAGATTTTGAGTAAAGTTATCTATACTTTCACTTAAGTGTATCTGATAAATAACTGGGAAGCAGTGTGGTGCCACGGTGAGCCTTTGTGAGTCTTCCACAAAGTTGGAAGCACACAATTGTATAGTTGTCTTTGTATGCTGTAGCATTGCAATTTCCCTTCACTGGAACTAAGGGGCTCCAACAAAGCGAGGTCTGTGAAGACAAGGTTTACCAAGGTTGGAGTGGAAGAACTTGAGTGTCCTGCACAGAGCCCTGACCTCTGGGAGGAACTGGAACACCAACTGCACCCTAGGCCTCCTCGCCTGATCTCACTAATGCTCATGTGTCTGAATGAGCACAAATCCCCACAGCCACACTCCAAAATCTAGTGGAAAGCCTTCCCTCACCATCTGCTGTACACTGTTCTGCCTCTATAGCTCATTCTTTCCATGTTGCACAAAATTTGGCAACTAGGCCACAGAATCCCACTTGTAGCCCCTGATGGCCAGCAAGGCAATAGTTTCCACTGCTACCTTTGCTAGTGGTTAAAACACCACTGTGGCTTCCTCCTTGAGCAGATCTGCTATCTCAAATGAATGGAAACATTTGAAATTTGAAAGATGAACAGGAAGAGCCTGTCAAAGGATCTCTCCCTTTGTGCTGAAGTCCTGTAAGACTTGAGCCCATGCAAGACTCCGGACTGAAATGGGTGCCTCTAAAAACTACCTATTTTGTGAGTAATCTTGTCAGCAACAAAGAGTAGAAGAACTGCATGCTGTAGGATTAAGTTTGCATTGGTGTCTGGATGGCTCTAGGGTGATGTTGGGTGTGCCTCAGTCAGCTGCCTAGTTCAGTAGTCAGGGCGCTGATCAGGGAGTCGGCCATTTTAAGGGCTGTCTTGATCTTAATATCCTTCCAGTGTACTGGAACTTTCGTTCCCTTAAAAAATCCCACAAAGCACCGCCAAAACCATGTTAAACTATGTTACCTTACTGGAAATGACATCATATTTTCTGAAGCCTCTCAGCTCGAAAAAAATGGCGGACGATCTCTGAGCCAACTTCATCTACAAATATAAGTAGTTCTATATACAGTTTGTTGAGTCTAACGACTTTTAAATATTTAATGATTTTTAATAAATCCACTATCTAGCCTACGATCCTGCTTGAAATACCATGACAGAAACACGTGTGATTGAGCTAACAAATATAATGTCAGAAAGATATCGGTCCTGTCTGTTGTTGATAAATGCCAATGGTGAAGTTTTACTATGCGAGTATGTAGTCATGTCACCGGAAATTGACTCGTCAGTGTCCCAATGGGTAGTGAGCCAGGGTCCTTACCAGAGTCTGAACTCGTGTATACGGTATACTGATTCACGACCTAGGGAGCTGATTGAGACGCACCCCTTGTGATTAAACCTGGGTTCTGTTGTTCTGTACAACCCACAATGAATTTCTCTATGCCTCAGTGTAGAGGAATTGGTTATAAATAGACTATGGAATACTTATCTTTAGCTTTTGAAAGGCAG
>CM040980.1:19615568-19667977 GCA_022985145.1 Pangasius djambal
TTTGCTCCTAAAACCCGTCTTTTCCACAAGTTCACTTTGTGAGATAATCACTTAGGCGGACAGTGTGTGTGTGTGTGTGTGTGTGTGCTCCCACGTTTCAGAACTCCCAGTTAGGAAGGCAGCATAAGGACAGCGGTTGTGTAGAATCACGCGTCTCTGCTGGACAGCATGGCTCGGCTCTGCGGTTTATCTTCGGCTCAGCGTGCTCGCAGTTTCCACTACCCAGTAGGCAGTGCGGTGCTTGAGTACCCACGCTGATTCTGGTTACGCTTCTTATCCAGGTAGCATGCGCGTCGAGCTGGGGTCAGTGGCCGAAGATGAGAAGAGTACAGCCCATGTCTCTGCCTAGAGTTGCTTATCTACCCGCACAGACGTCTTCAGTAGTAGCTAGTGTAATGTTTCCTCCTCTTTCCAAAAGCCCTTCCTCCTGGTGGCTTTAAGAAGGCGCTAGTTTCAGTAACTTGAACATTTTAAACAGCAATTTAGTGCTTCACCACATTTGCATTCATTTATCCACAGTAAATCCACAGTTTTCCTACATCACCTAGTTGAGCCAAATCCCAAATATCTTCCTCTTCACTTTGTGTTGTGCATAGAATAAAACATAACGGACCTGAAGGCCACAACTAGTGCACTCATAAATAGTGCACAAAAACAATTGAGACTTGGCACCAGACAATACACAGCTGCTGTTTTTTTTTTTTTTTTTTTTTTTTTTTTTTGTGTGTGTTTTATTTTATATTTGTTAGCAGGTAAGATTTGCAGTCACTCCATGAGCAAGAAATGCGGCAGCAGCACACACATTTTTATAAAGTTTTGTTTAAAAATCATTTCTTTGAATTTCAAGAATTTTGCTAGTTAGACCGATCAAGTCACCACCTGATAACCTTCAGATAAATCCCTCCTGCTTTCACAGGTAGAGTTATGTGATGGGAATGCGATACACACACTTGGCCGTGACACTGATAGTCCTGGGTTCTCGTGTGATGCCAAGCTCTGGCGCAGTTTGCCAGAGAAGCGCGATAAAACCTTAGTTTAGTGGAAACGCTGCGCTTTGAGATGTCTAATAATTTAAAAGTCAAAATTTGTAGCTTCTTAGTTAGTAGTGCAATGCATCCTGGGGGTTTAAGGTACTTCGTGCCACTTAAGGGTTTAAGGTACATTGTGCAGTGTTGGGAAAAATCCCAGATTAGTGCACAACATATTGAGACAAGAGCTTGATTTGGGACAAGAGCTTGATTTGAGACACAGCCCGCGCTTTCAGTAGCGAAACCTGCAGCTCGGGAATTGATATGCTGTGTTGCGTTGTGGAATCATGTTGTCTGCGTGGACTCCATGTTCAGTTTTCTTCACCTAAATCAGTGGTTTCAAGGAGGGAGAAGCCTGACACTTTTTTTGGGGGGGAGAAAAAAAACAAAATCAGTCTAATTAGAGTTACAAACTTTCAAACACTTATCATTTTTTTCCTAATTTAATATTTTGTGTGTGGTTCAAGCACTTATTTATTTATTTAACTTTTAAATTGCTTTTTTTTTTTTTTATGTTTTGGGAATTCACTAACGGATGATTAACTTTGTAATGTATATTTATTACCTCTTAGGTTTTCCTGACAGGAGAATGAATATTAAAATCAGTGAATGAGAGTAACAAACCGCTTGAAAGCGATAGCGCTCTTATTCAGACCTGCACTCTGCTTCTCCTGCGATACAATTAACGCTGTAACACCTCAACACACACGATCGTCACTCATCTGTTAAAGTAGGCATTACACTCTCAGGCTGTGTAAAAAAAAAAAATATATATATATATATAAATAACTGCAATAATATAAACAGAGACAAGAGTGACTGAACGAGAACGAACTTGTGTGTATGAAAGAGAGTGAGAGAGTGAATAGGACACGATAGAGAACATGCTCGCAAAAGAAATTCATTCATTTAAAGTAAATAACAGCGAGGCACAGGAAGAATAATACAGGGAGTAACTCTTAGGTTTCATTATGCTGTAAAATGGGAGGTTTTTACGTCTGATGGGCACCCGGCGTTAAAAACTGTGCCAAATCAAATATGCGGACCGCCGATCCGCTGTGGCGACACACGGGAGCAGCCGAGAGAACAGCAGCAGCAACTCGATATGTACAAGGTCACTTACTCGACTGTTGCAGTTGTGTGCGTGTTGGCTTAAATGAGCAGATTTGAAATTGCTTCAGCCCCTCCCTGACTGGAAAAAAAAAAAAAAAAAAGCTAGATATAAGGATGTAATGTTTGGTAGGCTTCAACAGCCCCAGGAATGCGTAGGTAACGGAGATGATCGGAAAATACAATAAACGTGGTGTGCTTTTGATTACTGTGTAGATGGATGAGCCAAGAGATGGCTTCACAGGGCCAGACTTTCTCCTCCTTTTTTTTTCTCCATAATATCACTAAACTCACAGCTTGTCTTTCATAGACTTGCCCCCGCCACACCCCAGTATCTGAGCATTGCTTCTTGCTTTCTAACCTCCGTCATCTGTTTTTTTTGTGTGTGGTTGCGCCTCAGATTTGCAGCTTTATTTCCCATTCACTCGGGTTTTAGACGCGAGAGGAGTAGGTTTACGTAGCGTTTTATTAACGTTATGAACAGCCTACAAGGGAAAACACGACAGCCTTCATCATAACTCTAAAGCCATGCGTGGCGTTTTGGTGAAAAGTGCTCTGTTGGGTGGAAACGAGTCAGAAGGGATGAAACTGGGGAGAACTTAAAGTCTGACAGCTCTAAACAGCTCCTCCCAGGAAGTTGTCATCAGGGTTTTGTCTAGGGGTTCAGAGGGCTGAGGTGCTGTCTGGGTTCCGGGGTGATGGTGATGGTTGGTACAGTTTTCAGCCATTATCCTTACCATATTTATGAAAGAAAGCTGGCAACACTTGTCTTTTATTTTGAAGCAGTCAGCACCTGTTTTCCGTAATAATCCTATGGAGTTGACCACGTTTTCAGAAACGCCCTGAGCTTCTTTTGGGACGCTCACAACTGCATTTTGGAACAGCGTTTTGTTTTGTTTTTTTAATATGATAATATGACAAACGCGCATTGACCAGCAGTTTTCGTCAGAAAAAGACGTTACGCGTGAACGCAGCCTAACTTTGTTTAGCTACCAAGCCACGTTAGATGCTAACGTTAGTTCAGTCGAGGTATCTTTTATGTAACATCAACCAACTAGCTTTGCTGCCTAAAGTAACCACGTGTATATCTCTGTAAGTTAGCTAGGTTACCACTTTCTTTAGTTGTAAATTAAGCTACGTTAGTTACGTCTTTCTTTATCTGCTATCGCTGTTGTTTACATCCACAAGAATTACTTGGTAACAAATGCTTATCTGAGTCAATGGTTGTAACAACCATCCCAAGTTGACAGTACAGAGAAATCTCCAATCAGCTGTTTGATTCGCTTGGTGACGAGCATCTGTCGCACACCAATCACACACGTTCGTCCGAAAGCCGATTGTTGATTGGCAGCTCATTCCTGTTGCCAGCTTACCTTTATGTTTGAGATCAAGCCACCTCCCTGTTAGAGGACATTGTATAAACCAGCGTTACATAAATACCGTTTTTTTTTCGGTCCTTGTTGATACTAATAACGAAATGAGTAACCTGCTTAGTATTAATCAGTCAGGGGCATCGTGGAACGTGTCCTTTAGCTTTGTTTAGGTTTTCCCTGTTTACATAGCGGCCATGAAAAGTGCTCAGGCTGCTAGACTCGTTCTTTATAAGTTAGCTAGTTGATTTTTTTAAAAAAAGTGTATTAGCTAGCTATATTAGTTGACTTGGATCGAGTAGGGTTGCAGTGGAGAAGAACAGGCTTTGTTCATCTTCCGCATTGTGTTGTCTGTAGACGTCGTTTCTCGCCCAGCCGGCGTCTGATCCAGCGTCCGTTGCTGGCGTGTGCTGCTGCTCCTCATGTTGGTTTTATGTTTAAGATGTTTTAACAGGTTACTTGTATTGTCCGAAGATGCCCTATTTTCACACAGCGCAGTTTGCAGTCCGCACTGCTGTGATCATTAATCATTAAATACGTCCGGATCGCTGTCACTTCGTGTCATCTGTTCGTCAGCGTAACAGTGTACGTTACTCGGTTTCATAGGAGGTATAGGAGCGTTTATTTTTCTTTTGAGTCAATATCATGGTATCAGACGAGTCCCCAAACCAGTGCTGGTATCAATGGATCCATAGTATAAAGCGATATGTTGTGGTCTCATCTGTTTAGTTGTTTTTTTTTGTTTTTTTTTTTCCCCTCAAGTCTCCAGATCATGGCAGACTTTTCTGACATGATCTCAGCCCTGCTCCTGGGTCCCCCTGTCCTGCTCCCAGCACAACCTTTCAACCAATCAGCTAATCAAAAGCCCCTTCTGCTCTTCCTTTTAGTGTTTTCCCATTCAAAATGTCCAGCTCATAGCTAGAGCCAGCTGACGCAGCTGAGGAACGCTATTCAGACTTTTAAAGCGTTTGAAATGCGGAAGCTGCAGAATGAACATGACTACATAAGTGCATCAAGCCTCTGATTCTGAAATCCCGCCCATGTCTGTGACGAATGTAAGACAGTTTACTAGCGGTTATAGTGAGCCAGCTAGATATTTGGCAGGGGTGGAGGACGTCAGTGGCATTTCTGAAGTTGCACGTTAATAGACCCTGGCATTTGTAACGACCGTAGTAAAGGTTTAAAGCTGCTCCTAGGCCATTTTCAGTGTTTTATTACTTATAGGGATGTGCTTTCTGCCTAATTTTAATATTGAAGCATCCCTAAGAGCTAATGAAACATAATGAAAATTAACGTGCCTTAACTAAGTCCCCCCCCACGCGCCGTAAACAAACTTTGTTCACATCTGTGTGTGTGTGTGTGTGTGGCGAGTTTGTATTTGACAGACGTAACGCTGAGAGAGAAAGAACAAAAGCTTTACTGTGCCAGATCATTGTTTCAGCCTGTAGAGTTTAGGAATTAAACTCTTAACTGGATTCGGTGACGATGCGTGATTTATGTAAGTTTAGTTAATTAAAAAGGTAATTCACATATTTGCGTACTGTGTTTAATAATAAAAAGAAAAGCAGCGAGTGAAAATCTGAATCTGTAAAAGCAGCGTACCGGATTGGTGTCCGCTGCAGTCAAATATTTTTGAGCTGTGCTGAACTTTTATTGTAAACGTCTCCTCTCTGTTTTGTCCTGCGAGCTGAGCCGAGACCACGTGCCCCACCGCAACAGTGCTGCTCTCCGCATCAAATTACTGCCATACACAGCGTTTCTTTTTTTTTCATATCTCACCGACTTTCATACTGATGCAGGAATAGCGTCGTTATGATAATAAAGCGCTTTTAGGATTTAAATACAGGCACTTTAAAAGGTTACTCAGGTCTTTGAATAGATGTGCTCATTCATAATTATTAACAATTCGGCGACCTGATTCGTCACACTCGCCTCAATGCGTTCTCTCTCTCTCTCACACACAGATACACACTTCCTCGGCCTGGCCTTTAGTAAGCCGCGTTTGGTATCACAGATGATGTGAATTATTTGAGCGATGGCAGAACGATGAGCGCTAATTAACCTCTTTGAGTTCCTGGAATCTTGCACGGGCACCATTTCTAACACTCGTCTTCCCCTTCCTGTCTGTCTCTGTAGTGAATGGTAGTGTCTATAAAGGGTATGTCCCTTCAGGAGAGAGGTGCCAATGTCCATCAGGATTAATCACACTGCAGGGGGGTCACTGCGCCGATCACAGAGGAACACACTCGCCACCAGGTCTGTACACTCACTCACTCACCCACACACACACACACACCAGTGTGTGCCTGAGGATTTTTTAAATCTTTTGAATGGCTGTATGTTTTTACTCGATTTTTTACTTGTTGGAACGAGAATAGTGTGTAGTAACGTTTGTCACGATATCAGGGAGTACTATTGTAATTGTCGATACCAACAGGATACTTTGGCCAAGAAAGAATCAATAAATGAAATAAAATGAAGAAAGCACTAGTGGAAGTTGTTCAACACCCAAAATTCAGATTGCTGACTCTATAAATATAATTTCTTTCTTTCTATTAGTATAAAGCTCTTGTGTAAAATAAAGCAAATAAACAAGTCATACAATTTCATGGATTAGAGCAGCATAAGGCTGATCAGACGGAGGAAGTTGTTATTGGCGTCGCATCCTAAGTTCTCTTCAAATATGCAAAAAAAAAATGAATGTAGTTTTATACTAGCCAGTGATAATAGTCATGTATACTGCTAGCACTTAGCACTGAACTGTTAAGGTCGGGATGCTTGTCAGCCAGATGTTTTACAGTAAAAAGGTTGTAACTCTTTTTGCATACTGGTTTTGTTTTGCGTGTCGGCTGCCTACTTCTACAGCGAGATGAGTCCGAACATGCCCAAACCTCAATCGTTAAAACTGTAAGGAAAATAGGCTTAAGGCATGAATCAGCTTTTCTCTTACTGTCTGTGAAATGTAGGCCAATGAATTATAATAAGAAGCATGTATTTCCTGTCGAGCAATACTTTGTTTGCTGCCGTGTAGATTATTAAAAGTTTTGTGGAAGTGTAAATAACGTGATAGATGCTCTAATACTTGTCTTTTATTCTGTAACTCCTCTCCAGGTTGCAGTCAGAACAAACCAAACAAAAAACAAATTCCCCTCCTGAAAGTAGAAGATCATATACTAAAGCTTCCAAAGCCCCGCCCACGCCTGCAGCTGGCTCCTCGCGTGGCCACGCCCCTCGAAGGTAACGTCAGCATCAAGCGACTCAAAGCGAAGATGAGTCCTATTCAAATGATTTTGCTTACTCTGTTTTTCCAGAATTTGCCCTAATATTTCTCTCTCTCTCTCTCTGCAGAAACAGTCTTTCTCTCTCTTCACTAAGTCACTCTGCGTCTGACCCGGATTCGGAGGCAGCAGGAAGCTCAGGCCAACACGAGCAGCGCGAAGTCAGCAACAGCCGTGCCCTCAAACGTAGCTCTGCGCCTGATCACAACAACACCTCCTACTCACCCAGCCCGGCCAAGCGGCCCAAAGCTCCGCCCCTCGAAAGCTCCGAGCAGTCGGAACCCGCTGGCCCTACTGCTGACTCCGCCCCCGAGCTCCCGCCCACATCCAGGTCTAAAAAGCGACGTTTGGCATCTGAACATCCTACTAGCAGGACACTAAACAAAAAGAGCAGCACGTGCCCTGCCACCAGCTCCTCCCACAAACGCAAGAAGGCAGACACCCCATTTTGCTCCTCTTCTTCCTCCTCGTTCTCGTCCTCTTCCTCATTTTTATCCGGCTCGAGCAGCGAGCAGGCCAGCCGCTCATCCAAACCCTCCAAACTGGCGTCCAAATCGGCCGCCTCGGCCAAATCCGTGACCGACTCCGCCTCTTCCTCCTCCGCTTCATCTTCCTCCTTCACTTCCTCTTCCTCCTCCTCTTCTTCGGTGGTGGTCGCGGGCGCCAGCAGCTGTGCCCCGCCCTCACAGGGCGCCCGGCTCAAGCAGGGTAAAGATCAGAGCAAGTCGCGGCGCTCTCGCTCCGCCTCGTCACCTTCTCCTCGTCGCAGCAGTCGGGATAAAGAGCACAGCAAATCCAGCTCAGCTGCCTCTAAATTTGATTGGACGAGCCGCTTCAGTCCTAGAGTGAACTTGCCGAAGCCCAGACTCGCCCTGCCCGGATCCTCCAAACCCGAAACGCCATCAGGGTCCAGCAAACCCGGCCCGAGCGGACTGCAGGCCAAACTCGCCAGTGAGTCTCTCACTCTCACCAATAAGGGTTTCATCCTCAGTACCACCTCCCTCTTCTACACATTCCTTCTAAATACTCTGCTGTCCTGTTTATATAGCATGCTGTCACTGCACCGCTATTGTACCTATCTGAGCCGATATCTAAACATCGCTTTCTAGTGTTAATCTCAATATGCAATACACAGTCACTTTACCAGAGTTTTTTCACAAGTGGGTGGAGCAAATCTTGATGTAAAACTTGCAGGACGAAAAAAGAGAATACATTTCCACTAACCTTTAGTAACCTTTAGTAACTCCATTACAAGTCTTAAAGTGTGGTGGACACTAATCAGATATCTCGGGTATTTGTTATTAAATATAGCACACAACTATCGGTACCGTCCGTACTTGGTAAGGCTAAACGTCAGGCAGACATGCTCATTAGAATATTAAGCCACGCCCAGACAGCTCTCAGATTTGTCTGTTCGGCGTACGCAATGATAAATGCAAGCTTGTGATAATCCTATATTTTTTTCTATTTAAATATTGCTGGATTTTTTTTTCGGAGCTATAACACTAACCAGTGAAAAGAATAACAAATATACCTGTAGCTACAATACGATAATGTCATAAACCATAATATTGAGAGATGTGAGGAGCAAAACACCACAGGGTCTGCTGTTCCGGGAAAATAATCAGTGACGGGGAGGCGTGATGCGTGGTTGTTGCCGTCACAAAGTCGATTATTTTCCTCTTAACAGCTGACCCTGTGGTGTTTTATTCCGTACATATCTAAACATTATGGCTTGCGACACTATTATATTGTAGCTACTAGGGTTAATTTCGTAAACGGAATATGTTAAATTATAACGAAATATGTTCCTTCGACTATGACGAGACGACGACAAGACGACGCACGGGTCATTACACACTACCCCGTGACTGTATCGATGTGATATTGTTGACGAAAAAAGACGAGACAAAAGTGTCGTTTAAAAAAAAAAAAAAATAATAATAATAATTTTTACCAAAATCGCTCTTTATTTTCATTGACAAAAAAAGAGGAGACAAAATATAATCGACAAATATCCTGTTCTTTGAATGGCAAGGAGTTTCCTTTCCTGTTCTGCGGCACGGCATTTCAAAATATTATAGCCTTTTTTTTTTTTTTGGTCTTTTTTCTAAATTACAATCCAAATATCCTGTTCATTGAATGGCGTGAGCAGCAGTTTCCTTTCCTGTTCTGTGCGCGGCATTACAGGATTAAACAAGCACAGCGGGGGAGTACCTCTCAAGCTAACGCTCGCTGGACTTCATTCAACCTGTGTTTTTCAGCAGATAGTAAGACCAATCTTATATGAAATAAGACTAAAATGACACAAAATGATTGGTTCTGGCTCGATTAGATTGACCGAAATGTTAATCAGTCATAATCTTAAGGCTAAAAATGTCTCCAGATTTCAGTGCCTAAAATGTCAACAGGGTTCCTGTTAAAACCCGACTAAAAATACTTTTTCTTTGATTAAGATAAGACTGAAATGCCTAGACTTTTAGTCAGCTAAAACTTGACTTAAAACAACAGGATAAGATTGACTAAATATGATAATAATAAAAAAAAAAAAAAGCTGAAAAATGAACACTAGTAGCTCCGTTGCGAATTGTTCCTCTTATACCACAGCAGTTTCCCAATGATTGCATTTTTCAGTTTATTAAAGAATGACACTTTACTCTTTTAACCTTTTTATAGTTGCGTCAAATGGTGTTCACGAGACAAGCTAGTTCCTGTTTATCGCTTTTGTATTATAGCAGGTAGGGCTGCATGATAATGAAGAAAAATGCCATATGCCATAACTTGTTAAATAACGCGATATGCGGTACGATAAATATATATATTTAAAAACTGAAAGACATAACCAATATACGTTTCACGTTCTTTTAAGGGAAAGAAAGCATTCTCTGCTATCTGCGTCGCTCTGAAACTTTGACTTTTTGTTTTTTGACGTATTAAAATCATTCAGTTATCACAAGCCCTTGCGATATGCATATCGCGATATTTACATTTGCGATATTTCAATAATTTCGATATATTGTGCAGCCCTAATAGCAGGTGTGCGTAAGGGTGGGCGAGCTGGCGAAAATCATACAGTATCATGTTTTTTTAAATTTATTTTTATTTATTTATTATTTTTTTTCCTCCCCCCAGGCTGGATCATGATCCACAATTTTATCACTATTATTTTTCTTTTTATATATATTTATATACTTTTTTTTTTTTTTTTTAACTGACCAACCTAATTTCCCTATTAACAAAAATACAGCTATACAAGGAAATATAACCTCAGGGAAAAAGAAGAGCAGACACCTTAGGCCAAAGTGGCTTTTCAAACAAATTTGATTAAAGTGCACTTTTCCAACAAGATGTAAAGAAATATTTTTAAATGGAAAAAAAAAATCAAGAATGGATAGTGTAAAAAAAAAAAAAGAGTTACATAAAAAATGCAGACAATTAAAAGGTGCTTGACAGGCGAGTGAGTATTTAAATGTTTAAATACTGAATACGTTAGCCGAGTGGGTTTTTATTGCCCTTCCTTCTGCGTTCTGCTGAGAAATGGCGGTGTTAGAAAAATGTTTTCGACTTGGTAAGCCATAACGAAGATCAACTGTTTTTAGAAATAGCTTAAAACTCTTTTTCGACCGTTTCGATGGGTATTGTATCCTTGTCCAGGTAAAATGTCACGGCGTCGGCGATGTCTTTCCAGCACTTAACTTGTTTTCTTATAAGGAATGCCTTCGTCGAACGCGAGTGTTATTGTGTGTACTTCAGCACTGTTTCTGTGCGGATTTTGAAAACAGCTTTGGTTTGCCCCGTGTCCTGTTTATATAAAATCCAGCAGTTGGACTAGCGAAGAGAGTAAAGTCTGGTTCATAAACAACTTGGGGTGCCATGTCTGACAAAATGTGTTTAGTCTCACGGTACACTCGGTCTCTCTGTAAAAACAGATTGCCAGACGTTTTAATTGTTCACAATTGTAGTGTGTGTTTGTGTGCATGCATATATATATATTTTTTTTTAATTAAAACATCTCTAAATGCTATTTAAAAGTTTAAACCAATACAAAGGAAAAACGCAGCCTTCTTAACCTGATAAACGCCTCCTACAGCCTGCACTGAGCGCTTAGGTTAAAACAAAACAAAGCCAAGATAAACAGGCAGCACTTCGCCGAGGACTGAGCTCTTATCAGAGAGAGGTTCAGATATCACTTCAGAGATATGGAATTGGTACAGGATTGAAGGGGTTTATGTAAAATATAATGCTGTTACATCCTGAGCGGTAATTTGCCGGTCGGAATTGCGTTATTTTTGACCTCGGCACGTTCGCACAGACGAAGTGGGAAAACTGACACCACCACGTTCCCCTTTTGTTAGTAACAAGCGAGGCAGCTACCTCGGCTGAGTGATGCGTGTTTTCTTTCTCAAACAGCGAACAGTATAGTCAGCGTTTTACACAGACAGATATGTCCGTATGTTGATTCATCTAAAGCTAGCACTCATGTATACTCACTATGACTCATTTAAAGGTAAGGAGTTTTGTTGTTTATTTCTGATGCTGTGCGCAGCCATGCTGATTCGAAGGAATTTGAGAAGAATAGCGCAAGTTGACTTCTCAGTTGCGGTGGCGTTTCATTTCACCAAAAACATGGTCCCCGTTCACTCTGTCGAGAAAGAAGGGTTCACGACGTTGTGCAGGAATAGTAACAGCACCATCTATAGCAAACGGTGCTGTTACTGTTTTTGCACATTTTTCCATGTAAGAACAAAAAAAAAATTGAAATCGTAATCGAGAAACATTAATAAAGTTGAAAAAGATGAGTTTTTATTATTATTATTTTTTATTTTTTTGCAATATTGCCCATCCAGTCTAAAATCGTCATATCGCCCACCCCTTGTTATAACCAGACCTCACCTCACCATGCTGTAATTTTTTTTTCTCCATCTTAAAGTTAATAAGACCAAAAAAAAAAAAAAAAATGCAGCTTTTTCACTGAGAAACCGGAAAGCCCATACTCCTCCATCCTCAAGTTTCTTTTCTCTTCTGGAACTTACTCTTGCAAATGGCTGACACTGGAGACTCCTTCCATAAATGTAAAATAAACATCTCCTTACCAAATGCTTCACTACATCAACTGATACATTTTTCTTAGTTTAAATAATAGCACGCGCATTTAAGAAATCGGTTTATTGCAAGTCTTAGATTTTGTAGCTCGTATAAGGCCCATACACGGCGTTTTCACTGAGCTGTTACTATAGAAACGATGACAGCGGCTGTTATAGAAATTTAGTCAACACCTTCTGACCAGTCAGATTAGAGGATTCAGTAGTGGCGTGGTACAGGAATAATCTAATAACGATAAACGATAAAAGTTTCGTATGTTCATGCAGCTTGAGGATTCAACACAGCAAGAACAGAACTATTCTCTCCCTGCGTTTCTCTTTGGCTGGCTGAACGTTGAATCCGAGTTTGCTGACCGGCGCTGATGTAACAAGTCCGCGCGTTTCACCGCCGCTAGTCGTGTTTTGTCTGTAAGTGGAGAACTGAATGTCCTCAGCCATCAGAAGTGCTACATCAGCACGTTTGTGATTTGCATAGGTGATCTCGTGTGCCGTCTCTGCGTGTCTGCCGTTTTCGCGGTTGTTGCTGTTGAACAGTTTCCCTCTGGCGTGTAGTTCGCTCTTGTTACAGAGCCTCAGCTCGGTTTTATTCCTCTGTACAGGCTTTGGGGAAGCTGCAGTGTCTGCAGTGTCCTCTGCCTCTGCCTTTGCCGAGTCCGCTCTCGACTCGACTGTTAGAGGCATGAATTATGAAGTGTGACGCCGAACTGATTATCCTACAGCTGCTGTCATTAGCTGCGTTTTCACCCGTACTAAGATGATGATGACGACGACGATGATGATGATGATGAGGAAAACTGGAAGCCCCTTCATGCGCACACTTAAACCAGAGTAAAAAGAAATGACCTGGTCAGCGTGGATCATATTTCTGTCGGAGAGAATGAAAAGGTTAAATCATTTATTAATGCAATAAATCAAGACTGACATACAGAAATAAAAAAAATAAAAATAAATAAGTTTGCTGCTTCAAAATAGCGGTGCAGTGGATCACTAAACTCACGGTTCGGATCATAGGATCATATTATGGATTTTGAGTCACGGATCGGATCATTTTTCGGAAAAGAAATGAGCTTTTCATTTATTACTGAAAGCTTATTTTAAGTACTTCTATACCACAGCAAAAACTACTCGCTTAACTCTTAAACAAGAACAATTACACAATTACAGACATAGATGAATAACAAAGTTACAAATAAAGTCAGTAACAGTAGTGTTCAGGTGCAGAAATGTAATAATTAAGTGTAAAATAGCACAATGGTGCTCACTGCATAAGTTACATACAGATTAACCTTTGTTAAAGCTGTGGTGGTGTTTTAACATAACTTTGTGTGTGTGTGTCCGTTCAAAAGAGGAATCAATTCGGTGTTCACGCGCTGTCTGAATCGCTCCCCTCTCTCTCTGTGCGTGTGCGGGAAAACAGCGCGCGAGTCCCGATTCGACTTCTCTTCCGCGTGAATGGTTTAAAATCGCTTGAATGTGTAAACTGGCAAGACAAAACACCAGCAAAAGATAAACGTTCACTCACATGCGTGCCGAACCGTGGGGCCTGGTCCGTACGGATCACGGATCATCTATGATCCATTGCACCCCTACTTTTTATTTCTTAGCTTGTGCAAACATTTATTTTCTCCAAAAGTCCACCACAAGCGGTCTTCACAGCGCAACCACAGGAATAAACCGGAAGCACTTTTGTTTTCTGATGGTCTTTACACAGGACCATAGAACCCTGGTGACATCAATTGGTTGTATTTGTTTGTCATCTTATTTCTCTAAAATGTATCATTTAGCCTGTTTGTTTAACCAGCTATAAAAGGCTGCGACACAATGACTTCGGATGTCGCGTTGACTGTTCATTCGGTGGAAAAGGTTTTGGTTTAAATTGTGTTGCTTCCTGGTTGGTCCAGTTGTTTGTGACTATGCAGTGGAAAAACACCCCGAGCGGCTGTTGGCAAACAGCTAAAGTCGAACACAAGGTTGCCTGTATGTCAAATACAGCGTTTAGACCTAGTGTAGGCAAACCTTCTGAACCTTGCCTTCAGTGCGCGCTGATGAATGGACACTCGTCCACTTCTCTCAGGTCGCTGTGGTGGTGGTGGCGGCGGCGGCGGCGGGGATCGGCTCACGTTTCAACCCAGCTCCGTGCTAATAATAGGCTAAAAATACGCTAAAAATAGCCGTCGCTACAGTAACTTGCAGATCGAGACTCTCGCTGGGCGAGTGCAGAGGTAGGACATTGATTTTCTTCTTCAGTATTTTATTTATTATTTTTTTAAAACATTTTTAAACTACTGATACGGAATGTTGCAGATTTCAAATGACGCAGTGCAACACCACCTCCATGCCAGCGTGCACACGGTCAGGACATGTGCACGACCGTATACTGTGAGAATTCAGTTTGGGAGTTCGGATATGATTTCCTGGTCTGCTGTTACAGAGACGTCACTGGTCGCTGTGGGAAATCCGAGCTGTATGTATAGCGTACATGGAGAAACGTAACCCTTGTACTGAATCCTTGCCGCGTCAGCAGGGAACTTAAATCTTTAGATTTTGTGACGTCCTGAAGACGAAGCACGTTGGGCTGTACAGGTGTGCACAGGGTCATGGGAAATAAAGTGTGGACGGTGGTGCGTTCAGACTCCAGACGTGTTAACGAGCTGTGCGGATTTGAGCGCAGTGGAGCCCGTGACCTTTCCAAAGCCGCACAGATCCGCGAGGTGGAAAACTCGGTCCGGTTTCATGTGAACTCTCGCGTGCTGCGGCGCGGTCTTGATATTTGTGCCGACGAGGAGGCGAAATAAAAGCTTGCCGCGATTACTCAGTGTTTAAAACGACTGAGGGGATGTGATTACTATACACTTTTGTATGGTTGTTTAATTATGTGTAGTGAGAGGCCAAACCCAGAATCATCGATTTTGCTCAGATTCGGACGACTAATAGCTGTGAAAGTGTTCTTATTTTTTCCATTTTGAGACAAATTGGACATCTAAATTTGAAATTAGAACTAAATTAATATGACTAATGAGCCCCGATATTTTAGGAGGAGTCGAAGCTTATTATGTACCATGTGAAGAGGCCGGTTATTTGAGAATGAACTGTACTGATTTAGTATTCGCACCTCGCACAGTTGAATAATTGTGATCTTTGCTATTTGCAGATTAAAATAATTATCATTGTAGTGCAGCCCTTCTAGTCCCGTTTACTTGATCATCACATGATAGAGTGCAAGCATGTCTGATTTATAGGCGTCTCTCTCTGTGGATGTAAATAAAGCAAATAATGAATCGAGTGAATAATTAGACAGCAGTTTGTAAGATCTACACGAGTCAAAGACACAGACATGCTTCTGCAGATGATGTGCTAAATGATTGCTCAGATGAATCTATTAATATTCCTTGTAGGTTAACATTAGTGCTCACACACTGATATGAACGTGCGCGTGTTTAGATTTAAGGAATCCCACTGACTGTGTGTGTGTGTGTGTGTGTAGGTCTGAGAAAGTCCAGTAAGAAGCGTAGTGAGTCTCCCCCCGCAGAACTCCCCAGCTTTAGGAGGAGCACAAGACAAAAGACCACGGGCTCCTGCGCCAGCACCAGGTAACTCCATGTGTCAGTGCAGGTGTGTGTGTGTGTGTGTGTGTGTGTGTGTGTGTGTGAGATTGAGAGATGTTGTATTAGATCATGTCTCCATTGTTAACAGGTTGGGATGGATTTCATTAGTTCTCTCTGTGTAACTGCTTCTGGCTCTCTCTCTCGCTCTCTCTCTCTCTCTCTCTCTCTCTCTCTCTCTGCCTCTTGTCTGTCTGTAGTCGGCGAGGTTCAGGTTTAGGGAAGCGTGGTGCAGCTGAAACTCGCCGACAGGACAAAATGGCCGAAAACGACAACAATCAGGACGGAGCCAATTCATCACGCACAGAGGAGACACCACAGGGAGCTTCAGGTGCGCGCACGCACACACACACACACACACACACACACACACACAGAGCGTGTCATGATATTGGCTTAACTTTTTAATCATCTGCTAGCGTCTCACAGGAGTCCTGAGCGTTGTGATTGGCTGGGCCACAGCATTCTAAACGTCCCTGCTCTAAACAGTGTTCGGTTTGACACTTAAACACTGCTCTCAGTTACGTTATAAATAATTTAAATGAATCTGTTTTTTCTTGAATCTGTTTTTAGGATCATATCAGGATATCAGGAGGTTATTCGTTAATGAAAACTAAACTCTGGAAGTAATGGGAATAAAATTTGTAAAGTTAAAAAAAAGAAATGAACACAACTGCACGAACACTAAACTAACTGAAATAGAAATCGTTTGTGTTTTCATATTTGCACGGTCCTTTTGTGAGGCTCGAAGAGTCTGAGTGTGAAGCTCAGAATTTAGCTTAAAAGCAAGCGCATGCCACCAACTTGAAAGTGCGTTTGCTCAGTAATCGGAGTTTATCCGGAATTGATCAGCAAAGAGCGAAATTTCGGGGGGAAAAACCTACGTAAGATGTAGTTTTAAAATGTTGCTTTTTTTAATATTAGTAAATTAGAAATAAAAATGTAAATAGTTAATTTCAAACCTATTTATATAAAAACATATTTATATGTCGCTGTAAAATAACTTTTTGTCATGTTTACGATGTCTGTAGGATGCACACTATGTTCGCCACTAAGGCCGAGTGCATGCTAGTTGCCGCTCAAAATCTTAACCCTTTCACACTACACGACTTGAATCACTTGCGATCGGTTGTAAGAGTGTGCGCAGTCCGTGATCACCCTCAAACGAGGCACGTGCACGACACGAGCTTTCACCTGGAGAAGCACTCGGTTCTAACTTATGTTAGCTAGCTAAACGTGTCCGTGTGAACTCTGTCTCTCCAAATGACGGCAAGTGTCGACTCTGTCCTGCACTATGTGCACACATACAGCCGAGAGCTTCAGCTGGCTTCTCTCTCTCTCTCTCTCTCTCTCTCTCTCTCTTTCTCTCTCTTTATCTCTGCAGCCTCCAGTTCAGTAGCTGGTGCCGTCGGAATGACCACATCCGGAGAGAGTGAATCAGACGACTCGGAAATGGGCCGATTGCAAGGTAACACTCGCTCTTAACCGCTCTTTCTTTATGCAGCAGAAAAATTCACCCAAAAATTCAGCTTTAAATTTAAAATTTATTGTGAATAAATGTTATTAAACACTATAAAAATGAAATACGTGCCAGTCACGTATAACTACTTTTGTCGGACCATATATTGTCCCAGAAACAATTGCGATAAACGGTATTATCATTCTCTGACCATTTTATGCCACTGATATGATGATGATATCATGGCATAATAATGCAAGTACACCCTTACGACAAGCAGTGAACTTTTAATTCTTAGGAATATTCAGACTTTGAAATTGAAATGTCAAAACAAAAACAAACAAACAAACAAACAAAACAGATTTTTAAATCAACAGTCCACAAGAGGGCGCAATGAATAGATCCAAACCAAACAGCACAGAGTTATATTTTTTTTATTGTTTATTGCAAAGAACTTTTATTTTGAAACTGTGCATCTGATTCTTCTCATGTGCGTATAGGATGCGTTTGGGTAAGTTAATCTTCAGTTTCATCTTAATCAGGTCAATCTCTGACATTATTGCCTAGGACTGGATTATTTGACACACTAGAATTATTCTTTCCATTTATTTTTTTCTTCTTCAAAAAACATTTAGTGCATTGTCGATATCTTGCATGTCATTTTTTTCCAGCAGGATGTTGTAATTAAAATCAGTGCTAGCGCTTGCTACACATCTTAAATTCGAATTCAAACGGTGTTTCCATTCCAATGTGCATTTTATTTATTTTTTTATTTTTATTTTTTTCCTTAAATTCGACAAATATTTGAAGTTTGAATTTTAATTCGACAGCCCTAGAGCAGACAAGAGGGCAGAAGCAGCACAAACGGCTAAAATGTTGATGACATTCATTCTAATGTAAACACAATGGGCAATACTAATGTCAGAAAAAACGATCGAGGTCATGTCCATATATCGTACGATAAGTCGATAATGTAATTATCACGACAGGTCTACAGCCATCGTGCGCGCCATCATTGCCATGTCTGTTTCCTTTGTACCTCAGCAGTAGCTTCTGGGGGCCAGTGATGGGGCTTTATACCAAACACCTTTTGAGAAGTGCTGGTTTAGACACGTTTAGGTGGGAGTGAAGAAAAACTGAACCTGTTTGACGCAGTAGCTCACAGTGCAGGCTATTCACGAAAACTTGTTTGTTTGTTTGTTTGTTTGTTTGGCCATGTAGTTAGCTGGGTTACAAATTACTGTATAGACTGTATCCTGTATTCTCTCTGTGCTGCGGTAGGAGTTTCGTCTTCAAATTAAGTGTGTGCGTGTTCCCCCCCCCCCCTTGTGTACAGCTCTACTGGAGGCACGTGGTCTGCCCCCTCACCTTTTCGGACCTCGTATGTCCCAACTGTTCCATCGTACCATCGGCACTGGAGCAAGTGAGCATCTGTCTGTGTGTCATTGTGTCATTTATAGATATTAGGAATCAATTTAAACAGTAAATAGAGGTGCACGGAGTCTTAATAAAGCTCATGTATTCAGTATATGTGTTCATATGTATTGTTCCTCCGACGAGTCTGTCATGCCAAATAAGTTCTCTTGGTCCAAGAAGCTTACCCAATATTAAAGCGTTACGCCTGGCTACATTTTCAAACCCCGCGTGTTGTAACAAATATACACCGCCTGTCCAAAAAAAAAAAAAAAAAGTCACACACACTAATATTACGTTGGGCCGCCTTTAGCTTTGATTACGGCACGCGTTCGCCGTGGCATCGTTTCGATAAGCTTCTGCAATGTCACGACATGTATTCCCGTCCAGAGTTGCGTTCATTTTTCGCCAAGATCTTGTATTGATGATGGGAGAGTCGGACCGCTGCGCAAAGTCTTCTCCAGCACATCCCAAAGATTCTCAGTGGGGTTGAGGTCTGGACTCTGTGGTGGCCAATCCATGTGTGAAAACGGTGTCTCATGCGCCCTGAACCACTCTTTCACAATTTGAGCCCGATGAATCCTGGCATTGTCATCTTGGAATATACCCGTGCCATCAGGGAGGAAAAAATCCATCACTGGAATAACCTGGTCATTCAGTATATTCCGCTAGTCAGCTGACCTCATTCTTTGGGCACACAACGTTGCTGAACATAGACCTGACCAACTGCATCAACCCCAGATCACAGCACTGCCCCCACAGGCTTGTACGGCAGGCACTAGATCACTGCCTACCGTACTGCATCACTTCATCCACCTCTCTTCTTACCCTGATGCGCCCATCCCTCTGGAACAGGGTAAATCCGGACTCATCAGACCACATGACCTTCTTCCATTGCTCCAGAGTCCAATTGAAGCCTTTTTTTTTTCCCCGATTAGCCTCACTGATGAGTGGTTTTCTTAAGGCTACACAGCTTTTTAGTCCCAATCCCTTGAGTTCCCTTCGCATTGCATGCCAATAAGTCGACCCTTCTGAAACAGATTAACATCTTTTCCACGACCACAGGATGTGTCTTCCGACATGGTTGTTTAAGAAATGAGAAGCTACTCACTGCATCAGTTAGGGTTAAATAACTTGTTGCCAGCTGAAACATAATCATCCACGCGGTAATTATCCAATGGGAGGCTCTTATCTATTTGCTTAGTTAAATCCAGGTGGTGACACTTTTTTTTGGATGGGCAGTGTATTAGGCCATTTATCATAATAAGCAGTTTGAGTGTGTGTGTGTGTGTGCTGCAGGTTCGAAGGCTCAGCAGCTGCTGCAGGGTCTGCAGGCGACGGGGGACGAGTCTCAGCAGCTGCAGGCAGCGATAGAAATGTGCCAGCTGTTGGTGATGGGGAACGAGGAGACACTTGGAGGATTTCCTGTGAAGAGTGTCGTACCCGCTCTGGTCAGTCCATCTCTCATCGGAGTACCTCACTCAGTTGCGTTATGCTAGTTTGGAGTCAGCACAGCTGTAGACCTGAACGGGAAGCAGAAGTGCAGGAGATGGCAGTGCAGTGCTTTGCGGTCATGATAGGATATCAAGCTAGTTAGCTAATTTACACGCGTTCAGTTTTGAGCAGAGGTTCTTCATATGGTCATTGTAGATATATAATGACTTCAAGATTGTGTATCTTCAGGATTTTTAATTACGTACAGTACTGTGGAAATTAATGTACTGTAGTTTCAGCTGCCTTCATGTGATTAGGTCCTGGTCCTGTTTGTCCCTTGTGCATAGGTAGATAAGTAAATGTATAGTGCGTAGTGGTCTACTTTGTGAGTTGTAGTCATGTCTATGGAAAGTATCTAGCGATTACAAATAAGCGAGCCATAACCCCATAATGCACGTTACAGCGTTTATGATGTAGAGTAAGGAATAAAGCCCAATACTGCAGCAATTCTCCAATAATTAACCGAAACGTCGTCTATTCTGAAGACTCTCTGGTGGTGGGAGACCTGGTGACTGTTGCAAAGCGCGAAACTCGACACTCCCTCCATAAACGTTAATAAACATCCCCGTTGTGGAAGGCTTCACCATATCGATGATGAACGTCGGTTGTTAAAATCTGTTTATTAGTAGTAGATTGTGTGAATCCTTTAGCTTATGTAGAATCCTTTAAGGACAATCAGATTCAGAACGTGCTCTGTAAATGCCTGTGACTTGTGTGTTTTGCTGTTGTCTCTCCCCACAGATCACGCTGTTACAAATGGAGCATAACTTTGATATTGTGAGTATGAGCACTGCTTTATTCAACCTTCCTGCACATATTTCATGCCTTTCGCCGAGTTGTCTCTTTAGGCTGTGTAGCTGATGTTTAGTGCTTGCCTCTCTGTATAACACCTGCTTATTTAATCTTTTAATATTTAATACATCAATTTATGGAGTCATCATAGTGAACTACCGGACTAGTTATGTTAAGCTAATGTGCTCCAATGACAGCCCCTTGCTGTAACCGTAGCTTCAGTAGGAAATAAGCCAGTGTGCGTTGATGATTTCTGGAAGCTTCTAGAATAAAAAGAGTAACTGAGTAGCAGTTAGCTTAGCTCTAATACGAAACACATTCGCCACGTGTCTCGCGTAGTGTGTTCGTATTTAATTGCATCTCGTTAAGGAGGAGAAACGATCTTAAAGTGTGCGTGTTTGTGAATTTCAGATGAATCACGCATCTCGCGCTCTAACCTACATGATGGAGGCTCTGCCACGCTCTTCTGCTGTAGTTGTAGACGCCATTCCTGTCTTCCTGGAAAAGGTGAGTGCCTACAGAGTCACATGTTCAGATATAGCGTTCGTCCCGCCCCACTATAGCACCGTGTCAGGGTAGTATACAGCCACAAGGAATGACAACTGAGCATTTCATAACCAAAGTGTTTAGGAACCACAATGAGTGGTCGGTGCAGTCGAAACAGAAAAACAGCGTGTGAAAAGATCCCACACCTCCTAGTGATCTATGGTTGCGTACTATTTAATGCAATTTACTAGTATGTAATTTGGCACGTTGCCAAGATCTGTGGAGAACGAGCACCACAGTTGTGTGCTAAGCTTGCTCTTCATGCTTCTCTTCTTCAATCAGACTTCCAGTTGATCAGTTTTTAGAAATTCTGTACAGGCACCTTGTGTAAATGTGTTTTCGGACCTTGACGAGCGTCTTGTGGCAACAGTCTGGGGTGTTTTTGCAGGTGATGAGGCATCACATGGCAGTGACATGCAGCCGGTCACCAGGCCAAACACAAAACAAGATGGCAGTGTGTTTGATGTGTCTGTTTTTGGATGGAGTCGTATCACTTTTTTCATGTCTGTCTGCGTAGCTTCAGGTGATCCAGTTTATCGACGTGGCCGAACAGGCTCTCACCGCACTGGAGATGCTCTCACGGAGACACAGCAAGGCCATCCTGCAGGCCGTGAGTACACAGCACACCTGCTGGTTGCCGTGGTTTATCCAGTAGTGCCCGTGCGATCTGTTTTTCCGTGTGAATGAACGTGTGTCGTACATAAGAGATGACATCATACCGAAGGCTTTGTATGCTTTTTGCATGCTCGTAACTGATTTGAAAACATTGCACTCCTAGTGTGATAAAGTAGATTAGGATTTTGTCTTCTTCATTTCTAATGTGGAACAAACCCACTGCAGACTGCGATCAGTCTGTTTAACCCTTACCTATCTGTTCTTGGTCTGACTGTCTGTCTGCAGGGAGGGTTGGCCGACTGTTTGCTGTATCTGGAGTTTTTCAGTATTAACGCTCAGCGGAACGCATTAGCCATTGCCGCTAACTGCTGCCAGAGCATCACACCTGACGAGTTTCACTTTGTAGCCGACTCGCTGCCTCTACTGACTCAGAGACTTACACACCAGGTATACACACACACACACACTTTTTTAATCTGGCCTTGTGCCAGTATTCAACCCATTAGCGTTTTTGTTTGATGTTCAGAATTATGGCATAGTCTTCTAGTGCTCCAAGAGTAATAACCTTTAGGCGGTTGTTTTAAAATTGACTTTGATTGTTATCCTCTAGGCATCCTAGGTAGGCAGCAGGTTTGGGCAGCATTAGGGTGCTCATAAGATAAAGCCAGTTCCATGTGTAAAGCAGCTTATGCGGCTTGCTTGTGTGGCTAACTTGCTAGTCGTTAAGGTTACCTTATATAGTTCAATACGTGTTATGTTATTCAGTGTCCAGGCTTCTAGTTGTGCTCAACATCAAAACAATAGTTGATACTAGTTTGGGATCCATATTTCATTATTAAATGTCATGTGTGCAGTCCTCTGGGGCTGCATATGTTATATAGGGAGCTCAAACATACACACTATGTAGGCAGACTTCCTGAATGAAACACTGTAGTAGTGATTGTGTACTTGTCACATACCACACTATTTTGTATACTCTTATGCACTTTATTGGCGCTATGCATGTGTGTAGAGTCACATAGATCACTTACTTATGCAATTCTATATTGTCTGTGGGGGAAAAAAAAAAAGAAAAAGAAAAGAATGTCCTGGTAAGCTGTAATGATTGTTAATGTTGCTCCTGTTGTCTTGTAAACTTACTTCTATTTCTCTCTTTGCATCAGGATAAAAAGTCAGTGGAGAGCACGTGTCTCTGTTTCGCCCGGCTGGTGGATAACTTTCAGCATGAAGAGGTGAGAAAATGTGTTAGAGGATATATGCGCTAAACCACTGTACAGTGCCTAATGTCACTGAGCTGCAAGAGCAGCTTCCACAAATACCATTTTGTAGCTCCTTTCGCTGTGCTAACGCTTGACCTCTGCCGCCTGTAGAATCTGTTGCAGCAGGTGGCATCACGCGATCTGCTCACAAACATCCAGCAGCTTCTGGTGGTGACGCCGCCGGTGTTGAGTTCAGGCATGTTCATCATGGTGGTGCGCATGTTCTCACTCATGTGCTCCAACTGCCCCAACCTCGCTGTGCAGCTGATGAAGCAGAGTAGGTCTTTCTCTCTTTCTCTCACACACAAACACACACACACACATACTGAATATGCCTTGATAAATGAAATACACTGTTAATAATGGGACAAATGATCTGCGTGTGTGTGAGAAGATATCGCAGAGACACTACGTTTCCTGCTTTGTGGAGCGTCTAACGGAAGCTGTCAGGAGCAAATCGATCTCGTTCCCAGAAGTCCCCAGGAACTCTACGAGCTCACTTCCCTTATCTGGTACTTTCCATTTACTAGATTTTCTCCTTCATGTTTACCTGGAGCGGCCTGCAACTTGAAACCATTTTGAAACACACGGCCTTTAATCAACTTTCATATTAGTAATCAATGTTAGTACTCCTAGATTGATGTACTTTGAAAAGAACATGGCGATTTGAGAAAAATATTTTGGCTATTTATTTATTTATTTATTTGAGTACCTCGGGTTAAACATAATGCAAAACAAAAGGAACAGATAGCAGTTTTGCTTCCAGTGTCTCTAAATGTTTTTCTTTGGTCACAGCTTTCTGCATAAACGGCAACCTTAATCTGTTATGTGCAATTACTTTTTATTGACTTTTTCAAATCAGTAAAACATACGTTTCATGTTCTTTTGAGTAAAAGAACGCATTCTCTGCTAATAAAAAGTTAAAATCGTTCAGTTATTGCAAGCCTTTGCATTATGCTATATTATAACCGTTACTAGCCACTGGGAGATATAAGAATGCTTGAATGTATTTTTTTTATGTTACATTGAAGCTAATTACATGTGTACGTGCATTCTACATGTACGTGTATGCTCACAGACTTGTCCAGTAACATTCCAGCTTGTGTTTGTGTGGTTTAGTGAGCTGATGCCGTGCCTCCCCAGAGAAGGCATTTTTGCTGTAGACGCCATGTTGAAGAAGGGTAGTGCACACACTACAGAAGCCGCAGTGTGGCAGTGGAGGGACGACCGAGGCCTGTGGCATCCATACAACCGCATAGACAGCCGGATCATTGAGGTAACGGTGTGCTGCTTATAATATTATTTCAAACACTGCCGCTGTCACTACCTTCTGAAAGTATCTCTGCTTGCGTCTCTTCTAAATCCATTAAAAATAATGTCTGCAATAATGCAAGTAAGTCAAAATATTCATATTCACATTCATATGTGCTTTTTGAACATCCCATTCCAGACTTAATTTTTATAATAACCTCCACTCTTCTGGGAAGGCTTTTGCACACTTGGAACAGGTTTGGGCCTCTTACTTCCAGGAAAGGGAAATTTGAATGCTACCGCATACAAAGACATCCTATACAGTTGTGTTCTTCCGTCTTTGTGGCAACAGCTTGGGGAAGAACCACTTATGGGTGTAACGGACAGGTGTCCAAAAACTTTGGGCCATATAGTGTATATCTGACAGCATGGGAAGACATCTTGGATGCCACTGTGTCTGAATTCTGGCAAACAACCAAAAAAAAAAAAGATGATAAATCTCTTCAAGTTAAGGTATCAATCTGTGTTAGAGATCATAAACACCAAAATTACATTTCTTCAGTTTTATCCTCTTGCTTAGGCTTTCTGAAAAGTTCATGTTGGGTAAAAAGCCAGTTTAATATATATATGGAGGTAAACAGTTTGTCTGGCAACATAAGCAATTTGTAATCAGATACAAAATGTCAAAAATGTGCACAATGGATGCAATGGATGGGTTTTTTTTTGTTTTTGTTTTTTTTCGCTTTTATGTGTAACAAAACATTAAAATGCTAGAACCTTACTTCTGATTGAGATCCATGTATAATTTCAGTTTGGAAAACATGCAGTTTTCAGAACAATGTATAGTAGAAAATGTCACCACTTTCATTATGGTTTTGTGGTTTTCCTGGGCCGCCACACAATAAATACAATAAATACAATATTGTTTAAAGCTTAGATTAGTTATCTAGCATCCGTGTTAGTTTGATGGCCAGCTAAGTTTGGATTCTCATTCTGTTCAACCAGTTTGGACAAAGTTTGTTATAACATGCCAACTAACTTAGTGGTGTGATGCAAGCATGGTTCGGTATACCTAGGAAGAGAACAAGTTTGGGTGTTGACAGTTATTTTCTTCCCATTTCTGTAACCTTCCAGTGCTTCCAATTACATGGATCCGCTAGGCCTGTGCCTGACACGATGGGGACAGCAGGGTTGCAGATCATCTGGCGAACTACTTTTACAAGCATTCTTCGTCTCATTCTGCTTAGTTGTAACAAAGTTAGACGGTCATCCAAACAGTTTATAAGATTACCATCATGACCTGTACAGGAGAAATATAGCTAATACAGCAGCCAGCTTCATCTCCTTTGTGGTCAGAAGGAAAAGCAGCAAAAAAACAGATTTGTGTTTGTTTTATTTCTTTTGCTATCATTACACTTTTTTGGGGAGCAGATTGTGCTTCTGTCATCAACCAATACTGAGAGATGATTGACACCTTTTAGTACAGGTATAGTTTAGAATAGATACAGAATTTACCATAATTACAGACACTTTCTGTGACCATGTGTGAATTGCTGATGCTTGTTTGACGACATCTTGTTACTGCTCTGAAGACAGTTGCTAATGGGAACACGTGTGTGTGTGTGTGTGTGTGTGTGTGTGTGTGTGTGTGTGTGTGTGTGTCAGACGGCCCATCAGAACGGCGAGGACGAGATCAGCCTCTCAACACTAGGCCGAGTTTACACCATTGACTTCAACTCTATGCAGCAGATCAATGAGGACACGGGAACGGCACGGGGAATTCAGAGGAAACCCAACCCCCTGATCAACCCCAACACTGGTACACTCTCTCTCTCTCACACACACACACACACACACACACACACACACACACACACACACACACACACACACACTCCAGTGATAACCTCTCTGTGCAGCAGTCACTTATGTAATACCTTAATTTGTATTTAATACATCTATACAACAATCACAACAAACACTCAAGCCAGCTAATAATGTTTATGTTGCAGTGTTAGCTTTATTTTAGAGAGAGGGTAATACTTTTATGCTAGCTATTTATGATTAGCTAACTATTTCAATGTACAGCTAGCTTTTTTTTTTAATGTCGTGCTAATGCAAGCTAACTAGCTTTATTTGCAAGTTTACCCAGTGTCATCATCAGTCCTGTACTACTCCAAGGGAACAGAAATAATCCACGTTTGAAGGTTTGATTTCTATCATTAGTAGTAATTAAGTACTATACTACAGTGCTGTAGAATTCTCTATTCTGATTGGTCAGAAGGTGCCTACAACCGCATGATGAGGTTAATGCACTTATTTTAATGTGTTATTGTTTCTATAGTGAAAGGTTGCACAAGGACTGGTGGATAAACATGTCTTCACAAAAACGATTACTTTTTTCAATCAGTTTATTTCACATTTCTGGAATAAGTCTCTGGTGTGAAAGTTAAAGCTGTAACACTTCTCTTTCCGGTGTCGGAAAGAATTACAGGACAGAGGGATATATCACACACACACACACACTCTCTCTCTGCTTACGTCAGTTACTGAACACTCCACCTCCTCTCCGTCCACTGCAGACGCTTGATCACGCCCCCGATGATGTATATTACTTCTGCGATTTCTCTGAATGATAACTGGTTGCATAACATTATTTGAATAAAAACAAACGTCTTGAAATAATTCCTGAAACCCCAAATTTAGAGTGCATGTGCATATTTTACATGGTGGATCTTACCGTAATAATAATAATAGTATGAAAAAGTAGATCTCTTGTCACAGAAGTGTGAGCACGTCTGACATAGCTGCTCAACTTCTTACTGTTTTCATTGCAATTCACCTCAGCGCCAGGAGAGGGCTCGGAAACTTTGCAACGTGTACCTGTAGATATATCCGTAGTTCACAGTTAGCATCCTAAATGTAATAATTGCCTGCGAGTCTAACAAAATGATCATTTACATAATCGCCCTTTGACTCATTCTTCCTCTCGTTCTCTTTCCTCCTTGTCTACTTCGATCTTAGGTCACGTGGAGGTGCGTGGTGAGGACGCGCGAGCAGAGCTGATGCGGGAGGAGGCGGAGCTAGCGCGCTGCTTTATCAAGACTCTGTTCGGCGTGCTGTACGAGGTGTACAGCTCCTCAGCCGGCCCCGCCGTCAGACACAAGTGCCTCAGAGCCATCCTACGCATCATCTACTTCTCCGACTCCGAGCTGCTCAAGGATGTGCTGCGCAACCACGCCGTCTCCAGGTCAGTCTCTCTCCCACACCTCAGCGTGTGTGTGTGTGTGTGTGTGTAACAAGCCAAACAAACAAGATGTGTTGGGAAGAAAGGAGCAGTGGTTTGTGTTTATACATGGCACTGAGCGCTGGCTTGCAGAATTCCTGAACTCTGCATCTTATTCTGTTCTTCTGTTTATAGGGTTGCCAGGTCTGTATTATAAAAGCAACCAATAACGAGTTCAAAAGAAGTTTAACTTGTTGAGTACTATTTAAAAAAAAAAAAAAAAAAGCTGTAAGAATTAGTAGAACAGTATACTAACAGACATTGATCAGATATTCATACAGTAATATATAAAGCCAGTGTGGTGAGTGGGATCAGTCACATGCTCCCAAACTCCAGACAAAATATTTTCCTCGAGGAAGCAGTTCAAACGTATTTGACAGCAAAGCTTTAAACCTGGCAACCCTGTGATGATATGATGCCAGTCGACTCTGTCAGCCTCCTCAAACCATGTACATTAAATGAGAAATGTCAGTAAATGAGAAATCCAGCATAGAATTATGGGAGATAATAAGAGCTGGAATCATGCGGCTGTAAATTGCATATGATGAGATGCATTTGTGCAGAGCTGGGGACAGTTGGCCTCATTTATCAAGCTGGATACGATCGGATTTATTCGTACATCGTTCATACTAGGATTTACTGCAGGAAATTTGGTATTCATGAAAATCCAGTAAATTCGGAAAAATCGTTCGTCTCCTGCTCCAGATTGTGTGTAAATGTTTGTGCATAAGAAGACTAACTAATATAAGCCTCAACTTGGCTGACTTCAAAATATAAGTCACAGGGATTACTGCTTTTTTATATATACTTTTCAGTCAGTTTATTTCACATTGTCAAAGTTAAAGCTGTAACACTTCTCTTTCCAGGACAGAGGGATTTGTGCCTTCTTGTTAACATGGCAAGCGGCATTTTTTGTGAGAGGAAATGGGAACGGAGTGACTGTTTATAGCTGTTATAGCATAGATGACTTGTTTCGCAGATGTTCCACAACATCTGGTGGAAAATGTCTGCGAAGTATCTGTAAATCCGGTGGAAAATGTTTACGAAGTTTCTGTAAATCCGGTGGAAAATGTTTACGAAGTTTCTGTAAATCCGGTGGAAAATGTTTACGAAGTTTCTGTAAATCCGGTGGAAAATTTTTGTTCAGTTTGTCTTACACAAACACTTAGACAAGTAAGTTCAAAGATTGATCAGTGAGGCCCGTTGTTGGAAATGAACTCAGCTTGGCTAGTCAGCAGACTATGGGATATCGAGCGTAATGGCTTTGATCAAGGACGGTGGTATTAGCATGGAGTTAGAGGTTTTGCGTTTGAACGGAGTTTAATCTGAAAGCATCAACTCACTTTCATTCTGAAATAAATCTTGGATGCCACTGAAGATCACGTATCAGTGTTGATAAATAATTTGCAGGTTGTTCAGGATGGATTGTTCCTTTAAGTGTTGTCCTTTGTAAACAGACACTGAAATCCGTGACCCTGGGACGCACAATAATTAGACAGAACTCACCCCGTTATCATACTTGCGTCATGTTTCTAGGAAGCACGGCAGGTGTTTTATTTGTGCTGCACAGCAATGCCAAGTATAAGTGTGTATTTATGCAAATGTGTGTATGTTTGTGCGTCTGCAGTCACATAGCCTCCATGCTGTCCAGTCAGGACCTGAAGATTGTGGTCGGCTCTCTGCAGATGGCGGAGATCCTCATGCAGAAACTCCCCGATGTGTTCAGTGTGTACTTCAGGAGAGAAGGTGAAGATGTTCACACATTTACGTTACTTCAATTTGCAGTCTGATGTTTAGCTGTGGGTTAGATTGCAAACCTCCCTGCTGATGAAGCAATGTTTGAAAGAGGTATTTATAAGACCTGTAGGAAGTGATATTGTTCTTTGCCATGGGATCTTTGTGACAAAATTGTGCAATCAAAGCATGCTGCATCCTCATGCTCATCCCGTTCATTACACTGGAGAGCTGTTCAGGATTTACATGCTGCATGATGGTTAAGACAGTAAAATCTGTCTTACATTGTCTGGCTGAAGTCCATTCACGCATTCGAATCAAATGGTTTTTTGGGAATGATTACAACAAAACCGTGGAGGGAGAGATTGAATGAACTTTTATACATTCAGTACACTGGAGCATACACTGAAATAATCTAGAGTTGTCACAACATTTGAATAACATGAGATCATTATTTGTTAATGCCTCGTGGTGTGCTTGAAGGCTGATGAAAGGCTAGTGCCAGCAAGATCAGTAAACTGCTTTTAAACACACAATTTATTGGCCCTCACCGACGCCGTTATCCACACAATGAGAGGTTAACGTCCGCATTATTTTTATTATTTTTTTTTTAGAACAATGCTATTATAAAGAGATCATTCAGAAAGGAAAAATGTTCAGCGTTTGTGCTGCCCGCAATGTTATGATTGATTCACGTGTTGATACCAAATACATATGGTCTCTTATGATCTCATTATATCATGATCTGTACCAATATTGTGTGAATTCTAAACTATATCATGTTAGGATATTTTGGCCCATAATGATGCTGCAAGTCAACTAGTGTGTTAATCCGTCTGCAATTTGTGTGCGTACGTGCAGGTGTGATGCACCAGGTGAAGAACCTGGCTGAGAGTGAGTCGTTCCTCCCCAGTCCGCCCAAGGCGTGCACGAGCGGCATCACTGCGGCAACCACCACCATCACCACGGCAACCACACCGGCCGCCTCCAGCGTCGCACCAGATTTGGGCTCACCGAGTTTTCATAACAACATGGAGGACTCGCTGGACCTCAGCCCGCAGGGGTACACACACGACGTCTTTACCGACAACACACACACACCCCCACACAATCAGTTAAAGTGTACTGTGATCACTTTGCTCTCGACAGCATTGATAACGGTGTGTGTTTTGCAGTCGTCTGAGCGATGTTCTGAAGAGGAAGCGCCTTCCTCGCAGGGTACCACGGCGTCCCAAATATTCTCCACCCCGAGATGATGACAAAGTGGACAATCAGGGTGAGACGAACACACATGCGCTGATTACATACCACTGATAACTGCTGTGCCATATTTTTTTTTCTTTTTTTCTCCTCCTTGTGTCTTTGTCTGACATGATGTGAATGCTTAGTTATCACAAAATAAAACTAACCATTTTAATGTGAACAAATTATTCTATTGACACTTACACATGGAGAATATTACAGGATAAGACTGTTGAATGTATTCCAACTAAAGCTTGGAGAAAAAAAAGGCCTGTTAGAGTAGTATGCTGTTCTGGTCTAATTTTGGGGGGTTTTAATGGCGTGTATATTCATGTATCTGATTTTTCCCTCCAGCTAAGAGTCCCACCACCACTGCGTCTCCCAAATCGTCCTTCCTGGCGAGTCTTAACCCCAAAACATGGGGAAAACTTGGTGCGCAGAACAATAGCACTAACTCTGAGCCATCTCGCACAGCCGGGGTCAGCGGCCTCGCACGCACAGCTAACAAAGACTCAGTCTCTAATAACAGGTAAGTACACATTCCTATATTTCAGATATTTCATTGTAATTCTACAGCTAGCGTGGTTAGATCTTGGGGTCCAGGTAGATTGTATGCATACTGTAGGCTGTGATTAGTACACCTTTATAGTGCACTATACAACACAAATTAAATATCTGGAATTTAGCTCTGTTTATCCTATATGTACACTACATGAATGAAGTAATGGCTACTACACCCTACATAGTGCACTTTATGGCAAATAAGGAGGCACAGTTAAATACCAAATGCTGTTCTACGTAACAGCCATACTTAGGCCATGCTCTGTGTAACGCACTTCACGTTCCATAGAGTTTAGGCTGCTCTGATGTGTGGCATTTTTTCTAAAGTAAATCAAGTGTAAAGTTTGCCCTCTTTATATATATATATATATGTGTGTGTGTGTGTTTGTTTTACAGGGACAAGATTAAGGCATGGATAAAGGAGCAGGCCAGTAAGTTCGTGGAGCGATACTTCAATTCCGAGAACGTGGATGGCAGCAACCCCGCACTGAACGTTCTGCAGAGACTGTGTACTGCTACAGAGCAGCTCAGCCTGCAGGTACACAAACACACACGCGCTGCTACAAATACAGTCGCGTCCGTAAATATTTGGCCATTGACGAAGTTAGTGTTCTTTTAGCTGTCTACTACAGTATATAGGAGTTGAAATTAAATAATGAATATGAGCAAAGTGCAGAGTTTTAGCTTTAATTTGAGGGCATTCACTTCCAAATCGGGTGAATGATGTAGCAATCCTGTGTAGGAATTAACTGTTTTAACTGGAATTAACGTTAACTGTCAGTATGAAGTGCAGTGAAGCAAGCCATGACAAAAACTTTAGGTATGCCAAATCAACTATTTGGTACGTTCTTAAGAAAGAAAAAAAAAATGCACTGGTAAGCTCAGGAACACCAAAAGACCTGGAAGAAGATGGAAAACAACTGTGGTAGGTGAGAGAAGAATTCTTCCCCTGGTGAAGAACGCGGTTTACCAGATCAGGAAACACCCTCCAGGAGGTAGGCGTATCTGTGTCAAAGTCAACAATCAAGAGAAGTCTTCACTAGAGTAAATACAGTGGGTTTACCACAACATGTTAAACCATTGGGAAGCCTCAAAAACGAGACGACCACATTAGAGTTTGCCAAAAACATCGCTTGTAAAGTTCAGGAACATCCTATGCTCAGACAAAACAAAGGTCACCTTGTACCAGAATGATGGCATGGGCATGTGTGGCTGCCAGTGGAACTGGTTCCCTTGTGTTTATTGATGAGGTGACTGCTGACAAAAGCAGAATGATGAATTCTGAAGTGTATACTATCTGCTCACAGAATTCGTTGGATGGCGCTTTACAGTGCAGATGGACAATGACTTGAAGCGTACTTTGAAAGCAACCCAACTTTTATACTTTTAAGTGGAATTTTCTGCAGTGACCAAGTCCGTCATCTGACGCCGAATTCAACCGATCATGCATTTCACTTGCTGAAGGCAAGATGCCCAAGTAACAGCCTGGCAGAGCATCACCGGGGAAGAAACCCAGCGTCTGGTGATGTCTGTGGGTTCTAGATTTCAGGCAGTCTTTAACTGTATAGGAACGAATATCAAGCTCATATTCATTATTTAACTTCCACTCCAATGTACTGTGGTAGACAGCTTTACTAACAATAACTTTTCTAAGTGTTCAAATACTTAAGGATCTGGCTGTAAGTTATAAGTCATCAGAATATACTTCTTGGGGCTGTTGATTGAAATTGATAGGATTTGCATGTCTTTGCAGGTGGACGGAGGTATGGAGTGTTTAGTGGAGATCTGCAGCATCGTCTCCGAGTCGGACGTGTCCTCATTCGAGATTCAGCACAGCGGCCTGGTGAAGCAGCTGCTACTCTATTTAACCTCCAACAGCGAGAGAGACGTCGTCAGCAGGGACGAGAGGATCAAAAGATTCCTGCACATTTTCTACGGCGGCCCTGTGAGTAACGGCACCACCTGGTGTCTACAGCACCTCATTACACCTCCTTTGGAAAGGCGTTCAGTCATTCAGAATGGTCTGGTCATATTCTCCACGACTCGGCTCTTCTTATTGAGCTTTGCTTACTGAGCGGTGGGAATTCCGTGGCTTTTAAAAAAGCGTGATTGTTTTAACTGACACGGAGACAGGAGAAGTGAATTCCTGTGTTAAGCTATTGTCAGTAGATGAAATATTGAATATTAATCGTAGCAGACTGTTAACTATAACTATTCAGGAAATGAAATCCTTGCCAGTGAAGATCGGTGATATCAGAGGTGTTTTTAAGAGGACATACAAATGTGAGTAATTAAAGTAAAAATATCTGTCATATCGCTTGACCTGCTCAGCTCAAAACTGATTAACTGCTCTGAGATTTTGGAAAGATTTTCAAGCAGACAGAGCTTAGTGAAATTGTGCGCATGAGGCTTGCGTAATAGAACCGCATCATCGTCCCTACAAGATTACGTTGCCACAATATCCAGTGATGTTTATCGCCAAATACAATATAATTCCAGACCTGTAAACTGTTATACATTTTGCTTAGGCGCGCCGCCAGAACATCGCAGTACACTTCTATGAGTTATTGCTCAGAAGTACGCCAAAAGAGCAGTCTCTTTCTTTCCAATAAAAAGAGAGATGAGCCAAGTGACATGCAAGTCTGGAGAGATTTGCGCGGGTGTCTTGAACTTTCCAATCTTAACAGACACTCCCTGGAAGCCCGTGTCCTCTTCCCACAATCTCATGTGCTCTCGTCTCACGCAGAGCTCCCTCGCTTTCTTTCAGGGTAAACAGAGCTTATTTTAAGTTCATTGATGTGAAATAAAATCTATCAGTATATGTTTAACTTGGCTATACTTGGACAAGTATATACTTAGCATCGGTTTTCTATGTTTATTTAGGGATGTCACAGAAAATTTTGCAGAAAATGGTCAAAACGGCTCTTTCGGTTAAAGAGGAAAAGAAAACAAACAAAAATCTTGACTGGAAAGATGAAACGGCGTACAACGAAGTGTCAGGTCTAATGCTGCCTTCACGTGATATCGGAATTATCGTGAATACAAGTTTCACATTAGAGAGTTGCCCGGCCTTTGATACAGTATGTACTGATCAGTACACATATGTAGTATAAATACAGTACGCCACGTTGGCATTGTCATGTGATCTATGACGTCATCATAACTGCAAAAACGTAAAGAGCCCGCCAGATTAGAGCACCTGCACCACAACTGATTTTTCTTATTTAAATCTTCAAGTTAACAATTTTCTCAGGTGTTGTTAAACAAGTCCATTTTAAGCACAAGGAACAATATTTAATACCTATAGCACTTATTAAAATGCGACAACGTGCTGCATTCTGCCATTTTTAATTCCGACAGCTCTTCCGTGCCAGTTTCGTTTTATGAATACGGAGAATTTGGAGGCAGTATGATACTTATATACAATAATATTAACACTGGTGATAATTAGAACATGATTATATATGATGTTTTGTCTCCTGTGTTGTCCTGCTTAACACTGGACATAAGATCACTGATTTCTAAATGGGTTATAGTGAAATGTGATTTTGGAAAAAAAATGTTTAAAGCCATTTACTGCGTATTACTCCAGAATCACTTAATAATCCACCGCCAAGCTGAGCCTTTGCGACTGCCACAGTTCCCGACTGCACAGCTGGCAAAATCTTGTTTACTCAATCCAGTCATGCAGATACAGGTCAAAAGCTTTAATGTTCACATCAAAACATCAGAACGGGGAACTGTGTGATGTCCGTGACTTTAACCGCGGCACGGTTTCTGGTGCCAAATGGGTTTGAGAATTTCAGAAACTGCCGATCTCCTGGGATTTCCACACACACATCAGTCTCTAGAGTTTACACAGAACGGTGCGAAAAACATCCAGTGAGCAGCAGTTCCGCAGGTGGAAACACCTTGTTGATAAGAGAATTTGGAGGAGAATGGTGACACAGGTTTGACAGTAAGCTGAACAGAAAAGCATTTCAGAATGATCGAACCTTGAGGCAGATGGCCTACAAGAGCAGAAGACCACATTGGGTTCCACTCCTGCCAGTCAGGAACAGAAATCTGAGGCTACAGTGGGCACAGGCTCACCTAAACTGGGCAGGTGAAGATTGGAAAAAGACCAGGCAGTGTTTTTCAGTGACCATTAACTAAACTACTGACCTGTATCTGCATGATCTTACACATTGTGCTGCTGTCGCATGATTGACTGATTGGATAGTTGCATGAATGAGCGGGTGTACGGTGTTCTTGTTAAAAATGTCAGGTGAGTGTAGATGCCAATTAGAAACACTTAAATACTTTTATAGTGTGTGCATCTTAATAAGGTGTGTGTGTGTGCAGGTTCCAGGGCAGGAGCCACTGTTGCGGTTGGAGCCTACAGAGAATGGGCCACTGTTGTCACTTGTGCACAAAATGAACAGCTGCTTGAGTCAGATGGAGCAGTTTCCTGTTAAAGTGCACGACTTTCCCAGTGGTAATGGCAACGGCAGCAGGTACGGCTTCAGCTCAACCAGTTTATCTCCCATTAATCAAACCCTGCCCCCATGGCCATTAGGGTTAATAACGTAATATTTTACAATGCATTATACTGAGCACAAATACATTATTGAACAGATATGTCTTAAGCTAATATAAACGTAGGTATGAAAATAAAAAATGTTTTAATTAAAGAAAGCTTACAAGCTTCCGGGACCAGGATCCCACCACGCGAAAGCTTGAGGACAAGGTTTTTATTTTAATGTCAAGCGTAAACTTTCTGAAGCTTGCCAGGTTTCAGGAAACTTCTCACCCAAACTACAATTAAAAAAAAAAAAAAAAAAAAACCTTGAAACTAGCCCAAAATGATTTTGGCATAGGAAAAGGTAAGTGCATCTTTTCAGGGGAGATATTATGGCAGTTGTTTTCAGCTGCAGCCTGAATAACAGCTTTTTGATTTGGGAAAGATGTTGTTTTGTAACATGGTTAGCTTGCTTACTTAGTCACAACAGACATTAGACCGAAAGCTTTGCAGAAAACTTTCACAGGGTTGTCTGGTTTAGGAGTTGAATAAAGTTATGTTCATGTTCAAATTGAGATTTGTTGTAATAATTTGTGAATGAAAAATGACTTCTTTTTCCAGCAGCACTGTTTTCCACTGTTTAACAGTGTTTCTAGGGTATAGTCATAGAGTCAACATTTAATAAATAAATAAATAAAAATCCTTTTTTGTACAGACGATGCCTGCTTCGGGTTTAATACGAAAACAGATGAGAATATTTTGAAAACGGACAGACAATGGTACTACGTTACACCCTGAGTGTGTGTGTGGGCGTGTGCGCATGTTCTCTGGATATGGTCTATACATTCATGATTTTGTTTGTTCTTTAATCAAGTTATTTTGCCAAGAGAGGATGCTTGAATTCTTTTTGTGTGTGTGTGTTTCCAGAGGTTCTCAAGCACTGAAATTCTTCAACACACACCAGCTGAAGTGCCAGCTCCAGAGACACCCAGACTGCACCAACGTGAAGCAGTGGAAGGGGGGACCAGTTAAAATTGACCCTCTTGCACTAGTACAGGCCATTGAGAGATACCTTGTTGTTAGAGGTGTGTGTGTGTATGTTTAGTTAAATACGTGACTCACTTTTTGAACAGGAATGACGTAACCCAGCGTTTTGTTTGTTCCTCTCAGGATACGGCCGAATCAGAGAGGAGGATGAAGACAGCGACGATGACGGATCAGACGATGAAATTGACGAGTCACTTGTAGGGTTTCATTTTGAACTCGTCTTTTCTGTTGCACTATGCAGCTGAACTAGAGAAGAAAATACCTTTTTCCGTCACACCAAACCACCATCGTGATTTCTTAACCTTAGTCCATTCTGGACATCTCTAAATCTACTCACTGTTTAGCACTGATCACAAACATCTAATCATAAGTTCACAAATTATCAGACCACCATATAAATACCATGGGGCCTTATGGATATTCAGTAGCTCTTAGAAAGACATGGACACTAAACCGTTGCAGTGCATTATGGGACTTGAATAGAAGACAGTATGTTTTAGACAAAAGGTATTCCACTGTGTAGGGCATTGGGTCATCACTTGCTTTGTAAACCCTTTTCAGTGCATTATGCTAAGTGAAAAGCAAGTGTTACTGTTTTAATTTCCATGACCTCTGACCCCCTCGCAGGCGGCTCAGTTCCTGAATTCGGGCAGTGTGCGCCACCGGCTACAGTTCTACATCGCTGATCACCTGCTGCCCTACAACATGACTGTGTACCAGGCGGTGCGTCAGTTCAGCCTGCAGCCAGAGGAGGAGCGTGAGAGCACTGACGATGAGGCCAACCCTCTCGGTCGTGCCGGCATCTGGACCAAAACACACACGATATGGTATATACACAAGCCATTTATTGTAACTGGTTGTCATGTTAATAGACAAAGCAGGCTATATTATATACATATATATACATATATGCATTTCAAAGCTGATGCTCTCGATGTTCTGCCATTGTCTACTATTATTCTTTACCTTACGTGCATTTTAATATGCTTTGATGTACTTGTTTGACAAAAAAAAATTTAAAACTGTTGATCTAAAAGTCATAAAAGCTTGTAGAGCAAACCTCTCTCACAGACTCGAAATGCATCAGCGCTTATGTGCTTCCAACGTCAAACATGAATAACATGAACATTCTGGTCTTTCATGCAGGAGCAAGTTTATTATATTTATTACAGCTATGAATTCCACGTTGTGTGTGCAGGTATAAGCCGGTCAGAGAGGATGAGGATGGCTGTAAGGACTCTGTAGGAGGGAAGAGGGGTCGAGCACAAACAGCTCCCACTAAAACCTCACCACGTAACGCTAAGAAACAGGATGAGCTATGGCACGGTACAGACATTTCACCTGCACTCACCGTTCATGGCCTGATGTAGTATTAACTTACCCTGCGTTTAAACGAGCACGTGATTACACGGGTAACCCTTAGAGCAGTGGCCGTCTTCACATGATGCATGTCGTCTCCCCCTTCTGGACTAGGAATGAATATCTGATAAGATTGTACTCAGTCGATCATTGCCCCATTGGTTCCCTTCATATTCGCTGAAAGTAAAGTCTGCTCATTCTTATACTCAATTTGGAATCCAGTTGACAAGAACATTCTCGTAGACTCATAGCTACAAGTGCATTCATTTGATGAATTTGTGTGTATATTGCAGACGGTGTGTGTCCGAGTGTCAGTAACCCATTGGAGTCGTACCTCATATCTGAACCTCCAGAGGGCATTACGTTCGATGACCCCTCGCTGGAGGTCATTCTGCTGTTGAGGGTTCTGCACTCCATCAGCAGATATTGGTTCTACCTCTACGATGTGAGTATATACATGCACATCTGCACAGGCAAACAGCTGCCCCTGGGTCCCAGTACTGGCTTCAATACTTCTGCGTGGCTGCCATCTTATAGTAAAGGAATGCAACCGAGGCCAAAAGATTGAATACACCTAGGCTGAAGATATTCAGTCTCAATTTTTCAGAACTCCTCTAATGAAAATGACTACAGATTTATTTCAGCTATCGTAGTGAATTAATTAATTAATTTACTTTCACCAAGTTGACTGTCTCTTTAAACAGTCTGGAAGATTCCACAAGTTGATGTAATGACTTCTAGAAGCTTAAGATTGGCCAATTGCCATAAGAGGGAGTTAATTGAGAGTGCACTTGCAGGATGTAAAATGGCCTACCTTCAGAGAACGTGCCTTTCTGCCCCTGATGCCACGGAAATCCAAGCAACTCAGCCAAGACCTCAGAAAAAACAAGTGGACCCCCACAGATCAGGATCCTTCTTAGGAGCAACTTCTAAACAACTGCAGGTACCATGAGCATCTGTACACACAACTGCATGGAGATATGAAAACCTTGGGACCACACAGACACTGTGTCATTCAGGAAACTCCCAGGGATTAATGAATTTTGTTCCGAAAGTTGGTCGTGTCTGAACCCCAAGACAACAACAAAGGAACTGTTGAAGGAGTTGGAGGCATCAAGTACCAAAGTATGTACAACCACCATTAAGAGAGTCCTACATCACCTTGGCTTGAAAAGCTGTCTGGAATGCACCGTGTGTGGAAGAAAAAGGGGGAGGATTTGAATTCAAAGAGCACCATCTCAACTGTGAAGCATGGGGGTGGCAGCATCATGTTGCGGGGGTGTTTTGCCGGAAAAAGGACTGGTGCACTTCAGAAAATAGATAACATCATGAGGAAGGAGGATTATCTAGAAATACTGAAGCAACACCTCAAGACATTATCAGGAAAGTTAAACCTTGATCACAACTGGGTCTTCCAGCAGGAAAATGATCCTAAGCATTCCTCCAAAGTTGTAACAAAATGGCTTAAAGACAACAGAGTGAAAGTACTGGAGTGGCCATCACAAAGCCGTGACCTGAATCCCCGTAGAACATTTGTGGACTGAACTGAAAAAGCATGTCGGAGCAAGGAGGCCTACAAGCCTGACTGAGTTATGCCAGTTCTGTTGGATGGAATAGGCAAAAGAATTCTGACAAAGAATTGTTCTAAAGCTCGTGGAAGGCTACCCTGAGTGTTTGAGTAAAGTTAAACATTTAAAAGGCAAAATGTATGTTTGACCCACTGAAAATCTGAAGCTGTAAATAAAAGCTGAAATATATCCGTCTCTTGGATATTATTTTGAAATGACCTCTTATGGAAATGAAGTAGATACCCTAATTGACTTAACACAAGAAATGTATGGTAGCATGAATGCATGGAGGCGTGAATTGAGTTTGAATGTCTTTAGCCAAGGTGTATGTAAACATTTGGCCTCAACAGTAAAACGGAATGGCTCTTATTAGCTCTATTAAATGAGGGATTGCGCTAAGATTAATGTGTGCTAGCTAATTAACACTGAGTCTAGCCAGACCATGTCCAAGTGTGCTTTTTTTCCCCCCCTCCTCTTTCTTCTCCTCAGTCCTAGGAGACGTGGGTGAGGGTGAGTTTGGAGGCAGTAATGGAGCTGTGTAGTCAGTGAACTGTGTAATAATTTTAAAGCATTGTTTGTCATTCGAATCTCTTGGCATGTGTTTCAGAATGCTGTGTGTAAGGAGATCATTCCCACTAGTGAGTTCATCAACAGTAAACTGACAGCAAAAGCAAACAGACAGCTGCAGGATCCGCTCGTGATCATGACTGGAAACATCCCACCCTGGCTCACTGAGCTGGGCAAGACCTGGTACATTCACACACACGTATACAGTGGGGGTGGGGGAGATAAGTATATGGACAGTTATGGACACCCATAATGTTTTTTGACTTCTTACTTATAAATATGAACCAAAAACGTCATAAGCATAAACAAAGTGTTTAAAAAATGAAATTGAAGGGGAAAGTAATTCCCAAGTTACCCTCAGGTAAATTATTCTCTTTTTATTTTTTTTATTACTATCATTATTATTAATTATTATTATTTATTTGTCCGTCTTGCTTATATCCTCTCATTGTATGTGCAGTATTTGGTACAACAGAGCTTGATCCCTCGGTTTAGATCGCAGCCCCTTTTATGTATTCGGACAGACTAACACACATTCTTTCATACCCTCATACAGTGTTTTTCCTCACTTTTGCATTTGTTACACTCTTACACTGTGATGTTCCTGTTTCTTGGCTGCATTGCTCATGTCTTCCGCTATCTCTGTCTCTGTCTAGTCCGTTCTTTTTCCCGTTTGACACGAGGCAAATGCTGTTCTACGTCACCGCGTTTGATCGTGACCGCGCCATGCAGCGTCTACTCGACACCAACCCTGAAATCAACCAGTCAGATTCTCAGGACAGCCGCGTAGCACCCCGCCTCGACAGGAAGAAGGTGTGTGACTGCTACCTTATTGCTGCTTGTAATGCTTGTAACAGCTGTTTTAAAAGTAGAGTGAGCATGATGTGATTTATTCATTCTCCCTCTGTGGTTCTGTCTCTGGCTGCTTATAGCGGACGATAAACAGAGATGAGCTGTTAAAGCAAGCAGAGTCGGTGATGCAGGATCTGGGCAGTTCCAGAGCCATGCTGGAGATTCAGTATGAGAACGAGGTGAGCTCCTCGATTATGCATCATGCTAGCTACAAGTAATAAAATTCAAATAAATTCTTGAAATTCACTACATGAGATGTAAATAAATTATTTTGAAATGGAACCAGGTACATCAGATTACATGCTAAAATGTGTGTGGCTTTGCTACTTTTCTCTCTTGAAAATAAGCACAAGGCACAATGGGGTTTGTTAAAATGGCAACACAATCTGTAAGTTAGTGGCTGCCAACTGAATATATATTCGCGTGTGCCAATAGTTTAATCTTTAGCAAAACTACAAGTACAAACCAGAGGACAATCAAAAATACTCAAACAAGCAGTTGTGAATTTTCTGGGGCAGAATCTCAAATATTATTATATATTGTTAATGGGAAGCCATTGGTATTAGGTCCAATTAGAAGATTATGGGTTTTTCCTTAATCATGGGGGGAAAAATGTAAGATCATGCTAAGTGGCAATATAGTAAACATTAGTCAGAACTGACATCATTTACAATTTATCATTATTTATCTCTCCCCAATCCCCCCTTCCTTTTCTCTCCCAGGTGGGGACTGGTCTTGGTCCGACCCTGGAGTTCTACGCTCTTGTGTCTCAGGAGCTGCAGAGAGCTGATCTGGGTTTATGGCGAGGAGAGGAGGTCACCCTTGCCAACCCTAAAGGTCGCTACACTCATCACCTCCTTCCAGTCCACCACAGTTTGGTTATGGTTTTATCTGTAAACTCCGTTCCACGATTGTAAATCTCTTACCTGCTTCACGTCACCTTCTGTCTGCAGGGAGTCAGGAGGGCACCAAGTACATGTTCAGCTCTAGGGGCCTCTTTGCTGTGCCTTTTGGTCGCAGCACCAAGCCAGCTCACATTGCCAAGATCAAGATGAAATTCCGCTTTCTGGGAAAACTCATGGCTAAAGCCATCATGGACTTCAGACTGGTAGGAGTTCTCTCTCACACTCCGACACCCGTGCACTTGTAAAAATAAATAAATAAATAAAATAACGTCAAATTAAAGTTTGAAAATTGTTGTGAATTGATGGTTTGTGGTGGTGATAAATTCCAGCTTTTTCCCCTCCCGTGATTATAAGCTCTTTTAAAAGTGCTGCAGATGGTGTTAAATTACAAGGTGGTTATGCTTTGTGCTAGCAGGTCTACAGTTTTAGACCCATATACCACTGGGACTAATCAGACTGCGGTTTCAGCCCTGACCCACGCTATAGCTAATCAGACAACAGCTTCTGCCCCCGATTCCACTGTAACTGATTAGCCTATAATTCCCTCCATAAATCCTTTATAACCAATCAGGTGGCCTGAGGCTTCCACCCCAACCCCACTGTACCCAGTCTGATCATGGCACCCACCTGCAGTGCCACTGTAACCAATCAGACTGCAGTTTGCACCTTAGTTCCACTATAACAAATACAACATTTTAAATGATGATTACAGCTTCATGTTAGTGGTCCACTTGATACCGGACAAATTGTAATACCATGACCAATCACTGCTGTCACTTGCGAGTACTCATGCACTTATGTCAGGTTTGAAATTGATTACTGATTCTGTATCTGTGAATTGTACTCAGTGCTAATTAATATTCTGACAATTATGTTTATGCAGCTGGATCTGCCCCTGGGCCTGCCCTTTTACAAGTGGATGTTGCGAAATGAGTCGTCAATAAGCTCTCACGATTTGGTGAACATCGACCCCGGCGTGGCCAAATCCATCCAGCACCTGGAGGACATCATTAGGCAGAAGAAGAGACTAGAGCAGGACAAATCCTATGTATGGACACGCATGCACACACTTGATGCACATGAAGTCTTCATTGCTGTCTGAATGTGGATCTCCATGTGTACAGATCAGTGCAGATTGAAAAAGGCTCATTAGCAGTTAGGGTATGATGGAGCAATCGATATAAATCAACACTGTCACCCAAAATGGCTGATTTACTAGTAAGAACACTAAAGCCAGGCTTAGACTGGATGATTTCAGCTTGATTTAGGCATACTTTTTTTTTTTTTTTTTTTTTTTTTAAATGATCATGGCTAAATTGCATGTGAATCACACACAGTGAAAGGGAAAACTACAGGATACTTGATAAATGCGTTTAGCTTTTGGAGCTCACGATGAATCGTTGTGTAGTGTGACAATCCGATATGCATATCAGAAGCCTACATTCAGCTTGATGGTCTTTAGTTTGATGTTGCCGCCGCCTGGTGACCTTAATAATATGTTGTAGGCTGTATAGGGTGAGTGAGTGGCTTGTTTCCTGAGTTTCTCATCTTGGAGTGTACGTCCAGCTTAAGTAAACATTATTTCTAGCATTTGTAATTATTAGCCGCCTTAGTAAGACGTAGACTCCTAGAGAAATGAATGTATTCCCCCAACCCCAATATCAGTTTTAGAAAAATGTGTGTGTGTTCATCTGTCTTTTTCAGACGAGAGAGACACTACAGCAGGCTCTGGAGAGTTTAAATATGAATGGCTGTTCAGTGGAGGATTTAGGGCTGGACTTCACACTGCCAGGATTCCCGAACATCGAGCTGAAGAAGGGAGGCAAAGACGTCCCAGTCACCATACACAACCTAGAGGAGTACCTGAGGGTGAGTCACACACCATACACCTAGCGTCCCATACCCTACACACCCAAAACGGCTCTGACCTGTAGAGGCATGCACTCCACAAGACCTCTGAAGGTGTGCTTTAGTATCTGGCACCAAGACGTTAGCAGCAGATCCGTTAAATACTGTAAGTTGCGATGTGGGGCCTCCATGGATCGTACTTTTTTGTCCATCACATCTCACAGATGCTCGATCGGATTGTGAACTGGGGAATTTGGAGGCCAAGTCAACACCTTCAGCTCTTTTTCATGTTCCTCAAAGCATTCCTGAGCAACTTTTGCAGTGTGGCAGGGCACATTATCCTGCTGTAAGAGGTCACTGCCGTTTGGGGAATATCATTGCCGTGAAGGGGTTTACTTGGTCTACAACAATGTTTAGGTAGGTGGTACGTGTCAAAGCAACGTCCACATGAATGCCAGGATCCAAGGTTTCCCAGCAGAACATTTGCCCAGAGCATCACACTGCCTCTGCTGGCTTGCCCTCTTCCTGGTGCCACATGATGGAAAAGTAAACATGATTCATCAGACCAGGCCACCTTCTTCCATTGCTCCATGGTCCAGTTCTGATGCTCACGTGCCCATTTTAGTCGCTTTTGGCAGGTGACGAGTCAGCATGGGCACTCTGACCGGTCTATGGCTATGCAGCCCCATACGCAGCAAGCTGCAATGCACTGTGTGTTCTATCATTCCCCAGAATTAACTTTTTCAGCAATTTGTAATACAGTAGCTCTTCTGTGGGACCAGATGGGCTTGCCTTCGCTCCCCATGTGCATCAGTGAGCCTTGGGAGCCCATGACCCTGTCACCGGTTCACCAGTTGTCCTTCCTTGGACAGCTTTTTGGTAGGTACTAACCATTGCCTACCAGGAACACCCCACAAGACCTGGCATTTTGGCCCTGACCCAGTCGTCTAGCCATCACAATTTGGCCCTTAGACATTTTTCCTGCTTCCGGCACAACAATTTCAAGAACCCACTGTTCACTTGCTGCCTAATATATCCCACCCCTTGAAAGGTGCCATTGTAATGAGATAATCAATGTTATTCACCTCACCTGTCAGTGGTATGGCTGATGTGTGTGTGTGTGGTGTTGTAGTGTATTTATTGTTCTTGATATGCACATCTTTGGAGTAACTGCACCTTATTTCATTGCACTTTGTACCTGCTATGAATGCCAATGTGACAAATAAACCTTGAATCACCCTATACCTTACATATAGTATACACAAACTGTACTATATACACCCACTGCAGCCTGTATCTCATCTACCACACGTTAAATAACGGTGGAAAATACCTGTCAGCCTCTCTACCAGAGTAGCACCTGAAAGAGAGATGCACACCGTACACACAATGAAGAATTTTTATTTTTTGGAAACACTGTTTAATGTGTTTGTGTGCAGTTGGTGGTGTACTGGACCTTAAACGAGGGTGTGTCCCGGCAGTTCGAGTCATTTAGGGAAGGGTTCGAGTCCGTTTTCCCCCTCCACCACCTACAGTACTTCTACCCAGAAGAGGTGAGCTGCACTCATCCTTTAATTTGTTCGACGTCCTGTTCTTCTGTCTGCTCCTTCATCTGTTAATCATCTGTTTGTCTGCCTGTCTTAGCTGGACCAGTTGTTGTGTGGCAGCAAATCAGAGACATGGGACGTCAAAACTCTGATGGAATGCTGCAGACCGGACCACGGTTACACACACGACAGGTACAAACATGTACACCTTCATTATCTTTAATCCATAAGTACAGTGTAGTGTGTCCATTCGCCTAAATAATGACCATTTGATTGTATTTGTATATATAATATAAAATTTTGTGCGTGTATGTAGCCGGGCGGTGCGATTCCTCTTTGAGGTGTTGAGTAGTTTCGACGCAGAGCAGCAGAGACTCTTCTTGCAGTTTGTGACTGGGAGCCCGAGACTGCCAGTAGGAGGTGAGTAACACTGGCTGTTCCACTTTCTTGTATAGCATCTTGTCCAGGAGCAAGGAAAGCATGGTTACATGTGGTTAGTGCCATAGCCTTAGCTTTGCTCACTTACTCTACCCTTTTGTTAGCTCAAACACCAGAGCTTTCCAAAGCTTGTGAAGTTTTCTTTTGTGTATATTTGCAGTCATCTGCTAATTTTAGGAGGTTTTCTTTTTGTCGCTAGGTTTCCGGAGTTTGAATCCTCCTCTGACAATTGTGCGGAAGACATTTGAGTCAACGGAGAACCCAGACGACTTCCTGCCGTCGGTGATGACGTGTGTAAACTACCTGAAGCTTCCGGATTATTCCAGCATCGAGATCATGAGGGAAAAACTGTTAATGGCGGCACGGGAGGGCCAGCAGTCTTTTCACCTGTCCTGATCGCTCACATACTCACTCTCTCACACACATACACGCGCGCACACACACACACACACATACACACACACACACACACACACACACACACTCAAAGCAAAATGCCTTCTACCAACCTACACAAGTCGTCATGACTTCCTCCCTTCTTTTGCTTTAGTTCTCCCTTTGTTTTCTTTTTTTTTTATTTGTACAGCTGCCTCATATAGCAGCTGCTTCCAGAGGGGAAAAAAAAAAAAAAGAGACTCCTCAAGTTGTATGTCCGCTACAGGGGCAAATAAAAATAAAACAAAATGTTAACGAGACTTGGAAATAAAATGGCTGCCTCTTCAGAGCAAATCTTGGAGACAAAATGGCCGCCTCTTCAGCGCAGATCTCGGAAATAAAATGGCCTCCACTTCAGAGCAGATCTTGGAAATGAAATGGCCTCCTGTTGAGCAGATCTAATCAGTAATATCAGTAGCCAATTTGTGTGCGAGGAAATCAAATGTGATATTTAAAGAAAATGGAGATGTGTGTGTTTCCTGTCATGGTGGTGAGCGATGTCATCACTGTGTTTCCATCCAGCAGGCAGTGTGTGCGTGTGTGTGCGCGCGTGTTCTCTTACAGCTCCAAAGATCATTTGTACAGACCAACGTTTTGCTCATTCTTCACATTCTTTATTGTGTGTTACATCTTTCTTTTTCCCGCCCCTGTATGAAAGTTGCAGTTGGTTCAATGCAGGTAGTAATGAAAGTGTAGGATCTATAATTGTATTATTATTATTATTATTATAATTATTGTTTTTTTTATCGTCAGATCGAAATGGACTTCTGGCCAATGTTTAAAAGCTGTCAGTGTCTACTCTGCATTGAAGTTGGATAGAGTAGACCCTTCTTTATTTTCTCGCTCTTATGTGGTTAGGTCGTATGACTTGCAGGGTTATAACTAATCCTGCCATGTAGCTGAGCTCTAAATAAAAATTAAAAAAAAAAAAAAAAAAAAAAAAAAGGGGGAAAACATTAGAAAATTGGCTGGTCTCATTTTAGTGTTTCATGGCCAGATGACATTTCCAAAAAAAAAACAAAAAAACATTTATGGAATAAAATTTATATGCAGTTCTCACACCCGGTTTGAGGTGCGACTGTGCTTTTTTTATTTTCTATATTTTTTTCTCCTCTTGCTGTAGTTTATTATTCTGTTTTGTTTGCACTGCTGGCTTGGATTGGAGCGTGGTGGTGTGGTGTGTGTGCGCTACAGTGTGTTGCCTGCCTGGGGGGGTGGCGTGCTAGCGTTCACTCTCCTCACCCTGAACCTTCATCTGCTGGTTTCTAAGATCTGCAATAATTTACTGCATCAGGTTCTTGTTTTTACCTGGACACATAAATAAAGCAACTGTTTGACTCTGCGTGCAGCCTGTCAGCCCTCCTTCACCCACAACACCAAGTACTCCTAATTAAGACCTGCTTTGGTCCTTTCAATTGGAACTCGTGGATTCATTCTTTCAGCATAGGTAGCCCAACATGCCAGGCACCTGGCCGATTATGGAGGTGGACGTGCTCCGTACTGTTACTGGAAATGAGGCTAAAGATTCAGCTAGCTCTAGCACATAGCCCTTAATTATATGGAAAATGCAAAATAATGGTGGAAACAAGACCAACGAAACCTCTGTGGGTTCAGTTATATCAACACTGAGTTAGAGCTCATGACCTAACGCATTTTATATTGGTGTGTTATAACGAGTGCAGTTGCGAATGCTGCATGCTGCTGCTTTTTAAAGTGATGCTACAGTTGACCTCAGATTCACACAACGCGATCGGTTTCCTCGCCATCTTTACCACGGTTAATTATCCGAAAGAAAGAGGGAAATGTTTTCCATTTAAATTGTAACGCACCAGGTGATACCCAACAAAACCCAAAGTGAAGATAGAAAAACACTTGAATACCAGGGTGACGCTGCTCCTCCCAGTGGTGTTAGAGTGTCGGCCATCTCCAAAACACCTTTTTGACGAAGTCCTAAGGCGTGTTAGACACATGATATTGCGACAAAAGTTATCCTGGTGATTCTCACCACCCTTGGTGATTCTGAGGGGTGCAATAGAACCTTGTTGCACATGTAACTGGTTCTATGAGTACCTTATAACTGCCAGGGTTCCCTGTCATTCAGAACCAGCTCTTCCTGGTGTGAACTTGGTGACCATGTTCCAGGGAGCAGAGTCCATATGACAGTAGTACTTATATCAAATACTATGTCATACAGCTTATGGAAGGTCTCAGTTTAAGAAACCTAGGGTTTTTTTTTTTTATATCTGTTTAAAACAGCAATATGTTACAAAAGACAATTCAATAAAATGTATATTAATAAATATTGGTGGTCTGTTTTATAAATATTAACGACTAATGGGGGTGTCATGGAGCCTGTGAGGAGGAGCGGAAGTAAATGCATTCTACAACGTTTAGAAGTGAAAAAGTTCAGGGGTTTCAAGCACACCCACTGCCAACAGGTGCATACATTCAAGTACATAGCCATGTAATGTGCATAGACAAACACTGGCAGTAGAATGGGTCGTAGTGAAGTCGTTATAGGATGCCACAAGTTAGTTTGTGGAATTTCTGCCCTGGTAGATCTGCCCCGGTCAACTCTTAAGTGCTATTATTGTGAGATGGAAGCGTCTAGGAGCAACAACAGCTGACGACCATGCAAACTCACTGTTGTAGAACTCACTACAGAGTTCCAAACTGCTTCTGGAAGCAACATCAATGCAAGAATTGGGCTTCCATGGTCGAGCAGTTGCACACAAGTCTAAGATCACTATGTGCAATGCCAAGTGCCATCTGGAGTGGTGTAAAACACACCGCCACTGGACTCTGGAGCAGTGGGAAATGTGTTCTGGAGTGATTAATCACGCTTCACTATCTGGTAGTCTGATGGACAAATCTGGGTTTGGCAGATGCCAGGAGAATGCTTACCTCCCAGAATGGGTAGGATAATGGTCTGGGGCTGCTTCTCATGGTTTGGGCTTAGGTCTCTCAGTTCCAGTGTATGATAATGTTAATGCTACAGTATACAAAGGCATTTTAGACAACTATATGCTTCCTACTTGGTGACAACAGTTTAGGGAAGGCCCTTTCCTTTTCCAGCATGACTCTGCACCTGTGCACAAAGCAAGGTTCATAAAGACATAGTTTGACGAGCTTGCTGTGAAGGAACTCCAGCGGCCTGCACAGAGCCCTAAGCTAAATTCCCTCATTTAAATAAATATTCAGATCTTTGGCTAAGGCACTCCAGGTTTGAGTTCATGTGCATCCTGTTTGCTTTGATTATCTTGAGATGTCTCTGGAACTTGTCTGGAGTCCCCCTTTGGCAAATTGAACTGATTGGATGTGATTTAGACAGGCACACACCTGTGTGTGTATAAGGTCCAACAATTCATAGTGGATGTCAGACCAAATATCAAGCCATGACGTCCAAGGAACTCTCCGCAAAACCTCCGCAATCAAATTAGGTCGAGATAATAGATCTGGGTAAGATTTCTAAAGCTTTGAATGTTCCCAGAAGCACAGCAGGGTCCATCTTTTTGAAATGGGAGAAATGTGGAACAAGCAGGACTCTTCCTAGAGTTGGCCAAAGTGAACTAGAAGGGCCTTAGTCAGGGAGGTGACCAGCTTCAAAACATCCGCCATCATTTTGGCCTTTATGGCAGAGTGGCTGGAAGGAAGACATTGGCAGGCACTTAATGGACTCTTACAGCATGATGAAAAAGATTCTATGGTCTGATACGACAAAAATAAAAAGTTGAACTCCAAGCGCCATGTCTTGTGAAAACCAGGTACTGCTCATCAACTGACTATTAATCCCTAAAGTGAAGCATGGTGTTGTCAGCATCATGCTATGGGGTTGCTTCTTTTAAAGAGAGATTTCAGTTTTTAAATTTGTGTAAATTTGCAAACATGTTTTTACTTTTACTTCATTATGTGATGAATTAAAGTTTATCCATTTATAAATTAAATCTATAATAATAACATGTGAAATGATCTGAATACCTTCCAAACCTACTGTATATTGTAATCATAGTATTCCGTGTAGGGAAATCGGTGGTTAGCACGTTTGCCTCACATCGCCAGGGTTGGGGGCTTGATTCCTGCCTCTGTGTGCGCGGAGTTTGCGTGTTCTCTCCCTGGTTTGGGGGTTTAGTCCAAAGACATGCGTTGTAGGCTTATTGGCATCTCCAAATTATCTGTAGTGTGGGAGGGTATGTGTGATTGTGCCCTGCGATGGGTTGATACTTCGTCCAGGGTGTCCCCTGCCTTGTGCTCCGAGTTCCCTGGGATAGGCACCAGGTTCCCTGCAACCCTGTGTAGGATAAGCACTGCAGAAAATGGATGGATGGCTGTTGGGAAATTGGGCACCAGAGTAGTAAGCTACATAGCATTAAGTTCAGTTCACAAAGGACAACCTTCTGAAGCATTTCTTCAATGTGCAAGGGATGCACCTCACCACTGTTTGTTCATTTGCAAATGTAAATGATGCATAACCTCCACTGAATCACAATCGCTTTCTGTATACAATAAACCTTATTGTACAATTCATAATGTACAAGTATGTCATGATTGTGCAGCTTGTTCATGCATAGGGAAGTGTTGGTACAGTAGTGATCATAATGGATTACTGGAAAAAATACTTAAATGCAATTTTCTCCATTTTCACGATTTATTTATTTGGGAGTAACCAGACATTAAAATCCTAAAACTTTATATCATATTATATCAGGTCAGGAAAGTCTGTACTATTAAATGGTTAGAAATGTGAAGGTTACAAATGTCTTCTCAGGCTCCCACAAAATAGCTAGCTGGATAATTAGCTACTATTATTCTGTTAAATAAAGTATTTAATAAAATAGGTAAGTGTTAGAGCATGCTGTGGAGCTAAACATTATGTACATAATCTAGGTAACTAGCTTAGGGCTAGCTTGGAGGATCCTCAAGAGTCCCTTTGTAGTCCCCTTGCTAATGCTAGTAAGTTGCTTCAATGCTTTCGCCCTGTTCATGTAGACTTTGTAGCTTGTGACATTTCACTTTACACTTAATGTAATTTAACATTTGAACTAGCTAGGCTAGTCTGCTAGTGTTAATGTTGTGTTGATGGAGGGAGTACGTCTTCGTTTCAGAAGATTTCTGACTGTACGCCAATTACACATACACTTTACTGAATGCAGTGGTTAAACGGCAGAAGCCGGGTACAATTAAAGTCCTACATCAGGTGTGTGTGTGTGTGTGTGTGTGTGTGTGTGTGTACAGGCACAGGAAACAAACTCAGTGCTCTTTGCCATAACAACAGATAAAGACTGAAGCAGCAAGTGGAATTTTACTGCATGGTTTTCTCAGAGATAGAAAATAAACATGCACACACACATGAACCCTCTGGTCACCATGGAAACCATCTCCATGATAATCAAGACATTGGTGAGACATCTACACACATGCACGCACACATTCCCTAAGAGAGTGTGCACCTCAAGACCAGGCTATGAGTGACAACACTCTAAATGAGGAGTAGGTGTGTGTGTGTTTGTGTGTATTATAAATACTGCCCGTGATTCAGCATCCTTGATCTCCCCGTCAGTCTCCACCCCCCATATACCATATATCGCTCTGTCTTGCTCCTGCTGAATTAGAGACTTCTCTCTGTCTCTGTTTGCTGTCTTTTGCTTTTCCTGTGTCCCTCTTTCTCATTTTGTCTTTATCTCTTTAACTCCCTCTCCATCTTTCTCCCAGACTGTCTCATTCTGCCTCTTTCACTATTCTGTCTGTCTGTCTGTCTCTCTCTCTCTCTCTCTCTCTCTCTCTCTCTCCTCCCCTCACTCACCCGCCCTCTCTCTTTCTCTCACTCTCGCTTACACACACATTCTCTCTTGCTGTCTCTGTCACACACACATTAGAGCTGGGGAGCTCTGCACTACACATTAGAGAAGATCTCGACGGTAAACGGGTGTGTGATGGAGCTCATCGCGCTCGTTCTTCCTCTCCTCATCTTCCTAGCGGAAAGGGGGGTCACAACCCCTGTAACCTCTGACCCTGATGTGACCTCAACAATCCCCACGGACCCATGTGAGGGACAACCGTGTCTAAACGGAGGAGTGTGTACACCTGCAGAGGGAGAAGAGCTGAAGTACATCTGCACATGCAGCGCACAGTTCACCGGACACAACTGCCAGGTGTGTGTGTGTGTGTGTGTGTGTGTGTGTGTGTGTGTGTGTGTGTGTGTG
>CM040980.1:19669696-19682238 GCA_022985145.1 Pangasius djambal
AGCAGCTCATAAAACAAGAATAAGTCTCATTGTGGGTAAAAAAAAAAAAAAAAAAGTCCAATCAAACTTGAAAACATGCTGTGAGTATGATTTGAGTACAAACAGTTCATTGATTCATTTAATTAAAAATTTTTTTTATTAATTAATATCCAGTCCTTTTGTTCTGTACCCTTACCTAAGATTTTGTATTGCTCTGTTTATGTCACAGAAATGGTTTTAATGTCTGTTGAACGTCATATTCGATTTTTCAGTTTTGCTTAATATTTACGTCATCAGTGTTAGATTCACTCATTCATTATATACACTGGCGTGACTAAAAGTCAGGAAAAATGTAAGCACGCGCTATCGTACTGGTGCGCAAAGAAATGCTGGGTCACATACTTTTAGTTTTCACCTTTATCATCAACTTTATTAGGAACACCTGTACGCCTGCACATTTACGCAGTTATCTAATCAGCCAATCATGTGGCAGCAGCACAGTGCATAAAATCATGCAGATACAGGGCAAGAGCTTCGGGTAATGTTCACATCAAACATCAGAATGGGGAAAAAGTACGATCTCTGTGACATTAACAATAGCATTGTTGTTGGTACCAGATGGGCTGGTTTGAGTATTTCATGAACTGCTGATCTCCAGGGATTTTGACATACACTAGTCTCTAGAGTTTACACAGAATGGTGCAATAAACCAAAAACATCCAGTGAGCAGAGGGTCTGCAGGCCGATACATCTTGTTGCTGAGAGAGATCCGAGGAGAACGACCAGACTGGTCTGAGCTGACAGGAAGTCTATAGTAAATCAAATAATCACTCTTTACAACTGTGGTGAGCAGAAAAGCATCTCAGAACACACAACACATCAAACCTTGAGGTGGATGGGCTATCAGGAAAAAGACCACATCAGGTTCCACTCCTGTCAGCCAAGAACAAGAATCTGAGGCTATCATGGGCACAGACTCACTGAAACTGAACTGTTGAAGACTGGAAAAAGACCAGGTGTTTTTTTCTTTTTTTTCTTCTAATCTTCAACTGCTCAGTTTTGTGAGTCTGTGCCCATGATAGCCTCAGATTCCTGTTCTTGGCTGACAGGAGTGGAACCCAATGTGGTCTTCTGCTGTTGTATCCCATCCACCTCAAGTTTCAATATTTTGTGCATGCTGAGATGCTTTTCTGCTCACCATGGTTGTAAAGAGTGATTATATGAGTTACTGTATCCTTCCTGTCAGCTCGAACCAATCAGGCCATTTTCCTCTAACCTCTCTAATCAACAAGATGTTTCCACCGATAGAACTGTCTCTCACTCAATGTTCTTTTGTTTTTCACACCATTCTGTGCAAACTCTAGAGACTGTTGTGTGTTAAAATCCCAGCAGAGCAGCAGTTTCTGAAATTCTAAAACCAGCGCATCTGGCATCAACAACCATGCCACAGTTAAAATAACAGAGATCACACTTTTTCTTCATTCTGATGTTTGATGAGAACATTAACTGAAGCTCTTGACCTGTATCTGCATGATTGTATGCAGTGAGTGTACAATACAATATCAATATGGTTCCTGAGTCTTGACTGACATGGCTGTGGAGTTAAACGTCTCCCCTTTTGATAGAAGCCCGTGACTTTCCTTCATTATTAATAACCTTACTTTGGCAGAATCACCTTTATAGAGTGAAGTGTGCAACATTACAGGCTATCTGAAGTGCACTTAACAGGCTACCACAAAACATAAGCTCAGACATGCACACAAATGGTCACGTTAATGTGTTGTCACTCTAATTCTAAAATAAACTTTATGAGAGTCATAAAGTTGAATAATGAAGGGTAAAGCAGATGAGTTTTTTTATTGATGTGTCCTTCTCTTTTCCTTCAGATCTGCTTTACTCTCTCTCTCTCTCTCTCTCTCTCTCTCTCGCTCTGTCTCTGTCTCATCCTCTAACGTCACCCAGACGTCACACCCCTCCCCCAGTTTTCACCTCAGACCTGACGCACTCTTGCGTTGGTTCACTGATTGGCTCTGTAGTCATCAGTGTACAGGGATTGGTTAGAAGAAAGTCGTATAGTCATGGTGATGTCACAGTGTTTCCCACTGAGATTTTGTATTAGTCCCGTAACTCTTTAGTGTTCTTATTATAGCCCACACACACACGCACACACACACACACACTTCAGCCTTTCAGAGCCAGTGCAGTGCTCTCCTCTCCTCTCTCTCTCTCTCTCTCTCTCTCTCTGTCTCTCTCTCTCTGCAGGAGTGCTACATGCTAATGACCTGAATTGTTAATAATCAGTGCATGTTGCTATACTTTTTAAACCCTGCTGAGGTTTGGCTGTGTGTGTGTGTGTGTGTGTGCATGTGCGTGTGTGCACTCTCTATGCAGATTATGACTGTGTAACATCAAATACACTGTCTCACCTCAGCAAGGACACTCTGTAGTACAGTAATACAGGCACTGTACACACATACAGTTACTTTACGTCATCGCGGAAACATCACTGTCAGCAGTCCACTGTGGACGTGTCCCAAACCACAAATTACCCTATTCACTAAGCCTCATAAACTGCCTTTGTTGTCCTCTTTGATCTTCCTCCTCTCCTCTTGTTTGACCTTCTTCCCTCTATCTTTTTGTCTTTTCCTCTGATCTTCTGTTTTTAACCTTCCCTTTTATCCTTTACCCTGTTCCATCTTCCCTTGCGCTCTCAAAATTACCCTGAATTGTACGGTAACTGATTTATGTGCTGTATATTGTCATTGTCTTCTTGTATTGTTTTGTGTTGTCCTTAACCAAGTTGTGTTGTGATGATGTTCTCCTGGTCGTGTGTACTTCATCTTATAGTCTTCTTGTGTCTCCTCGTGTCCTTAACTCAGTTTGTTTCATTTTTTTTCTGTGATCCTGTTATGTCACTCTTCAAGTTATTGTAATTTTCCCAGTCATTTTATTGTGACCTACATATCACCTTGCTGTGTCCTTAACCCTTTTGCTTCGTGCCATTCTCCCTGTCATCTTGTTGTGTCCCTTTTCCCACTGTCTTTTGCCTTTCTTTGCATAATTTCCTTGTGTTTTTCTTAGTTATCTTATTGTGTTACTTTCCCAGTTAACCACGTCTATATTAGCAACACTAAGTCCTGCCCATTCTGTTCCTCTCACCACAAACGTAGTTGATCTTTCAAAACGTTCAGTGTGTGAAGTTTGCTTCTTTAGTTAGTTCGCACTGGACTGAAACTGCACACCTACTCGACATGGTTTAAGTGTTCGGTAGTGTGTGATATTTTAAGCGTCCTATTTGTACAATGCTAAACACTACTACTTGTTAGTGATCCTTGCCTCATGGCTCCTGAGAACTGAGAACAGCAAACATGTCTCGGCTGATCGAGACTGTAGGGATTGACACACAACAGAATGTGCAGTTACACAAAAATATCGCTGCGTTCAACTCGAGGTTGCGACGTGTAATGCCCCAACTCCAATCAGTAAAAATAAAAAAAAATCTCCCCTGTAAACTTTCCAACTCATCAGCTTGAGGTGGTCTTCTCAATGACGGGTTCCTTCCCAGTTTAGGCAGTGATGTCAAGTCAACATGACTGTGTGCAGCATCAGAAATATACAACGTACAATTAATACCTTTAAACGAGTTATACTGTATATGCAAGTATTTGCTTTAGATCAGTCAACATATATACATACAGTACTGTGCAAAAGTCTTAGGCACCCTATTTTATGACTTCTACATTATTGATTCAGTACAAAAACATTTTAGATTCCAAACGTTAGTTTTCCAGCACAAAATTAAATGTTACAGAAAAATGTTTGTATGTCAGTAAAGAAAGCAGCAGATTACATAAGAGATCTTTTCAGACCAAAAAAAAAAAAACATAATGAAGGCTGCTGGGTTTTGCTGCAAAAATAAGAAGCGAGTGTGACAAAGTGTCCAGAAGAACCGAGGCTGCTTCTGCAAGATGCTCAGTAACACTTACAGCTCATTTCCTTATAAAACTGCACACACTGCACCCGAGACTACTATATTTTTTTAAAGCGAAGGATCGTCACACCAAATATTGACTTTGTTTCATTTATTACTGTTTACTGCCCTTTATAGTATTTTTTTAAATGTAGAAACATTTAATTTCAATATTTTTGAAGGCATCTTTGCTCTACAGCATTTCTTTGCACGTGCCTAAGACTTTTGCACAGTACTGTGCATATATACATCACTCATCACAGGTAGCTGGCTAGCTTGTTGCTAACAACAGACGAAAATTGTGGCGTCAAATTTTTTTTTTCCCCCAACTTCGCAAGTCAAACTTGCCGAGGTGGAAAATGACATCATTCCAACCTGCAAATTACCACTTACAAGGCAAGTCGAAATCAGCATGATGCACTCTGTTAAGCAAACACAGTCTGGATTATGTTATTCCGCTTATACCATAACGACTTGCCAACAAATACAATGTTTATTAATGTAGAAGTATTAATGCGCTTTTACTGGTTTATAGTTAGATTTAATGTTGGGGAACGTCCGAGAGACAAGCTAGTTCCTGTTATCACTTACCAACCTCTCTCTCTCTCTCTCTCTCTCTCTCACCATGACTGTTACAATAATATAACATAAATGGTAAATACATGTCTCCTAACAAAAATCGTTACCACATCAATAGATTATACATTTTACTTTGTTAAACAAGACGCTTTTTAAAATCCATCTGCTGAACAAGGTCATACTGATACTATAGAAACAATAATGTATTAGAACGTTAATAAAGCACACCTTCTGACCAATCCGGTTCAAGCATTCAGCCACAGTGGTATACATAAAGTTCTTTTCTGGTTTAACTGTTCTTAGATTGACTTATGTTGAGCCCATAGAACATCTGTGTATGAGAAAATTCATACACAGCTTTCAGTTTGTCTGAAAGACGTAATTTGCTTTAAAAAAGATAAAGAAAATGACAAAAAAAGTCAATGTCAAATACACATCCACAGCTGCTTTCTAATGGAAACATGTAGACAGCACTAGCTGATGATAACAAAGTATTGTACAAAACATCATTTTGGCTCTGATGGAGCCTCGTACTCTCTCTGTGGTTAGCAATGCAATGATTACCCAATCCTGACCACAATATTACAGTATTCTAGCAGCTCTCTCTGTATGTGTGTGTGTCACTGTCCAGAGGTGTTGCCATAGCAATGCGCATTACTGATGTGGATCTAAAAAAGGCAGTAGAGCTGCCAGTTTCTCACATCCTCCTCTTATACTACACTCACTCTTATTTCTTTCTCTACTCTGTGTGGACATCAGTGTCTGATATGTTTGTGTGTGTGTTCCTCTAGATGTCTGACTTGATCACAGAGTTTCTTTCACCTATGTACAGACATAGTGATCAATGAAAATTTGTTCGGGTGTGTGTGCTATGGATGGCCGTGACATGTGTAAGTGTGTGTCTGTATCTCTTCGTCTGTTCCTTCAGCCTCCGCTTCTCCTGGAGTGGCTGTTTCTTAGCAACTGCATGACCTGTCTGTATGACATGTCTCTCTGGCACTCTCTCTTACATCAGACACACACACGCACACAGATGGTGATGGTTTATCATGGCTGAGACAATGTTTCTGCTACTTTCAGAAAGGATATAATGTTTCTTCTGTTCCCCTACACACACACACACACACACACTTACTAATTTGTTGCTCTTTAACTGAATGCACAGTGCAAACTACGTTACTGTAAATAGTGACATGCTATATTTGTGTAGATCATCTAATTAAGCACACACACACACAACCTGCTGAACCACAAATCTTCACAGATTCCACTCTCTGTAAATAAATAAGATGAACATGTTATTTTTGCTTCAATCGGCTAATTTTACAGAAGATAATTATGCCAAAATTTTATATCATATACACTCACTGCCCACTGTATTAGTAACACCTGTACACCTAAACATTCATGCAGCTATCTAATCAGACAATCAACTGGCAGTAGCACAATGTATAAAATCATGCAGATACAGGTCAAGAGCTTCAGTTAATGTTCTCATCAAACATCAGAATGGGGAAAAAGTGTGATCGCTGTTCTTTTAACCGTGGCGTGGTTGTTGGTACCAGAAGGGCTGGTTTGAGTATTTCAGAAACTGCTGCTCTCCTGGGATTTTCACACACAACAGTCTCTAGAGTTTGCACAGAATGGTGTGAAAAACAAAAAACCCTGAGTGAGAGACAGTTCTATCGGTGGAAACATCTTGTTGATTAGAGAGGTTAGAGGAAAATGGCCAGATTGACTCAAGCTGACAGGAAGGATACAGTAACTCATATAATCACTCTTTACAAACGTGGTGAGCAGAAAAGCATCTCAGCATGCACGAAATATTGAAATTTGAGGTGGATGGGCTACAACAGCAGAAGACCACATTGGGTTCCATTCCTGTCAGCCAAGAACAGGAATCTGAGGAATCATGGGCACAGATTCACCCAAACTGAGCAATTGAAGATTAGGGAAAACAAATCATCTGGTCTTTTTTCAGTCATCACCAGTCCCCAATACACAGTCACAGTTCTAACATGTTGTTGTTGCTCTTTCGGCTGCTCCCATTAGGGGTCACCACAGCGGATCGCTGGTCTGCATGTTCAGTTTGGCACAGTTTTTATGCCGGATGCCCTTCTTGCCGCAAACCTCCCATTTTCTCCGGGCTTGGGACCAGCGCTGAGAGTACACTCCCAGTGGCTGAGTTGGTTCTCTGCTCAGGAATTGAACCCAGGCCGTGGTAGAGAGAGCGTGGGATCCTTAGCCTTTAGACCACCAATGACCAAATTATTAAGTGGTTTATTGAGCGGATTACTAGTTTGGCATTATCTTATATTAGTATAGAGGCATAAAAGTGATAAAGAAATTCAAAATATAAACTTCAAACGTGTTTGAAAAGCAGAAACATAAAACTTAGGACTTTAAATACATTTAAATTACATTTTGTTGAAAAAAGACAAACATTTTAAAATACATATGAAATAAACATTACAAAACAATTCAAACAAATGGAGAAACTACTTGCTTTTTCATAATACTATTGACAGCCTTAAAACTACTTAAACTAAATGTAAACAAACTGTCATCCTTGTTCCTCTAGAAACTGTATTGTTACCCACATGTAGAATGCACCTGCCATACTTTTCCATGGGGGGAAACTAAAGGGCATTCAACAGAAACGAGACAGATTGACGTTGAGCCATATAAGTTACATAATGGATATTAAAATACTGAAGAATTTGATCCTTTTGAATGTGAGTCTCTCACACTCATAGCCTGTTTGTAGTGGCCTTCGTTATTGTTACTGCGCCTTCATAGGGGTCCCAGCCATTTTATTATAAAAGGGAAAGACTGGAAAAGATATGAATTGTAGGTGATGACGCATGACAAATATGAACAATTATCAAGTAATTAAAAAAAAAGACTGTGTGCTAGAACTGTTGTTCAACTGGATGCTTAATTATGACAGTAAATCAATAGGGTCTGTGTGTACTGTAGATCACAGTAAACAAAAAGGCATGTCTTAGAGTTCTTGTATGAAATTGACAGTGGCTCTGATCAGCCATGCTTAAAAGCCATAGAGGGCATTGTGGTCATGTTTGGGTCCATATATGGACAGAAGGAAGTTCATATATGGGACATGTCCAGTGCTCTATAGACTGACCCTCCTTTAGTAAGCCTGAAAGATAATGCTTTGTGCATCTAATTTGTTTCTCTCTTCTCAGTCTATCTCTATTCAATTTTCTTTGTAGTTCTATGCTGACCCCTGCGCCAATGACCCCTGTCTCCATGGTAACTGCACACGTGAAGGTGCAGAGTTTGTGTGTGTGTGCAGTGATGGGTATAGTGGAGTCAAGTGTGAGCAGCCACCTTCAGCCTTTGACCTCGTTGAGTCCAGCTGGGACCTGGCAGCCACTCCAGCTACCACTACTCAACCGTCTCAGCCAATGACAGAGCTCAGTGACACTGAGGCCCCACCCACTTTGCAACCATGGCAACCAAAGCCTGGACAGAGAGTGGTGGAGGTCCAGTGGGAGGAGCTCCAGGTGTGTGCTTGTATCTAGCAGACATATACATCATCAACTAATTAGTTTTATGTTAAAATTTTTTTTTAAATTTATTTTTTTTTTTTTTTACACAAATTCCAAGTGTGTTTACGTGTGTTACAGATCACTGATGGATCAGAGTGTGTGAGCATTGCAGGCACTGAGCCGGCTGGAATGATGACGGTTTCCATGGAGATTGCAGAGGGAACTGCAGTAAAGTAAGTTACCGCTGCTGTGCCAACTAATAAAAACAGCTGCACACAGGCTCTGTCGAAGTGTCATATAATGGATTTAATAATAAAAATCATATGCCTGATTGATTATGTGATTATCAGGATCAAAGTGTTCTGACCAGCCAGAGATGCCAGAGACAATTGTCAGAACAGAGTTTTAATGAGACATCTCTGGTCGTTTTATCAGATCGCAACTCGACAGTTAACGTCAGACCATCAGACTAATAAAATGCACATAGTGTCCAATGTGGTGAGAAATGGGTAATTGGGGGGTCAGTAATGGCTGGGATCATGTTTAGGTACAGAATATAGTCTTCTTTGAATGATTGGATAGGGACAGGAAAAAGGGCCAGGCTACACATAGAATGGAACAGCAACCAAGTTATAGATGCCCTATAATTAATTCGAAATGACATACACAATGTTTCTAGAAACCAGTAAATTCCTTAAACTGGACGTTTCACACTGGATGTGTCACAACAAGGAATCAAATTAATCAAAGTCGTCACAGAAAGAGGAAGGATTATAATTATAAATTAACATATACTGCATTATACAGTACATACACTATATGGCCAAAAGTATGTGGACACCTGACCACCACACACATGTAGTTCTTCCCCAAACTGTTGCCACGAAATTGGAAGGACACAATGGTCTAGCATGTCCTTTATATCCTATAGCATTAACATTTCGCTTCACTGGAATTATGTGGTGTAGCCCGAACCTGTTCCAGCATGTCAGTTCCCCTGTGCACAAAGCAGTGACATGGTTTTCCAAGGCTGGTTTGGGAAAACTCCTGAGAGCCCTGCCCTGACCCCACTGGAATGAATTGGAATGCCGACTCCACACCAGACCTTCTCTTCTGGCATCAGTGCTTGTGGCCATATGGGCAGAAATCCCCACAGCTACATGCAAAAATCTAGTGGAAACCCTTCCTAGAAGAGTGGAGGTTATTATAGCAGCAAAAGGGGACCAACTCCATATTAATGTCCATGGTTTTTGATTGGGATGTTCAAGAAGCCCATATGGGTGTGCTGGTCAGGTGTCCACATATTTTTGGCAATATGGTGCATATTATATAAAGTATAATTAACAATTAGCCTATATGGTTAGCCCCTTGATTACAGATGTAAATAGAGAGAAAAAGAAAGAGACACAGAAGAAGTAAAGGAAAGATGTGCCTGTGTGTAGGTTGGTACTGAACGTTAGTGGAGCTGCAGCATTGTGGCGTGTTGGAGCTCTCGGGTTTGACCGGTGTTCAGTATCGGATGGCATGGTCGTTTGGTTCCAGCAGGACTCCAATGGCCTCGTAATCTCTGATCAATTACTGCCACTTGGACACAACTACTTCATCAGTAAGAGAGTCTAACAGTACTACTTCAGCATTCTTTACTGTGTGTAAGTGTAGTAGGCATTCTCAGTATTGTGTGTGTATGTGTAGCTGTGCTGCGCATTGGAGCCCCTTCTGGTCTGGAGGTCACTCTCAGATTACAGTTCACTGTAAAGTCTGCTAGCTGCATGGAGCCGGGCAGCAGCTTCAGCGACCCACAGTGCACTGGGAGAGGGAAGTGCATCACACAGTCTTCTGTGGTAAGAGTTCACAAAGATGCTGACTACATCCCAAACTGCATACTACTGTACTAAATAGTACGATGAAATAGTATGCCACTGTAAATTACCATATGTGGTATACTGTATTGATAATTATTTTTGTAGTATATGGTTTGGAATATATAGTGTGTGTGTTTGTGTGTGTGTGTTGCAGAGCACATTTTATTGCCAGTGTGATGTTGGATACTCTGGAATCTTTTGCGAGGAATTTGACGCATGCTACACAAACCCATGTGAAAACAATGGGACCTGCAGTGACCTCACACAGAGACATGATGGGCATGACTACACTTGTACCTGTGCACCAGGTGTGTTTGTTAGAAACATAACGTTACTGCGATGCCAAGGGCCGAGATTAAGCAGAGAGTGACTGAGGAGAAGATACTTAAAGAGGCAGATGAATCAAGAGAAAGAGAAAGAGCTAATACTAGTAAGATTAGAAGCCTGGTTGTGACTGGTCTATGAGAACAAAATGTTTATTGGTCCTTTCTTGCCTGTGTGTGTGTGTTACAGGATTTGAAGGCCAGAACTGTCAGTCTCGGGTAAATCACTGCGCCTCAGAACCCTGCAAAAATGGAGCAACGTGCACAAACACACTGAACGGCCCACAGTGCACCTGTGCAGAGGGTACACAGTTCAGCTTGTATATACAAATGTGCTTCTTGAAATGGCCAGTTCACACTTCCTGAAAAACTCTCTAGTTCAGAAATTGGCTCAAATCTGTTCACTCCCATGTACAAATCGTGTGGTATACGAGCAATTATATGACAGTCCTGCCTACAGTCTGATTGGTTGAAAAGTGTTCTACATTTGCTGTTTTATGTGACAACAGCACTGTTTTTCACCTACTAGCCCTTACTACTGTAAAAATGTACCTATTTCTCTCCACTGACCACCTGAACCACCAGTAACTATAGAAACAACAAAGCTCTAAGATGGTGGAAATAGCTGGAATGATTCACATTCACTGTTACTATCAGAGTTATCTTTACTTAAACTGGTCTGAAAGGACTAAATCTCTACATTTCCCCCAAAACGAGCTTCATAAACCTGATTTGTTAAAATGGGTTTGTTTGATTCGGTAAAGTAACTCATACATCCCATCGCTACTCAGGATGCTCTTGGTTAATTTAAAACACTGACTCAGCTATAAAACACTAGTGAGACCTTTCTAAAATTATCTTCTTTTTAATACCTATTTTAAATCCCAGTGAGAATGAGCAGCCCATATTGACTCCGTCCTGATTTATGCTCCCTTTCTGTCTCCTGTACTCCCTAACTGTGTCACCTAGTTGCTTATTTTAATCTTCTCGTCCTACTCCTTTCCCCAGAGAAGCCTTAGCCGCAGCAATAATGCAAAAATCCCAATTTACAGTTTTACTGAAGCTCTCTCTCTCTCTCTCTCTCTCTCTCCCCCTCTCTTTCACACACACACATCCTGCAGGTTATAAAGGAAATGTCTGTGAGGTAAGAGTTGACCCATGTGCTTCTGGTCCATGTCACAATAATGGGACATGTTATCTGCAGGCCGGTGGACAGGGCTTCAGCTGCACCTGTCCTCCTGGTTTCACTGGACACACCTGCACTCAGCTCGTCGATTTCTGCTCACTCAACCCATGTGCACATGGTGTATGTCGCAATGTTGGCACAAGCTATAGGTGCCTGTGCGTGCCAGGTGAGACACACACACACACACACACACACACACACACACACACACACACAAAAACTGCTGTATCAGAAGTTGGGGCCCAAAATGCTGTCAATTTTGTCACAAGTTAAATGTGGGTAAAACTGAAAGTTGAGATGACACCACTTGAGATGATGATCATTATCTCACTAAACAATGACATGTGAATGCTGCTCACTATAAACTGTGTGTTAAGGTTATTGCTTATAAATGTATTGCTTATAATTATTGTTTAGCACACCTTGCCAAGAGTAATGTCAAAGTCTGGTTAAATCCATTGAGATATGTACTATATGCCGGTTTATGGATGATAAAGGTTCTCAATCATACTGCGTGGATCGTCCTGTATGCCTCATGGCTTTGTGCTGAAAAGTAGGTGTCATGAAAAAAACCCAGGAGTTGTAGGATCGTGGTAACAGGGAAACAGTCAATGCTGTGACAAGTGATGAGACAATTGTTGTGGAGACAAGGTGACAGTGCAGCAAGTGATTAGCTGGTGTTACATCATGGGTTGTCACTGAAGTGCTAAATAGCTAGCTAACTAACAGGTCCATAAGTTAGCTATCTATCGCCTAGGCTACACCTAGGTGCTGCCAATGCCAAATATTTAAAAGCTAAATATTTAACTCAGTTGGTGGTAAGCTATTCTTAGTCTATGAAATAAAATGTTTAATAAAAATAAGTTATAATAAACAAGTTTGCAAAGTGGGGGTTACATTAACAGGCTTCACTGCAGTAGCTAAACCTTACTTACATACAGTGGGGAAAACAAGTATTTGATCCCTTGCTGATTTTGTTGGTTTGGCCACTAATAAAGACTCGATCAGTCTGTAATATTAATGGTAGGTGTAGTCTAACATGCTGAGACAGAATATCACAAAGAAAATCAAGAAATCGACTTTAAAGAATTTGTATTAATTTATTTGCATTTTATTGAGGAAAATAAGTAT
>CM040980.1:19687134-19711000 GCA_022985145.1 Pangasius djambal
GGTAAACTACCACATTTAAACACTTGTTTGTTATACCAAAAAGGAAATCTTCTAAGCAGCAGTTAAATGGAATGGTAAGGTATATCATGTACATTTTTAAAAACACAGTACAGTTCATTATGTATTTTCTGAAATGAAAGAATCCTATGCGAAAATTTGGTGTAACCTTTTAAAACCCAATATCATATTTTTTAAATAACAGCATATCTTGAGAAATATAGGTTGCATATAGACAGCCCTGGTATCTTTTAAAGCTTAGAATCTCATACTTTTCACCCACATCTCAGCTTTTATTTTATTAACATTACAAAAATCTTTGTATATCATGTAATTAAAGGTATTATGAATAAGTATGAATATCAATATGATTATTTTTCATGAAGCCATATTTTGAAATGCTGGACAAAATACCATGTGACCTTACATGTGAATTTAAAAAGTATAACACAGCATTAGTGATAAATTTATGACAATAGACATTTTATTTATTTATTATTATTATTTTTTTTTTACCTGAAACCCACATTAAAGTGAAGTGATGTTCTTCTGTGTGATGCTGATGTGGCGCTGTTGTTGCTTGTGTTGGTGAAGCAGGTGTTTAGGGGATTGCTGACACCTAGTGGTAGTAGCAAGTGTTGTTGAAAAAACAGTGTCCATCTTTTTTGAGACAGCAGTTCACAGATGAAAAGTTTCTGCAGTTCACAAAACAGTGATATAGTATTTGATATAAATACCTTCACACCATGTTATTTCTTTCCTTTTCTTTAACTCTCCGTGTGCACATACCGAACTGTGGAGTTTGGCGCTATCCTGTACAGCTTGTATATACAGGTGGAGCTACAGTTTTTCAGTTCTCCAAAGCTGTGCTAGACTCCTGTTTTTATTCCTGTTCTTTCTCTTCACCACAACTGAGTGTATCCTTTTAATTCTCTGTCAGACCTGTCAGAGCCTGTGACTTCTCTTCAAGCTCTAGTTGCTAGCTTAGCTTGTTAGCTTACACTCCATGGTGGCCCAGATAGCTTAGAGTGTTGTCATTGTTGTTCAGTGGCTGGCTCATAAAGAAAAAACCAAACAAACAAAAAAAAAACACCCTTTTCACAGCCCTCTTCTGGCTAGCATTTGCAACTCTTTGGTGATTATTAAAGTCGCTGCAACAGATGGTAGAGGCTAGTCCCTCCACCTAATTCTGACAGCAGGCCCAAGAGATGGGAAAGCTGTCCATCGGTCTTATTTACATGTTGCATCAAGTGTGCCTGGCACAGTCCACACTACGAGAAGCATGCAAAGCAACCTCACAAAAAAGTCTGCCCTGTGTACCAAGGCTACTCTTTGGGCCTGCAGCCAAAGAAGCCCGAGAGAAGAGAGTTCAGCCTTTGGAATCACACAAAGCCACATGGCACCAGCAGGTTACAATGGGTCAAACCAATGCTCCAATGTCCTCTGAAGGTCCACAAGCCTCATTAGAACCATAAGTATAACCAGCGCCTTAACAAATGTCCAGGTACCCTGGTCTGCTCCTTGGGTTGGGCCCTAATGGGTGGCGTCCCACCTCAAAAGAATCCCACAGAGCCCAACAGTGAATGGCAGGGGCTGCAGGTGGGACGCTTCATAGCCAGCAACTACATCAGATCAGTGGCTTCTGATAACCTTGTCATGGGTGTACAAACGCCAGTTCCGCGGATGTCCCAAACCCCCAAAAAATGCACCTCTCTGACCTAGGAAATTTATTCGCTCTTGGACAGAGACAAAAAAGTAGACCCTGCCAGTCAGCACAAGCTATTTTTTGTTCAGGATAGTGGATTCTGTCCTGTCCTGGTTCTTGACAGTCCTCCCCTTTTGTGCGTTAAACGTGTCAGGTTGAATTAGGGGCAGTACTTGTAGGGGAGCTACAGTGTGGCCCCCTGGTCACCTTGGAGGTACAACTTTACAGCTTCTTTGCACACTTGCTTCACTGCTCGGCATTTGTAACTATTTGAATATCTTTTGCATATGCAATTCACATCACCCTGAGGTCTCTTTTAACTCTTTTAGCTCCTTACACTTTAAATTGTATATTAAATATACTATATAAATGCCAGAAAATTGTTTCCCAGGAGCATGAACTATAATAAATGCAAACTATATGCATAAATAAGTAATGAATGATTAATCTAATGCCAAAAAAGCTGTAATTCAGAATAAATTACTGAATATAATGATTTTATAATGAGTTTATAATGACACTTTTGTTTTCGTTATTTAATATACTTCCAGTGAGTATGTCCACTTCAATTTTAGACACAATGTCTTTTGACTTTGTACTTATATATACATATGATCTTATATGAACATATCTATACACATACGTAAAACATATGTATTCATAAACATAAACAAAGATGTGCTTAAAAACAAAACTGATAGGGAAAAAAGTATTCAGACACCACAAATGAACAACATTAGTACTTTGTTGCAAGGCTGTTGCTGGCAATTACACCTTCAAGACATAGAAGTAATTGGCTTTTTGTGGTACTGTGGTTCAATTTTGGCCCATTCCTTGTGAAAAATCATCTTCACTTCCCCAAGATTACAAAGGTCCCTCTGATAGATTTGCAATTTTAAAATCCTCCATGAATTTTCAGTGGGATTCAAGTCAGAAAAAAGCCTTCTTTAATTGTTTGGCTGTATGTTTGGGAGAAACATAAAGTTAAACAGCCTCAATGTCATGATGTTCCCACGTCCGTACTACAATGTGGGTGTGGTGTTCTTGGAATGAGATCACAACCCTTGTTTTTCCACACGTGATGAGCTGAATTATTGCCAAATAGTTCTATTTTTCTTTTATCTGAACAGATTGTGTGTGCGTGTCTATATATATATATATATATATATATATATATATATATATATATATATATATATATATATATATATATATATATATATGTATGTATGTATGTATGTATGTATATTAGATAATGAAAGCAAAAGTGTCTGAATACTTATTTCCCCTCACCGTATGAACTTTCACGCCTTGTTTGACGTGGACCAATCAGACTTTTTCCCTAGTTCAATCTACTAGTAGTTCAGTTCTGACAGATGAGCACATCACCAATACTCTAGAGTGAACCAGACAAGCAGTCTGTCAAAATCTCGGTCCTTGTCCAAGTGAACCAGTTTGTTACTAGTAAGAACACATTTTTACAATGGTTGGCACCAGAATTGCATGAAAGGGAGTAAATGCTTGTATCGCTTTTGTAGTTTCATTGTCAGCATTCGTCTTGACTGTCTAAGCAGTGCATACTGTGCATCCTGCCAAAAATGATGAACGCTAATTGTTAGCAGTCTCAGTAAAATTATATGCAAGTTTATAGATTTATTTTATGGGTGGTTACAGTGCCACGGTTAATCATGGTGTATGATCAGATACTTACCTTAATGCTGACATTTTCAAAATACAGATTGAAATGCATTTCCATCCATTACAGTCTACCTATTGTTACATTTTTTTACCCAATGAAGATCTTTACTCCAGTGGTTCTCAACCCTATGATGTCTGTGACTCCCCATAAATGTAGGTTGGATTTTGCAGCCGCTTCGCTTTGGGCAGGAGAAGTGGACTGCACTGAAAACCCTAGCTGTATAATCCGCTTCTGTTGTCCACGTTACATTGCTATCTCTGCTGCCGCTCCTAGCATGTTCATAATTTCATCATACATGACGGCTGTCGAATGCACAGAAGAACATGGCATTGCTGACCAGAAGTATATGAGACAAATATCCAGTTTTCCTCGCAGCCACTCTTTCTTTCAGCTTACAATGGCAGTGTGATAAATACCGACAACGTAAGAGATTTAATGGAAAAATCGTTCTCAAAAATAAGCAAAGAACAACAATTATGGGATTTCATTTTTTTGTTCCCTTTTGTTTTTTGTTATAAATACAAGAATGTGCAAAGAGTCTCTATCCTTCTTTCTATATTTTATAGGATTGAAGAGAAAAAAAGACTTAGTTATTATATTGCTTTAGTTATTTGTTCTGTACTTATCACCAGATCTACAGTGGAAGGCATCTCGCACAGTTGATTCCCTCCCTAGCATGCCACGTCACTCTCTCTACATCATCATCGGTGCACTGTGTGTAGCCTTCGTCCTCATGCTCATCATCCTCATTGTTGGAATCTGCCGCATCAGCCGTATCGAGTATCAGGCGTCGTCTCGTCATGCCTATCAAGAGTTTTATAACTGCCGCAGCATCGACAGTGACTTCAGCAACGCCATTGCCTCCATACGCCATGCCCGGTACGTCATACACTAATCACATATACTTATCTCTTCACACACTTGTACTCTTATCTCAGCATTCATTTATCACAAAGTACATAATAACATTTATATATCCTCATGTAGAATGTCAACTACACTCTACACAAAGTCAAGACAGATAAACAGACAGAGAGAAAGATCAACAGACAGACGGACAGATAGTGACAGAGATAAAGAGATGCAGACTAAAAAAGAAAGCTAGAAGGAGAGAGAGAGAGAGAGAGATTGGGACAAAGAGAGAGTGATACCATCAGACAGTTACAAAGAATGAGTGCATCAGAGGGAGGGAGAGAGAAATTTAGAGTTAGAAAGAGATACAGATGCAGGTAAAGAGACAGACACAAAGTGTGATGAAGTGTGTGTGTGTGTGTGTGTGTGTGAGAGAGAGAGAGATTGGGACAAAGAGAGAGTGATACCAATAGACAGGTACAAAGAATGAGTGTGTGTGTGTGAGCGAGTGAGAGAGAAATTTAGAGTTAGAAAGAGATACAGATACAGGTAAAGAGACAGACACAAAGTGTGACGAAGTGTGCGTGTGTGTGTGTGTGTGAGAGAGAGAGAGCGAGAGAGAAATTGGGACAAAGAGAGAGTGATACCAACAGACAGGTACAAAGAATGAGTGTGTCAGTGGGAGCAAGAGAGAAATGTAGAGTTAGAAAGAGATACAGATACAGGTAAAGAGACAGACACAAAGTGTGACGAAATGAGAGACAGAGAAACAGAGAACGAGAGAGAAAGATTGAGGGAGAGAGTGAAAAACAAACACAGAGAGCAGGACAGGTTGTATGTGGTGTAATATATTTTGATGTTTTATTATTTTGTTCAGGTTTGGGAAGAAATCTCGTCCAGCCATGTACGATGCCACACCCATCAACTATGAAGACTTCAGTCCAGATGACAAACCGCTTGTCACACTCATCAAAACTAAAGATCTGTAAAGCACATGCGTGCACACACACACACACACACACGCACACGCACACAAATCCAGCCTTTCCAATTAGCTGATGCCAACCATTAAGTATTTATTAACCTTAATAAAGGTCTTAATAAAAAAATTTAATTAAACTATAAAATATAATATTTAGATGAACTTTGATATTAAATAGATCTATTTTACCACTGATATGCATAATCTGCTAAAATTTGTGTTTTATAGCTGTATTTATCAGTAAAGGCCTTTGTTTAATTGCAGAAAGAAGAACTACAAAGAGCATAAGTGTCCCTAGTTTTGCACACTTAGACCTAGTCTCCTTCAGTAAAGCACTGGTATTGTAGGCTGTAATTTTGGCTTTGTTCCAAACACAGTTAGTGTTCTTACTAGAACGTTTAACGCGCTGTCCAAATGCTAAAGTATGTTCTAATGAAACCATTCAGTGGGAGGGAGTGTTTGTATTACCTACAATGCACTATGTTAACACTGAGAAATAGCTGCTAGCAGTGAGTCATTTTCACACATGCAACATTCTGTTTCAGAGTATATAATGAAATAAAACGTAAAGTTAAATAGTGTATCTGTCTGTAACATATAGCTAAAGATCACGTGTATAATGTCCCTGTCAGGCTTTAGCTGAGTGTGCCGATTTACCTACAGCATATGATAGCACAAAGTTATGCCAGTGTAGTGAGCGTGCTGGTCCCCCGTGACATAATCCTTAGGAAAGGACCCTTAATTTGCAAGTTGTGATAATAGTGCTGAGCTAGTTAGCTATATAGTTTATGTCGTTAATGTTACTACACTGTACACTGCTTCTTGATGTAAGACTTATTTTATGTAACATTTTATTTTACAGAGTGGTGGTAGCTACTACTAACTACTAAACTAGCTAGTTGTTTAGCTATTTATACTTAGTTATGTCAGCAAGGTAACTATATTCAATATTTTACAGATATTAGCTAACTAGCCATTTATGTTTAGATAATGAACACCAGTGACAGTCCCTTATTGTAACACTAGCTAACTTCATTGCAAACTAGCTACCCTTAGCAAACAGCTACCTATTTTTTATTGACTAAAATATATTTTTCAGTGTCTTTGACATCAGACCAGGTACAATGGCTTGCTGTACTATGAGTCTTCTGTGTGACACAGTACACTAGCCATTTTAAGGTATCACGATTAGGGTTACTTCTAATAAGAACACTTATATCAAACTTTTGGGACAAAGCTTTTGTGCAAGTTTAAGTAAAAACAAGCTCTAGGCTGCCTTAAACACTGCATGGCTAGACTCGGTGGTTTCACAGTTAACTTATTTGTAAGACGTTGCTGAATGTTTATCTAGTGTTCTCTTTGCCGGAGTCTTGTGCACTCATCCTGGTGGTAGAAGAGTGTTAAGTGCCACTGTATCGTAAATAACTACTTTTAACCACTCTCATTCACTTGGTTTACTGAATTCATCCACTATAACTATTGATGTAGCTATGATTTAGCAAATGATACCTTACTACCTATTCCCTACAAAGTGCATTATGCAAAGTTCATTCTGTCCCAACAAGGAACACTAACCTACTGAAGTGCACTGTGGGATTTTGTCAGCACACTACATATTTTCCACTGCACTTACAAAAATGACTCCTGCATCTCACTATGTAGTGAATATGGCATGGTTTTGACATGTGGTTAGCTTTAATAATGTTTAACATTTTTTTTTTTTTATTGAATGTAAGTCTTGTTTTACTCTATCCTTTCTGTCCTTCATGAAACTAAAATCAAGAACAGTAGTTTTGTTATCTGTGAGTCAATACTGGCATGTTCTGTACAACTACATGGTGAGTACTGTGCAGTGTGAGGGCTTAGTGATCAAGCCAAAAACAAAAAAAAGTCATATTACATACATGTGATTTTTCTTCATTAAAAGCTTAAATGTGACTTTTCTTTAATTTTCTTTGATTTTGTTACACTTTGTTGAGAAAGGAGGGAAGGATATTTCAGAAACTGCTGGATGCACACTCCTGGTCATAAGGAGCAGATCAGTAGAAGATCACTGGGTGATGACTGGTGTTTTTTATTAGACATTGGAAGTCCACTTTACTTTAAAGTATTTTGTTAGTTATATGAGCTGGAAGGAAATCCCAACACATAATAATAATAATAATAATAATAATAATAATAATAATAATCTTCATTTTCATAGCAGCTTTTATTTAAATACTTTGCATACAGTAAAAGGTCAAAACAATGACTACACATCATGAAAACTTTATTTAATAAAATATGTCCAGAGACCAAGGATAGACCAAGTGTGTATTTAATCAGAATTGAAAATAAGTGTTTGAAATGCCGTTACAATAACAGTAGGCCTGCCTCAGCTGAGTGGAGTGCTTGGGATAGGTTATACTGTTTCAGGAGATCAGAAAGATATGGAGTGGTACATAATGGTTTGCTGAATTTTATCACTTATGAAAAAGTCATTGAGAAATCATTGTGGAGCAATTTGACAATCATAAATAGCCTGATAATTTCTTAAATTAGATACTGTGTTAAGTAAAGACTTCATATTGTCCTTTTGCTTTCTATCACGTTTGAAAAATAAGCTGTTCTGGCTGAGACAAGGGCTGGATGGTAGTTATTGAGCTATTACCTCCATACTGTTAGGAAGACCTACATCTCCACCTAATTTTCCATCACTTTCATTCACCGTCAGGGGATTTGCTTGATGATGTGCAATTATTCGCTGTACCAAGGGAGGGATCTTCTAATTATTGTTTATCTCATATGAGATGGTGCCCCACTGTACATGGTAGTTCTTAAAGTTGTATTTAACCCCTCAATTATTCAGTTAAGTTGGAATCTGTCACATGGTACACTGCAGTAACCTTAGATTATCTCTGACTGCTGCAGCTGGGAGTGGTGTAAGTGCACGTTTCTTACGTAGGCAAGTGTCAGAAGCTGCGCATCAGAAAATTAAAACAGTGATTAGTCATATCTTTGTTTAAGGGGACAGTGAGTACCTTGTATTTTATTGATGCCAAATGTCATAATTAAATCTGGAGTGTGATTAAACTTATGCGTGGGACTTAGGGTGCCTATGCCTAATCTCTTCTATTGAAGCATGTGTTCAGAAGACACTCTGATGGATTTGATCTAAAATGGATCATAAGGTTTTGTACAAATGTGTGGAGTCCAGCTCGAGTGCACACTGTCATTATAGCAAAAAGGGGAAAAACCACATACTAAGAAACTCAGAAACTAAGAAATTCATGTAAATCTTTCAAAGATTCTACTTTACTTTTTCAAGTTGTTGCCATGATGTGGTGAGTCAGTGTTCCTCATTGGCCTCCCAGTTAGCATAGAGATTCACACCCACACCAAGTAGGGCCAGCTATGTTAGGACTGGTGGCCCTATCTAGATATTAATTTAAATGCATCTGCAGCGAGGATAGAGAGGAAGAGAGACAGCTCTCTCTTAATATTCCCCTGCTCTTCTGTAGGCAGGGCAACCGAATTGCCATGGCCTGGCCTGGCCTCCCAAACAAACACAGGAGGCATGGGGCCGTCACTTCTCCCTCCCCAAAAGGGTTCCTCCATGGGACCTAAATGTAAAAAGACAAAAACAGACTTCTGCCAGTTTCCAAGCCTTCCTCCATTTTTCCTTGCATTCCGGTGTCAAAATAATAGCCAGCCATTCCCAAGAACCAGCAGAGTTCTCGGCGGTTGGTCAGCACTGAAAACCAAGGATGGCTTCTGCCTTGGCCTCAATAGGCCACACCTATCCCTGTCCTATCACCTTGCCCAGGTATGTTACTGTGGTTTTCCCAAACTCTCATTTATTGAAATTCACAGTAAGGTTAGCTTCAGCTAGATCTATATACAGTTGCTGAATCTGCTTGAGATGATAACATCATCCAGGTAGGCATCACACCAGGTAAACCAGACAATACCAGGTAAGCCAGAAAATGATCAGGGGTGACAAAAACTGACAGTTCTTTTTCTCGGGCCATTAATGGCACTTGCCAGTAACCTTTGAGCAAGTCTTGAAACTTGCTGACATATATAGCAGAGCCGACTCTCTCTACAAAGTCATCAAGCAAGTTAAGTTTTCTATAGTCTGTGCAAAATCTATATGATCCATCAGGTTTTTTAACAAGGAGACAAGCTCCATACACTAAAATTTGGCTCAGCCAGGTCAGGAGCGAACAGATCTTCCACCTCTTTTTTTCTATGTCTTGCTTTGGATAATTTGAGACCCTTCTGCTCATTCAAATAGGTAACAACTGCCCCTGGGATATAGTTCTTCAACTCTTCCAGGAGAACCAGCTCCTTCAGCTATTCTTTGGTCTCAACTCTTAAGGCAGTACTCCAGTGATCAAACATAATCTTGCTTTTTTTTCCCCCTGGAATGCCATTTGTTTAAGCTTTAAGTCACTGGCCTTGCTGGATGCAGTCAGTGTTTTTTTTATAGTCAGATAGGGTTTTTTTTTAATGTCATGGAGCATGTGACTGTGCTAAAAATTAACCAATCACTTTCAAACTCATATTCAAAAGTAATTATCACCCACCTGTCATCAATTAAGTGATTCCGATTTATCCCAAACAAAGATTAACTGTGTCTGTAGGATTTTCTTGCATGGTTTCATCGACTGCTGAAGCCGTGGTCCACAAACAGCTTACAAAACATGTATGGGATCTCAATGTCAAAGGGTATCGATCAGGAGAGGGGTACAAAAGAATTTAGAAAACATCAGATGTACCATGGAACTCCGTGAAGGCCATCATCAACAAGTGGAGAAAATGGAGCATCGCAATGACATTACTAAGAGCAAGATGTCCCTCCAAAATTGACAATGCTATGGTTAAACTGTTATTTATTAGCACCTCTGGGTGATGTGTAAATATGGAAGAGAATGGGGGAAAAAAATCATGGAATGATAATCATGCAAGTTTATTTACATCACAGCATCTGTTTTCTATACATTTTCAAAAAGTGGAGTGGCCTATTGCAGAGGTGAGCATCAGGTTCACAGTATCCCACAGTCCCAGTATGATGGGATGAAGGAGAACAGGGGGTTACTAAAGGTAAGCACTACAATGAGGGGTTGATAAAGGTAAGCTTTCCTTCTCATAAAACTGCTATTTTGAACTCTGTGTCACAAGTGGACATCTTATAATTTAAAAAAGGAGTTTTCCTTGTGGGGCCATTTGTCTCGTCTAAAAAAAACTGCTTTTTTTTAAATTTACAAAACTGCAGCTTTTATTAGAAAAACTAAAATAAATCAGTCAAATGTTTTCCTTCTAATTACTGAGCTTTATGTTACTTAGTCCTCAAAAGTGTCTGAATGTGTGAACCTTGGTCAGAGAATCCTGAAAGTTCATCATCCAAATGCCATTGGCTTTATTTTACACACATGTTCAGGACCAGCAAAAATTTTGGGAATGTGTACTGTACAATGGACAAAGCAAAATGAACATGAACCACACATATGTACAGACATACTGTGGGCACACAGACACTTTTGGAGCCTTTTGGACCCTCTTTCAAATATTCAGAGATTTTCTGGGGATAGGTAAGGACAAAAAGGTGTCCAAACAGTATATAAACAACAACTATCACACACACGTTTCAGAGTGTGACAAAATTATGTCGTTTTTTTTGCATAATAATCATCTTTCTCTCTCAAATGGATTATTCAGTGATACTGACATATCACCGCTACCATTCACAGAAAAATCCTGTGCAGGGTTGCAGGGAACCTGGAGCCTATCCCAGGGGACTTGGAGCACAAGACAGGGGACACCCTGGACAGGGTGCCAACCCATTGCAGGGCACAAGTGCACACAGGGCAAATGTGCTAACCACTAAGCCACAAAAGGTTTCTTTTTGGAAAGAGAGAAAATTGGCATAGGCACATCTTAATCAATCACATTGCTTATCTTGGTGATCAAATTTTTTATGGACATACAGTAATTATAAAGTTACTTAAAGTGGAGAGTAAATGTAGAAGAAGAGTACTCCTTCAGCCTATCCTTTAAACTGTGGACTAAAGCAGAGACATTTACAATCATGATTAGGACACCCTATTAAATATTCAGTTCTTCATTAAGAAATGTCAACATGTCAATTTCTGATCTTGTTTTAATTTGTATCTGTAGATGAAAGTGATGTAATTGCATGTAAACAACAAAAAATCACTTTGTTTTCACTTAATAAACAAAAGAAATCAACAAAAATGAGTATTTCAACTGAGGAAAAAGTTAGGACACCCTATGCCCTAATAGCTAGTGTTTCCCCCTTTGGCTGAAATAACCTCAGTGAGACGTTTCTTGTAGCCATCTACCAGTTTCTGACATCGACTGGAAGAAAGTTTCCCCCACTCCTCAATGCACAATTCTTTCAGCTGTGTGATGTTTGAGGGGTTTCTTGCATGCACAGTCCATTTCAAATCACCCCACAGGATCTCAGTAGGGTTTAGATCTGGGCTTTGACTTGGCCATTCCAGAGCTCTCCATTTTTTACTTTTCAGCCAGTCCTTGGTGGATTTACTGGTATGTTTTGGGTCATTGTCATGTTGCAAGGTCCAGTTCCGCTTCAGCTTCAATTTTTTGACAGATGGTCTCATGTTCCTCAAGCACCTTCTGATACAATGTAGAATTCATAGTGGATTCTGTGATGGTGAGCTGGCCAGGTCCTGCTGCAGCAAACCATAACACTTCCACCTCCATGTTTCACAGTTGGTATGAGGTTATTTTGTTGAAATTCTGTATTTGGTTTACGCCAAACATGCCCTCTGTTATGGTGTCCAGATTATTCAATTTCTGTCCAAAGCACATTATTCCAGAAGTCTTGGCCTTTGTCTACGTGTTCTTTGGCAAACTTCAGTCTTGCCCTCATGTTTTTCTTAGACAGCAAAGGTTTCCTCCTTGCACACCTCCCATGATAATTAAAGTTGTGCAGTCTCTTTCTGATTGTAGATTCATGCACTTTGACATCAACTGTACAAAGAGCTTGCTGTAGGTCCCATGATGATATTTTAGGGTTTTTGGAGACTTCTTTAAGCATCTTGCGGTCTGCTCTTGGGGTGAATTTGCTTGGACGGCCCGACCTGGCCATGTTGGCAGTTGTTTTAAATGTTCTCCACTTGTAAATGATTTTCCATAGAAAAAAAGCAGAAATATCAAAATTACACAGTCTAAAGCACACAGACATGCAATCGCCATAGACAAACATTGGCAATAGAATAGGTTGTACTGAAGAACTCAGTGACTGTAAATATGCCACCTTTGCCACATGTCAGTCACCAAAATTTCTGCCCTGCTAGATTTCTGAAAATTTCTGCCCCAGTCAACTGTAAGTGCTATTATTGTGAAATGCAAACATCTAGGAGCAGCTCACCCATGAAGCAGCAGCTCACGCAAACTCACAAAGCTGGGCCGCCAAGTGCTGAAGTGCATAGTGCGTAAAAATCTCCTGTCCTCTTTTGACTCACTCACTCCAACATTTGCATCACTCACTACAATTCCAAACTGCCTCTGGAAGCAACATCAGCACAAGAATTGTGCATTGGGAGCTTCAAGAAATGGGCTTCCATGGCCGAGCAGCTGCAGACAAGCCTAATATCATTATGCACACTGACAAGCATCGACTGAAGTGGTGTAAAGCATGGCACCACTGGAAACGTGTTCTCTGGAGTGATGAAGCATACTTCACTATCTGGCAGTCTGAATCTGGATTTGGCGAAGGCCAGGAGAACGTTACCTACTGGAATTCATAGTGCCAACAGTAAAGTTTGGTGGAGGAGGGATGATGGTTTGGGGCTGTTTTTCAGGGTTTGGGCTCAGCCCCTTAGTTCCACTGAAGGATAATGTTAATAGTACAGCATACAATGACATTTTAGACAGTTGTGTGCTTCTAACTTTGTAGAAACAGTTTGGGGAAGACCCTTTCCTCTTCCAGTATGGCAGTGCCCTTGTGCACAAAGCGAGGTCCATAAAGACATGGTTAGGTGAGTTTGATGTGAAGGAACTCCAGTGGCCTGCACAGAGCGCTGCCCTCAACCCCATTGAACACGTCTGGGATGACTTGGATCGTGATTGAGAGCCAGGCCTTCTTGTCAAACATTAGTACCTGAACTCACTAATGTACCAGTTGCTATTAGAATCACCCATCACACGATCTTAATATAAATACACCTGTTAAAGAAAGCTCACAGAGTTTGTTAGAGAACATATCTAAACAAACAGCATCATGAAGACCAAGGAGCTATCAAAACAAGTCCAAGACAAAGTTAAGTTATGGACAACGTTTCTGTAGTATGCTGTGATTTAAGGCAGGTTGCAAGTGTGTAAACTGAGTGTGTGTTTTATTAAGGGAAATCTGAGAATCATTATTACGAGTATCTATAGCAAGGAGCAGAATACAGGCAGGCAAAATTAAACATAATAATAATACAGTGCACAGTCAAAACCAGGAAGTACAGGACAAGGAAAACAAGACTAGGACTTAATGCTACAAAAAGGCATGAGAAGATGTAGCACAATGGTGTATAAGCAGACAAAATGTTTTACTGACTCTGAATCAGGAGTTTTGATTAAACAAGTGTATTTGGTTCTCCTTGTGATGTCACATTCAAAACATGTAGTTATGCAATAGTTTGGCTTGCTGTCCAAACGTCTGACTTTGAAACTAAATTTCCTGGCATGTATTACAGATCCAGGCATGTACAAATCCACCACTTAAGCACGAATCAAACCTCTACAAAGCTCTGATATTTAGTATAACAGCACTGGTTCATTTCACTGTTCATCTCACTCTGCTTGTCTGTGTTCACTAAATAAAATTACAATTCTAGAAATAGTTTGTAACATTGAAACTGTTACTTGCAGCTTGTCATTTTACTCAGAAATTGGAAAACTCCTCTGTCCTGTAGACTTTCCTGGGCTGACAAACATGACTGTTACAAAGCGCTTACAACTGAGACTCCTTTAATAAATGTTAAATAAATATCTTCTAAAAAAAAAAACATCACCACATTAATGATTATAGATTTTACTTCATTAAATAACGACACATTTTTTGAAATCGGTTTATTATTAGTCTTGTATGAAGTGTCCACAAGTCCCTGTGTGTGAGTTTTTACTATAGAAACAATAAAAATTAGTACGAGTCAATTAATGTTAACCAATCTTTCATGTTATAGCCGGAACTTCTCTCCTCGCTATGGCATAAAAAAGAAATAATCACAGTCGCATTCACGCTGTTGTCGTGAATATCTGCACAGCTGTGATTACCTGTGGCTGAGTCATAGCCATTTTGATTTTCACTACAACAGCACTCTAGCTCGTGCGATATTGCTTAATTATACAACAGTTAGTTCCGGTCTACTGATTTGATTGGCTATTCCAAGAGTGCTTACATTTTCTATAACCTCACTGGGACCGCTCGTCTGTGCTCACCACATAAAATTCCACTTCCTAGTTTGAAACCATTACTACAGTAGTGGACTTGGCAAACAATATTTTGAGGAATACAACTTTTGGCTTAAAATATGAAAGCTCATCAGCTGAACACCAATGTTTCCCAGAAGCACCTTTAACGGGAATGTACTGTTGTCTTTTACAACAGAATAACACTTCAGCCAAATGCAAAGGGTGGAAGGATCATTCTGGACACAGGATCTTCACAATAGATGAATTTTATTTGCAGAAGTTCTTCAGATGGAGAAATATGGCAGTGTAGTTGGATTTCTGTTTCGGCCTTGTCCCATAACTTGTCTCCCTTTCTGTCTAACTAAATGTGTGAAAGCCTACCCAATATATAACAAGTTTTTGGGTTTTATGTGATAACATTTTCAGACAGGCTTAGCTCGTTTACAGGCTTAGCTCATTGTATGATAAACGGGTCTACCACTTATCTATCTCCTTATGTACATTCTATTCACTTATCTTATGGCGTGACATCAGGTCAGAACACCCTGGTACAGAATACACTCACAAATAATAAGAATCAGCATAAAGAGAATGAAACAGATTTTTAAGCATAAGAGAAAGTAAAGGAAAATCAAATAATGCCATGGTACAAATCAATGTGAGCTAGCTAGCGAGCTAGCCGATGTACTACAAACAGAGCGTGGCTTCTTCGGGATATATTTCTGCTAGAGGAGCAAAAATAAACAGAACATTTGGCCATATTGTGTCCAAAATGTTGCTTACTCGATATTCATTTCTTGTTTGTAGAACTGTTGTATAAAAACAATATTGCACTCGCAATATTACCGTTCTACTGAATATTGGCACTGCTGTGAACACATACGGCTGTGGCGAGTAACAGCCATTCTGATATTCAGTATAACTATATTCTTGCTCGTGTGATATTGCTTAATTATCTGACATTATGACAACTAATTGGCTAACTAATATCAAAGGCCTATGTGACTACATCTGCTTCCTCCTTTTGCCAAAAGCTTAACCAATAAACACAAGCCAAATATGACTGAAATACAACTAAGCAACTAAGCAAGATTACGAGAAAATTAATTCGAGATCATGAGAAAATTAATTCGAGATTACGAGAAAATTAATTCGAGATCATGAGAAAATTAATTCGAGATTACGAGAAAATTAATTCGAGATCATGAGAAAATTAATTCGAGATCATGAGAAAATTAATTCGAGATTACGAGAAAATTAATTCGAGATCATGAGAAAATTAATTCGAGATTACGAGAAAATTAATTCGAGATCATGAGAAAATTAATTCGAGATCACGAGAAAATTAATTCGAGATCATGAGAAAATTAATTCGAGATCATGAGAAAATTAATTCGAGATCATGAGAAAATTAATTCGAGATCATGAGCGAACCACTCTTTGTCGTGATCATGAGAAAACAACTTGTTCTATCAATCATGAGAAAATTAAGTTGAGATCACGAGTAAACAACTTGTTATGCTGAGATCACGAGAAAACAACTTATTTCAAGATCACGAGAAAATTAAGTCAAGATCATGAGAATACAACTGTTTGTTATGTCGTGGTCATGAGAAAACAACTTGTTATGTCAAGCTCACAAGAAAATTAAGTTGTGATCAGGACAAAACAAGAAAAAATAATAATGCATGGAATCTTAGGGCTTCTGTAAATTGCTGAACTGAAAACCTAAATATTTATTCGCAGCTTCTGATTAAGTTGGGGGCCCTATTTAGCCCCGGGCCGTGGGCTACAGCCAGCTTTTTCCTGAGCATAAGTCCGGCTGTGGTTCAAGTGTCAGAGGAGGAGAGCAAATTCCATTTTTAACCATAATTTACACAGACACTGATGGGAACCTATGCCACATAGTTTTCTGGTTTATATAACCCTATAGGAGCTCTGGTTAGGAGGCCTGAGTTCACACTGGTTGTCTTAGCAACACTGTCTCGCGTCAGCCAATCACATGTCCTCTCTGTGCACGGCCTAATTAATATTCATGAACTTGTCCCGGAAGTTTCTACGTTTAAAATTCCACATGGCGCCACTCGTCTTTTGTAATCCACCCGCTCCTAAAATGTGAGTCCGTAAACAAAGCGCGCCCTCTGCTGGACAGTGTGAGAGCACACCTTCAAAAGCAGAAGGAGGTGGAGGAGGAGGAGGAGGAGGAAGAGGAGGAGGGAGGAAGAGCCGTATGGTTTCGCAGGCGGAGCTTCTTCCTCCAGTACCGTTGGAATTCGCTGCGTGTATTTTGCTGGAAAGAAAAAAAAGGAGAAAGCGCACAGAGGAAGAGGGGAAGAAGGCAGATGTGAGCTGGAGGAACCCGGTTAAATCCGCTACGATGTGGCAGCCTGCGACTGAGAGACTGCAGGTAAGCGGATCCGCGTTTATTCTGCATATCCTCCGCACATTCCAGCCAGCCAACTGTGCACTCACTCCAGCTCCAGATGTTCAGCACACGCTGTGGCAAAGCAGGCGCGTTTGTACGATCTGTTAAAGTAACGCTCCATCAGATCGGCTCCATTGTGGCCTTTAACCCAGCTGGCGCTTCCAGTCACACCGACTTTCTCCTTCTCTCTCCTCCTGAAGCAGAGCAGGGCTCCTAAAGCGACATCTCTCCCTCCTTTCCTCCTTTCCTCCTTTCCTCCCACCATCATCATACTGTTCTGCATGCAAGGATGACGAAGTATTCATATTACTTTCTTTTTTGACAAGGAAGGTTTAATATACAGGAGAAATTTTTGCTGGAAAAAAAAAAAAACCCTAATAGAATGTGTAATGGTTTTAATGGTTATAATGGGAACTGTACTGGTTTTAATGGAAACTCTAATGGTCCCTGTGGGTCTCTACTGGTAATTTGTTGCCTTCTATTGGTGGCACGTTATGTCTAGTGGATACCATTAAGGACCAGTAATGGGAATAGTTTTAATGCTTTGTAATGGTATTTGTAGTGGAAACCATTAGAATTTCTGTGATGGTTTCCATTGTTTTTTTGTTTTCTTCTTTTCACCGGGGACTTAAGTTGTCACTAATGCACTTAGACCTATTAATTCCACCCTGTTGCTTTTAACAGCATGCTGTACAGCAATACATGTTACCCCCTGCTACCTAAAATTTAGCTAACAAGTATTAATTATGACTGACGAGATCATGGTTATTTAAATGAAACTGGTAACATATAGACCATAAGAAGAAATACAGACAATTACACAATAATAATAATAATAATAATAATAATAATACACAAAATGCATCATGATACCTTAAGAACGTAAGACACAATATCACAATATATAAGGATTCTACATAAGAAGTACCAGCAAAATAGTAGTGCTGCATTAAAAAAATAAAAAAAAAAAACCTATAAAAACTAAAACTTCAATAACAATTTTATGTATTTGCTACAGAATGTATGCATTATCTTCTCTTGGTGTTATTATATACTTTAACATCACATCAGTTACTTATTACTGAATTGATCTGTTATAAAAATAGCGACAATATTCGATATATTCGATATATTATATTCAATATAAGGATTTTTGATGTCATTTGTCATGACATTGATATCATGTAAGGAATAAAACACTGTGCTTGCGAGAACCCAATCAATGACAAGGTGGTGTGAAGCTTTTTTTATTCCTCTTATACCACAGCAATTTGTGAGTGACTGCAATCTTTCATTTATTCATGAAAGACCCAACATACTAACAACAGTTTACAGTTAATGTTTTTGACTGTCCACTTTTTAAAAGCATATGTTTATTATTAAGCTTAGATTATGTGAAGAGTCTGCCGTGCAAGTCCCTGTGAATGAACTGTTACTATAGAAACGGTAACATATTGAAGGAGCACATTAATGCGTGTGTGTGGTATAAATAGATTTGGTATAAATTGTCATGTCATCCAGCCCAAGTACAGTAGCATAAATACATTACCCCAAGAAACAGAGCTAGCTAGCTAACAAAGGAACGTAACAGAGAGTCTACAGATTTGCCGTTTTCAGTAAAAGACTGGTATCAGCACAGAACGTTGAATAACTGATGGTACAAAAGGTTTGAAAATCAGGACACATTTAATTCAGTACAGTCATAGTGCTAATACATTTCACTGTTCAACCAAACGAAGAAGAGTTCCGTGTACGTTAGCAAGTTAGCAAGTTAGCAAGTTAGCTAAAACCTCTTATTACAAATACTAGTTACGTAGCCAGTAACTGATTTATATGAACTACAGCAATCTTAATAGTTACAAAAGACTGATTTCAATTAGTTAGTGTTTTATTTCCTAGTGGTATTTTAGGATTATAATGTAGGCTTATTATGTAACATGATATGTATCATTTTATATATAGGTTTGCTACCAAACGGGCAGTAAAATGGTAGCATTGCATTAACAAAGATTTTCAATCGTTTTCAATGATACTTTTATTTAACGTGTCCAAAAAAGGGAGCAAATCTGTTTTAAATGTACTAATTTTAAAAATTCATCAAAAAAAACATCAAATCAGCTTCCAATCATAGTTTGCAATTGCTGTAAAAGTACCGATCATACCCGGTATATCTCAGACAAACGTTTTGTGACGGTTTTTCACAGTATCAATATTTTGCCTGCTGGTGGCTTGCTGGCCATACAACTGCATATATCACTTATAGTAAGAATCAGAAGAAGCAGAAGAATCCTGGCTTGAAAGGGTCGGTAATCTGGTAATGGAGCTTGGTAATGACAACAGAGGTTTTACCGGAGACACTTTGGCGTCCTCCCCATTCTCCTTCCATGTTTCCTGTTTTAACCAGACGCCTGCTATATGTAGAAGTGCCCTTGCTCTACGACACACTGTAGTGGTGCTATAGTGGTTCCTTTCTAGGGTAGAGGGGGGCTGACAAACTGTACATACACCACATGGCCAAAAATTGTACATACATACTGTACATATGGCCAAAAGTTTGTGGACACCTGACCATCACACCCATATGTGGTTCTTCCCCAACCTGTTGCCACAAAGTTGGAAGCACACAGTTGTATAGAATGTCTTTGCTTGCCGTAGCATTACAGTTTCGCTTCATTGGAACTAAGGGTCCCAAATATGTTCCAGCATGACAGTGTCCCTGTTCACAAAGGGAGCTCCATGAAGGTTTACCAAGGTTGGAGTGAAAGAACTTGAGTGGGACCTTGCTAGACGTCAGTCCCTGACCTCACGAGCCATGCTCCAAAATTAGTGGAAAGCCTTCCCAGTGAATGGAGCTTATCATAACAGCAAAAGGAGGACTACGTCTGGAAAGGGATGTTCAAAAAGCACATATGAGTGTGATGGACAGGTGTCCACAAAGACAGGCATCTGTCAGTAATTATATACCTAATGTGACCCATATGCTAGGTGTACCTGTGACCTGGCAACTCCTTATGGATGTACGTTGCCCCAAGCCACGTTTTTGACCAAGAGTTCTAATAAAAAGTCTTTAATCAAACACAAATCTAAAATATAAATAAAATATAGTATCTAATATCTAAAATATAGTCGTGCTCTACAACAAACCTGGTTTATCATCTGTTCATTTAGTGTTAAGCGGATTACTGTTATTCTTATTAGTATTAGTGTATTATTGTTTGTGTATTAGTGGGTGTTAGAGCAGGAAGTTCGCCACATGGTGCTGAACATCAAGAGTTGGAATCTCCTGATCTACCCCACATCTGTTTACAGGCTGTGTGTGTGTGTGTGTGTGTGTGTGTGTGTGTGTTTCCATTTTACACAACACTAAGTTCATTCCTCAGTGAGGGTTTTGCCAAATCTTCTATTTTTACCTCATGATTTTTCCAAACTAACAATAGCTGGCACAGAGAATTGTAGCTGTCATAAGAAATTCTCGTAACTTCATGCTTTTGCTTTTAAATTAGTTAGTTTGGACTGTTTGGTTTAACATTAATAAATAAAGTCTGCACACTGGTTGTGTTACTTCTGTTAAACCTGCTGTTCCTGAGGATGTCTCTCAGTCCATCATGTTCCATAGCGCCACAAAATCACTTGGGAATTCGCTTTATTCTTAAAATCAGTTGTAGCTGACAGATAAGATTGCGCAATTATCCCACAAATGATCATTTCTTATTGTTTCTGATGATATTTGTAATTGTGATTATTGCATTTCAATTTAATGAGAATGTATCAACCATTCCAGAGCGCAGTTTTGTTCACGGTATGAGACTTATACGGAATTTGGGAAATTGCGATGAAATGTTTGGTGATTATGGTCACATGCGAGTCATGTACTGGTCTGGTAGAGAACGGGTTTTCGTGTTACTTTGTCCCTTTATGAGTGAAATGGTGGTGAATGAGTGGTATTTCCATGTGCTGCTCTTTTAATGCACTCCAGATGTTCGGAGTGAACTTACACAATCACCCCCCAACTCTCTCTCTCTCTCTCTCTCTCTCTCTCTCTCACACACACACACACACACTCACAGACTCTGCAAAGCCACAACAGGGCCGAATCACGTAGTAAGTGATCCGGGCGTCATCATTCTCAGTTGTGCGGCAAAAGAATGGTGGGATTAAATGGTTTACACACCACATGACATTAATTCACTTTACAGGTGTGTGTGTGTGTGTGTGTGTGTGTGTGTGTGTGTGTGTGTGTGTGTGTGTTTGAGAGAGAGAGAGAGAGAGAGAGAGAGAGCACAAAGTTCTTGTGGTATGTAAACTCAACATTATGTGCTGTAATAATCATTGTTATTACACATTACGATTTAATTTATCTTAGTGTGTAGACAAAACACATTTACATCTGTGTGTGGAGAGAGAGAGAGAGAGAGAGAGAGAGAGAGAGAGAGAGAGAGAGAGAGAGATTTCTTTGGCTGTGAGCTGAAACACATTTTACTGTTTTATGTTTGGTATGCAAAGGAATGTGTGTCCAGACGGAGTGTCTTAAATTATCACATAAATGTTACTTAAAGTGTGAAACTTCTCATGTAAACAGGTGTGTGTGTGTGTGTGTGTGTGTGATTAGATGTAGTAAAACTACTTCTGATCTCCAATTACGCATACTATTTGACTGATTACATTTCCTTCATTCTGTAATGATCCCAGTCCAAAGCACACAACAAAGAACAGAATAAATTCCTTTTCATGTGAAGTTTTAAAAAATGTATGTATTTTTAAATATCAGAACCTTCCCATTGAACCCCACAGCATGTTGGGTAAAATTTCACCTGATGGCTGATAAGGTCATAATGGGTGTTATGCAGCTGAGCAATCAGCAGCTCCGCTTAAACACACGCCCGGTGGAACTCCACTCTTTTGATTTACACAGTTCTGAATTTGGAATGTAACACACATTCACTGTAATCTGTAATCTTTCATTCGTTAGTTTTCTTTACCTCCTTCCATCATTCATCCCTTCTCAACTTTAAAAATGGAGAGCTTTTAAGAGTTTCTTGTTGAAATCGCCACATCAGGAACAGAAAATAACTTTTTTTTTTTTTTAATTATGAACCTTAATATTTTAAACAAAAACTTTTTACATTTTTATTTGTGATACTTTGGGACACGGTTCGTAATGACAGTCACATCTGTGTAATCTGGCTTTTTGCCCTTCAGTCTGCCACTTGGAATCTAGTATTACATTTTTTTTTTCAAACATTTGTCTTTGTATGACTTGGCATTTCCTGTTTGCTGTGGTTGGACAATATAGCGTGTGTGTTTCAGTGAAATGTGTTTTTGGGGGAAGTGGGGGATTTAGTAAGTGTTTGGAGAATTTTATTGGTCAGCTAGTGTGTGTGTGTGTGTGTGTGTGAGAGGAGTGTGTGAGAGAGAAGGTTATGCTTTTCTGTATGTGATGCTGACCCACATTCTCTTATTGGCTAGACAACAGATTGAGCTGTTAGAGCTGAGAGATATGGCCAGATAATCATGCTATTTCATATTATGGGTGGTTTTAAGGTATTTGACAGCGTTTCATTTTGCATTGCCAAATTAAATGTATCGCTCAAGGACAGCAACGATTGAGTTTACCAAAGTTTTGGAAAGTGTTGAATAATATAAAATTGAATATTGAGTAAAAGAAGGTGGACCAAGACCCTTCATACGCTCCTACATGGGGTTCGGAGTGTAAAGTGCATGTACTGCGTAAGTACATGGGGATTTTGTAAGGAGATGCTAACATCTAGGACAGCAGCTCTATCGCTGGCACACACACACTGATTTTTTTCTCATACACAGATTTTTTTTTTTTTTCTCTGTATGCACCCTTGCTTTTTTGTCCTTTACAGGGTTACCTTGACAACCACTGCTGCCTTGCCACAGCCCGTTGCCATGGCGGTGATGAACGGCAGTGTTTTTGGCAATGTTCTCTCTTGTTCTGTGCTTTCTCGTACAGTTGTTGTATTACGAGCTGTCCGTGATGATGTTGTATATTATAGCATGTCTCATTTATTCTTTCTGAATCTTCCTTCTATTACCACGGTGATTCATTTATGATGTCGTTGCTACAGCAACCACTGGATTGAACTGTATTTATGTGTGCCTGTGCACATGTGAGTAAGTTATGAGTCAGATGGGAGGGATGGCTGCTGTTTGTGCTCCTCCTGCATCACAGTTTCTGTGTATTTGCTGCCACACTATGCAATATATGATACAGCACAATATTTCACATGCACGGTAGTAATATTTTGTACTTGCCTTGAGAAGAAGGTTGTGTAGGTGTGTGATATTTTTGGGCACCTTTTGATCCTGTAGAGCTTTTAGGCTGTAGCTCTTTAAGGCTTTAGGACTGTAGGGCTCCAAGGCTCTGGATTATAAGGCTCCAGGAACTTTGCATTTTAAAGGTTTGTGACTGTTGGTCTGTAATTCTGTAATGCTTTAAGGTTTTAAGGTTTTAGGAGAGTAGAGCTTTCATCTGTGGCTTTAGAGCTGTAGGCATTTAGGAATGATAGCTTTAGCGCATCAGGGTCTTATGGCTGTATAGCTCTAGGGCTGTAGAATATTGTCATTTAGGAATATAGAGCTTTAAAGTCTTTTGACAATTAGGCCTTTAGTACAGTAAAGATTTTGGGCTCTAGAGTCTTATGGATATATTGCTATAGGGCTTTGAGGTCTATTGACTGTAGGGCATTCAGGCTTTAAGATTTGTGCTTTATGGCTATAGTGCCTGAGGGCTTAAAAGTTGTATAGTTT
>CM040980.1:19711100-19740106 GCA_022985145.1 Pangasius djambal
CAAGCTACGCATGCACTTTACTGGCTACCTAAAAAAAAAAAAAAAAAAAAAAATAAATCAGAGCTGAAAGAAATATTGTTTTATTTTATCAGACCATACCATTGCTAAGCCAGTTTGTTTACTATGTTCTGAAACTGTAGTTGTATGTACCACAGCCAATTTCAATTTCAACTTCCCTGCTGTCTGCAATCATTCTGTTACCACCATCCGTAAAATCTTTGAGCAGTGAAAAGGAAGCATCTTTGCATTTTTCCTGGAACTTTTGCGGATGCTGAGTTGATAAAGTCGTGTGCACTTGATGTGGTGCAAGAAGGCTTAAGGCACAAAGAAAAAACAAAGAAAACAGTCGTAGACTTTTTGAGGTAAGCACCATTACTGGACAATACTGCAGTGAAAAGAGTGGAAATTTTAACAGAATGCCTGTGTACTCTGATTTAAAGTTCAGATATTCTGACAGGACAGCAGGAGGTTGTTGTTAAAAAAAAAAAAAATGTCATGGACATGGGCGAAGTCCATGGTTGGACAAACCAAGGGTCTGGTAAACAGGCTAACTGTTATTACCCGAGTGCTAACAACAATTCAGTGCATCATTTACAAATCAGTGCTCCAAACTGTGTAGGAAAAAGAAAGACCCCATGTATACAGTGAAGAAACTTGTAAACTTCATTTGTGGGAGTTCCAGTCTGCAGCATCGCATCTTCAGAGCTTTGCTGAAGGAACTGTCAGCAGAACATCATGATTCAATTCAATTCATTTGAATTTTATTTGTCTGTTGAGCAAGCCAGAGGCCAGAGGCAAGGAAAAACGAACTGAAACGACATGAGGAAGAAGCCTTGAGAGGAACCAAACAAAAAGGGAAATCATCGAATAGCAAGACTATAAATAATTACTCTAGAACCACAGGGCTAAATGTGTTAAAGAAAAGCATATTGTGAATAGTCCTGGGATGAACACAGGAGAATCTTTATGATTACAGCAGCATTTCTTAGGTACAGGTCTACAGTGTTCAGGTGAGAATCTCCACTGAAGCAAGAAGATCTGTTGCTGCATAACAATGTGCGTATGTAACACATCTCACTGAAATCAGCTTAATTTGTAATTGCAAGGCAAGAACCATACCATTGCGGATGAGGTACTTGAAGCTTCCCAGTTAAAGTTGGCCTTGTTCGAATGAGACTAAACTGCACTTTTCAACGCTGTACCAACAATGTGAGAAGAAGAAAATGCAAGAAGATTCCAGGATGTGTGATTCATAGTGAGGCTGTTAGAGAATTTCCAGGAGCGAATCGAACGCTTCATCCTCTCGTGAAATCCTCATGTTTATACGACAACCATTCACCATTTCTGCAGACGGCTAGTGGCCGAGGCCAAAAAGGTGACTTCCAGCTCTGCACCAAGCATCTCGTCAGCGGGAGATCTTGGAAATGTCAAAATCAGATTTGCTGAAAGAGCAACACAAAAAAAACGCGAGTGACTTGCGGGTAAACCGTGGGTCGGAAATGCAAGAGTGATCGTAATACTGATTCTCACAATATTTCCTTTCATCTGTGTCTGTCAATCTGCATTTTGTTCAATGGACATTATCAAAACCCAGGACATGGAACAGACTCTCCAGTGCACATCTGTATCTGTCTTTATATCACTACAACCTGCTGCTTTCACTTCTCTCACTGAATGATGTGGAAAATGTGCAGGTGGCAGTTAGTCCTGATTGTTTACAATAATAATATGCTATGAATATCCATCCGTTTTCCATACCGCTCATCCTACACAGGGTCACGGGGGGAGTCTGGAGCCTATCCCAAGGAACTCGGGGGACAAGGAGGGGGACACCCTGGACAGGGTGCCATCCCATTGAAAGGCACAGCTGCACACACATTATGGACAATGTGGAAATGCCAATCAGCCTACAACGCATGTCTTCGGACCTGAGAAGGAAACCAGAGTACGCAGAGGAAACCTCCATGTGCACACGGGGCAGATTTGGGATTTGAACCCCCAATGCAAGAGGTGTGAGGCAAACATGCTAACCACTAAGCCTATTATTTTGAAACTGACACACTGGCCCAAGGTTGTTAATTGAATGTGTCCGATGAGGAAAAGTTACTGCGGACCCCTGCTTTAAAAGATTAATGCTGTAACAGTTTAAAGTAAACAGTTACTCTAGAGAGTGAGTTGAGACATGCTTTTTCATTACATGCATTAAATGCATGCTCTTGTAAGACTACACTTTACAAGACCACATTGTTTCCCCTTCACTCTTCCCCTTCCCCTTTTTCTGTTTTTGTGATCTGTTTGATCATTTTTTTATTCAAGGAAAATCTGTCATCTCTGCAGATTTCAGATTTCACAATGCTTATGAAGAGATACAAGGGGCAGTAAGCAGATGTGCTTGTGCTTACAGTGCCCCTGTGCACAAAGCAAGGCCCATAAAGACATGGTTTGCCAAGATTGGAGTGGAAGAAGTTGAGTGTCTTGCACAGAACCCTGATTTGAACCCGACTGAACACCTTCGGGATGAGCTGCAACGCTGACTGCACCCCAGGTCTCCTCGCCCGACATCAGTGCCTGACCTCACTAATGCTCTTGTGGCTGAATGAACACAAATCCCCACAGCCACGCTCCAAAATCTACTGGAAAGACTTCCCAGAAGAGTGGGGGTTATTATATCACGAAAGGGATGTTCAAAAAGCACATATGGGTGTGATGGTCAGGTGTCCACAAACATATGATGTATGAGAACTTTGGAGATGGAGGCAAAGAACATCACTACTCCGCGACCCCCAAAAAATCTTTCATTCATATTTCCTTTTGCAGCGTTGTCGCGCTGTTTAACACAGACCAATCCTAAACCGTAGTTTACGTCTGTCGTCACAGTCAGATTTCAGCATGGCTCTGTAGTAGACTATCAGGTGAATCGATTTAGATTTGTTTTGACCAAATCTAATTTAGATTCTACTTATCCAGGTATTAGGAATTAACACACCCCTGGGAAATTTTCACTCTGTCTTTTCCTTCCTCTTGTTTTCTCCCTTCCCCATTTCAGTCTCTCTCTGTTTCTCTGTTACTCTGTCTGTTTTTCTCGCTGGTGTGTTTGGTGAGATTCACGTTCTCTCTCTGTGACCTGTTAAACCCATCACCATCACACACATCACGTGTGTGTGTGTGTGTGTGTGTATGTGAGAGAGAGAGAGAGACTGCTTTCACTCACCTGGTGTTCTACTTAAATGTTTTTCTTATAACACACTGTCCAAACTCCAGTTGGAGGTAAAACACACACACACACACACACACACACACACACACTTATTCTGGAATAAAAATGAAACTTAGTCAAAATATTATGAATAGAATTCCACAGAACTGCTCTCCTACTGAGACGCACAAACCACTGTGTTACGCTTGCCGCCTTTCTCTCTCTTTCTCTCTCTCTCTCTCTCTCTGAAATAGCTGATTTAGCTTGGACGTGTTTCCTGTTGTTTTTCCCCCTCTCCATTCTCCTTTCTTCTTTCTATTCCTCTTTTCTAGCATCTAGCTTCTTCTTTTGCTCTGCATTAACATAGCTTGCGTGTGGTGTGTTCTGATAGGCTGACAGCAGTAGGAATGATGATGCACAGCACACTGCGGAATCTACTGAATAAGTCATTATCAGAATACCATATCATGCACTTTTTGTTCTTTATCAGGTGCTGTGACATGCGCAGCGTTAGCAATGTGTATGTTAATTGCTACTCTAGGATTACTGCAGTTTCCCGCTCTGTGTAGCGGACAGGTGTGTATTAGCATGGTTCACTGTGAAGCTGTACAGCTAGCAGATGTATCATGAATCACTGATATGGAAGCGTGTGCACGGATTTGGCCCACCTTTATTTAGCGAGTTTCTTTTGATTTAGCTGTGCATTTCTCTTGAGAATATTTAGCTAGACCTTTTTTATTTAAATAAAAGATTCATTTTAACAAAAACAAAGTATGGGTGTTTAGACATCGGTGTGAGTTTGATGCATAATTTGAAAAAACAAAAAATGCAGTTTAATATTTAAAGCTACAGGATGTGACATTTTGCAATTTTGCTGTCTCTGGTAGAACAGTCTTATTGCAAGCTGTTCACAGACTGCCACTTGCTATGGTTACACTCTCATGCATTCTCCCTCTCTTTCCCCTGATTGGCTGCCAGCTCTTGGCTGTCACCTTTCACTCAGGCTTCTTTCATGCCTAAAGTTAGGGCATTATCATGTTTGATATGTCTCAGCTGGGGTATAGTGTATGTGTACAAATTTCCCATTAACTCACAGCAACTCAGGAACATCATATTATAGAGTTTTTTGTCCACTGTCTCAATAATCATGTTTTTTATTAGAAAAAACAAGATGGAAAAAAAAACGCTACACACTAAAGCTTTAATAGATCTCAACAAAATAAACAAAATGTAGTCCTAACAAATGAATAAAGAGTGTATAGAGGTAATATTATTGGACTCATATGTCTGTATATTTAGGCAGAAGTACAAGACATGTTAATCTTTGTGTGTGTGTGTGTGTGTGTGTGTGTGTGTGTTAGAAATTAGCATAACAAAGAAAATAAATTCAACCTGAGTGTGTTAGGCCTGTTCTTTTTCTCAAATACTGCTTTATGAAATGATCGCTGATATAAAAAAGTGAAAGTAGAGCTGGACAATAACATTTCATCCATTTGATTGAGTTTACTGATGAAAATTCAACATTGTCGACAGTTTTATTTCAGTTTCACACACACACACACACACACACACACACACACACACACAGTTCAAGTCACAGCCACTCACTTGCAAAACACCACTTTCACAATAAGGATCAGTGAATGTGTCTGGAAATTCTGGGAATTTACTTTCCAGAAGGAAACTGTCAAACAAAATCTATTTTTTTTTTTTTTTGCAATGACCTTCTCCTTTTTCTCTGTCTTTTTCTCTTCGTCTCTCTCTCTTTTGCTCTCTCTCTCTCGCTCTCATGTTCTGCTTTACTTGGATAGCTGTTTTGTGTTTAATGTTGCTGATCCAAAGAAAGAATAAAAATCAACTATATAAACAAATGAACCCATTTGGAATATAAAATGGCTAAATCAGTAAACATTGAATAATAGTAAATAGTTAACACTGTCAGATGAACTCTGTTTGATAATGCCAAATTGTTGAATGTGTACATAACCTTGTGTAGATAACCTTGAAACTCTTTCCTCGTAGCTCTGGCTCTACCCATTGCCCACATCTTCTAACTATTATTCCTAAGTAGTTTTATATTGTGTTATGTTGTGTTGTAGTCTCTCTCAGTGTGCTCATATTCCTGTGTTATTCTTCTTCTGCCGATTAAGGGTATTCTGATATTACACTAGTTTAGAGAAGTTTAGAGAAAACTACAAGTTTAGAGAAGACACGATACAGAAGCCTTGAGTATCAGCTGATATCAATACTCATCCGATATTTCTTTCTTTAAAAACGACTAAGCTCTGAAATGACTGAACATACAAAAAAAATACATATTTATCTATTTAGTTAAACTCTTTCACACAAAAGTCACTTACATGGCAAATGATATATTTACATGGCAAATATAATCAAGTATAAACTATAAATATAATAAAAACAATTCTACAAAAAAGTACTATCATTTCTCTTTATATGTAAATATTTCCAGTTGCAGTAAACTTTCTCCAGAGTGGTAGAAAGACATTGAGTACTGGCGGGCGATATGACAAAAATCTCACCTGAAATTTTGATGATACAGGAAATATGACGGAATATGTATCGCTACAAAACTGCCAGCAGTGTTGATTAAAAATTTTAATAATATTGTTATATTTTTTTATAGATATCCAGCCTTGGAGGTTTTTACATTTTGAAAACAGTGTTAAAGTGTGGACAAAAGACCGAAACATTGTGCTTTTTAAGCGGTATCTGCATGCCATGTGATGGAGTTAGAGACGGATGCAGTTGCAGTAGAATTTTATTAAAACTGGCAAACTAATCCAAAACTTGAGGCAAACTCATAAACAGGAACAGGCAAGATTTCAGCAAACAGCAAACAACAATTCAAGGTCAAGATCCAGAATACAAAAACCAGAATGGCAGACATGTAAACAAAAGGCTTGGTAAGTTAGGTAATCGTACACTGAGCGTGACTTCGCAAAGAGTCATTGTGAGAGTCAGTGTATATATAGGGTGAGGGTGGGATTGGAAACAGTTGTGCCTGATTAGTATTCGGGTGAATGGGAACGTGCCAGTGGAGTGTGGTGTTGGGGATTGTGGTCCGCGGCGGCCATGTTTGTAGGCCGCGGTGTGTCCTGGGAAGTAGAGTTCCTGGTGGATTCCGGCATTGGCGTGACTCGTGCTCTGTACTACAGGAGGTGATAAAGTACACATCAGTGTCAGCAAACTGCAGCTTATGTTTGCATTGCGTTATGAATTGCACTGTGTTACAAACAGAATTAAACGGAACTTGTTGTTTAAGTTCTGCATAAAACGATCATTAATTGATTCATTCACTCATCTTTTAATAACTTATTTGTCTTGATTAGGGTTGTGGTGGATCTGGAGCCTTTTCCAAGAACACGGCGTGAGGCAGGAATACACCCTGGATGGGATACATAGAACTATCTAGAACTATCTATTTAGCTACTTTTTTTTGCTTATGGATTAAAAAAACATGTTCAGAACCCAGATGTGGAGGATGCTGTGTAATGACAGTGGTGCTATCTTAGTTAGCCAAGATCCCAAGATTATTAATGAAAACAACTGGATGTTTCATTTTGCAGTTTACTTTTCAAGCAGAAGAAAAATATCAGCATATAGCCAGGAACAGTCATTCCACAGCATTATTACATGCTACAGCATTTTAGCATGACAATTTTTAGCATTTCCTAATGATTATGGTTTCCCAGATCGTCCATGATTTATTTATTTATTTAAAATTTTGTTACAGTAGTGGAAATCACAACTCTCATTATCAATGTTATTATATCTAGGGGTCCAAGCACCAAAGTCAACTCAGACCTGTCTTCTATCAGTGGAAAAATCAGGAAAAGAAAGCTCTATGGCTCCAGAAAATATTATTTGAAGAATGTTAAATAATGTTCACGAAATCCATACATACTGAGGGGGTCCATGGAATATATTTCATTGTTAAAGGGGTCCCTGGCCACAAAAAGTTTGAGAATCACTTCATTACACACAGTTTCAGCTCTGGTGAGCCTTTTGAATGGATAATGGAGCATAATTTTTATGAAGCCAAATATTGGTAAATGTTGTCCATCATTGCATCCCATTAAACTGCAAGAAGAATTTATGATGCGTATGAAAATGTTCTCGTGAATGCAGCTTTAGAAGCCCTGTGTCTCTTTTGTAGGCTATACTTTTTAATCTAGTTATCGATTGACAACTGCTGTTGATAAACAAAATTAAAAATGAAAAGATCAATGCTTAATTATGTTCTCTCTCTCTCTCTCTCTCTCTCCCTCTCCCTCCACTGCTTTTCTCAGCATTTCCAGAACATGTTGAAATCAAAGCTGAATGTTTTGACACTGCGTAAAGACTCGTTACCGAGTGTCATCTTCCATGAACCGGAGGCCATCGAGCTCTGCTCCACAACACACACCACTAAACCACGCACACACACGGGTTATAAGGTACGACAGACACATACACACCACAAAAACATAAACACACCATGTATAAGGTGCAGAAACTAGTGAGATAACAAGTAGTACACACTAGATTATCGTAGTGTTTATATATATATATATATATATATATATATTGTAAAGAATGGTAAAGAATATGGTGGCAAGTGTGAATTTTAGGATAGACAATTGTGACAAATTGATACCGAAATGAAGTGAAAATCAATTTTAAATCTTCCAAGATATCAAAAAGAAACTTTTAAGCAAAAGAACTTTTCCTCTATGAGATGCCAATCCATCGCACCATGCACACACACATTCACACCTAGGGGCAATTTCATCCAATGATTTCAATTTCAATCAATTTTCATCCAATCCACCTCTACTGCAAAGAATGACATCAAGTGAAAATATCTTGAGTATATTAAAGTTTATTACAATAAACTAGATTACAATAAATCTGATACAAGTTTATTAAACCTAGTTCTAGACATTTTTGCTAATTTCAAGCTTGAAATAGTCTTGTTCTATTGGCAGATAATTTTGCTACTTCTAAGCATTTATTACTAGAAAGAAGCAAAATTATCTGCAAACAATAAGAAAAGTAAAAAAAAAAAAGTATTAATAATATTATATTTGGTTTATGGTAATCTTATAATGGGAAATACTAGATAGATTTGACTGTATTCAAGCTGTTTTCACCTGCTGTCATTTTTGCATTGTACTAGCATGTTTTTGGGAGGTGGGAGGAAACCGGAGAACCGGAGAAAAGCCCCAAGGACATGGGGAGAACATGGACAGAAACTCCACACAGATTGTAACCCAAGCTCAGGATCGACGCTGGGACCCTTAAGCTATAACACAATGCTACCCAACGTGCCACCACGCTGTCCACAATTACATACAGCTATTTATAAATATTTATCCCTAACAAAAATATCTAGCCAACCCTGGAGAAAAACTGAAGCTAGCTGTCTAATGTTACAGTACTACAGTTAAAACTTTGAAATGTAACGGAAGAAAAGGTCTTTATGTTTCACCGCATTTAGGACACCTGTGTCTTTCTTCCTGTCGGTCTCGCGCAAGGAAATCTGGAAAAGTGTGTTCGTCTCCTGCAGAGACACTGTCCATGTCAACACTGCAAATCAGCCTGTTAGAATCAAACACACACACAAACACACACACACACGCACACAGATGGAGATACACTTGGGGTGACTCAGGTATACAGTAATGGACTCAATAGTAGGAGTGTGTGTGTGTGAGAGAGAGAGAAAGAGAGAGAGAGAGAGAAAGAGAGAGAGTGTGTGTTTGTGTGTGTGTGTGTGTGTGTGTGTGGGGGGGGGGGGGGGTGTTAGGATTGTTGTCTCTTGTGTTCCAACATTCCAGGAAGAGAAAACTCATCTGACTCTCTGGAGCAAATCATCTTCAGAGAGAGATATTACTGCCATTTCCTCTTGCAGCTCACAGCAGGTCTACAGCAGGACAGACAGAGAGACAGACAGAGAGAGAGAGAGAAAGAGAAAGAGACAGACAGACTAACCCTACAATGGATTGTATTTATATGAACCAAATATTTGGTCTCATTTATCAATCTTTTCGTGAAGTTGTGTGTAAATGTTTGCATAAGCCAAACCGAACCAGACTAAAAATTCAGACGGATTTACGAACGTTTTGGAAAAGCTTCCAATCTGCGTGCGTATGTTGACGAACGCCATCACTCGTAAATTACCAGGTGCATGCATGGCACAGCTGATTTTGCATTTGCATGTGGAAAAAAATCGATAAAAGGCAAAGCTGAAATGACGAGCGAAAGGCAAAAACAGACTTTCTCAGAAGTAGAAGTGAAAGTTATTTTTCACTCCTGTCTATGCTAAAAAAGGCATGTTATCTGAGTACCAGCAGCTGAAATGCCAAAATCTAGAGCCAAATTACAGGAAAGATGAATTAGTTGTGAATCAAATGAGGTGAAAAGTAAATGTTTGTAAAAAAAAAGTTTATCTACTATGTTTAATTATACAATTTAACTATACAAATAATTTATACATTGTTTATATGTATATACACACTTATACACCACCTGAGCCAGTCTTTTTATGCTGATTTATGTTAGCTTGCTTTATTTATTTTTCCATTTTTTTTTATTCTTTAGTTAATGTCATTAATGTGAAACAATAGTTTTATTAAAATTTGTGTATGTAACTGAAATACACAAACTATTTTGTTTGGTGGGTTACATTAGTTAGCCTTCTTATGCATAAATGTACGCACAACTAGGAGCATCCTACAATAATCTTATCTTATAAACATTTTATAAATGAATCTGTTCCTATCCAGATTGATAAATGAGGCCCATTGTCACAATCTACAATGCGTTCTGTAGTGCACTCGTGATATCTAGGAGGTACAGATATGTGAAAACTGTGCATGGCCTATTTAGTGAATAGAGTGTAATTTGGGACACGTCTCCAGTGGATGGCGTAGTAATGACGGTAAGATGTTTGTTTTTTTGGTGTTTATGTAGCTCTTTTAGTAGTTTCAAATGTATCCACACTCACAAATACTGTAATTGCAAGTGCAAGAAACCGAGAGAAACAGACGGATGGAAGAAGAGGAGTGAGACAGAGCCAGTTCAGATTTAAGCTTTGTAATTGCAGACTAAACAAACTGTCTGAAAATGGCACACACACATACACACATGCTAATGCAAATGACACCAACACCAGTTGCTCCACAACGTGTGTGTGTGTGTGTGTGTGTGTGTGTGTGGGGCAGATTTGTGTCTCTACCAGAAACACACTTCTGTTTCTGTGAACTGTACTTAGCTCTCGCTATGTGTCTCTTTTAGGTGACCTATCTAGGGAAGGTGACAATCCCTGGCTCCAAGTTCCTCTCAGGCTGCACTGAGTCTGCCGTGGTGGCATTATGGGATACAAAGTGCTCATCAATCGCCATGGATGCCTTGCTGGAGATCCGACCTTTCCAGGTGCGTCTGCACCACTTGGGCGGGCGGAGTGAGGCGCCAGACATTCCAGTGGAGACATTCCAGGTGGCGCGGATCGCATACTGCACGGCAGATCATGAGGTGAGCCCGAAGGTGTTTGCGTTCATCTACCGGCAGATCAACGAGGACCTGACATTCCAGATGGACTGCCATGCTGTGGAGTGTGAGAGCAAGCGCGCTGCCAAGATGCTCGCTCACGCCATGATGGATGCCTTCACCAAGACCTTCCACTCCATGCGGACCGACGGGCGCATCCACCAATCAGGACGCGAGATTCCTGAAGACTCAAATCCAAATCCTGATGATGGCTGAGGCTGAGGCTGAGGGCCGAGGAGATGGGACCTGTAGGGGGAATGTGTGATCCCATCTCTGTTTCTGTCTTTGGTGGGAGTAAAGAAAAAGAAATCAAAATGTTCTCTTAGCTCGCGGCTAATAAATAATTGCATCACTGCAGCCATATTGCTCACAAATCTTGTTATTGTTCTAGAATGTTGCAATGAAAATTTTGATCTAGAACACGTATTAGAACATCACAACGGACTGTTGTTCTCAACGGCTGTGATACTATATTGTTTCCGAATGGTGCCATGGTTGTTCTACAATATTGTGATCCAGGTGTGTTCTAGAATACTGTTATAGAATACTGCATTTAGAATATTGGGGAATATCGTGATAGCGGTTCTGGAATATTGGATTAGGACGTTGCTCTCAGATTCCATCACATGATGGAATGTGGTGTTAGATGAAACATTGTTCAAAATGATTACACGCCTTGTTCTAGAACATCTCAATGAAACCCGTTTCTAGAATATCGCAACCCTTGTTATGGAACATGTATCTAAATTATTTTTTAAAAGTCAGTTTGTTTTACATTGTTTTTGAACAGTGTTCTTGAATGCCTTGCTTTAATGTTGTTCTAGAACATTGTACACGTTGTTCTAGAACATTGTTTTAGAATAGCGCAAGCTTTTTATGGAGCGTCAAATATTGGGAGCGTTGTTCTAGAACTTATGAAAGATTCTTCCCGAATATTGCATCACGATGCAACGTTTGTTTTAGAATGTGATGGAATGTTGTTCTAGAATGTTGCTAGCATGCTTCTGGTACATTGTGATGGAACATTGTTCCAAGGAGATGGTAAAGGACATGTGTTTTAGAACATTAAGGAATATTCCAGGCATTTTTAATGGATCATCAAATACTGTGTCACTGTTGTAGAACATTGTTATGAAATATTGCCCAGAATAGTACATCAGGAGGCAGCACTATTTTAGAATGGTGTGATGGAATGTTGCATACACCGTTCTAGAACATAGATAAAAAGTGGTTATTCTGGAATGCTGCTTCACCATATGATGATAATTGTTCTAGATTATTGTTTTAGAATGTCACGATTAACCAGAAGTGACAAGTCACTAGCCCAGGCACCCAGCATAAGCGGATAACTTGTCCATGCTATCATTTTTCTATTTGTAGTTCCCTGGTGGTCACGTAGGTTCTGGACGCAGTCCACCAGCAACAGAAAGAAAATGCCATATTGACTTTCAAAAAGCTATTTTTTAAAAACTTATACCCACGACGTTTACATTCTTTAAAACACGAACATAAAAGCATGTCAGATGAAATGGAAATACCTAATCCAGAAAAGAGCGTCACAGTAAATTCTGCCTTCTTGTAATTGTGAAGATCACAGGACAATCATAGTTCTCAAACAATCTGCATTTTCCTTTTTCTGCACTACAATGAAAAAATACTCAGGAGAACAGACTGGAAAAGAAATGTACCTATGTTAGTGTGGACTAGGCCTGTGGCTACAAAGAGTTGTCTTCAAGCTGGTAAATTTGAGAACTCGTCCATTTTCATGTCACTGCACATAACTTGATAAATACCTTGTTATACTTCAGGCTAAATTACATTAGCTCCCACTTTTTAGCCTAGTTAATAGGTTTCCAGACATATATATATCTGGGCTAACTAATGGATTTATGATTTGAGTATTCTGAATATTGTGAGAATTGGTCCAGTGCATTGTGATGGAATGTTCTTCTGGAGCATTGTATACATCTTTCTACCGCATGGTGATGAAAATCGTTACTGTTTTAGAATATCTCAGCAGATCTTTGTATATCGGGAACATTGTGACTGACCGTCCTGGAGCATTGTTTAATCACATCACAATGGAACATTGTCCCGAGGTGCCACCGTAGATGTGTTTTTAGATGATGAAGCATTATTCTAGAACATCAACGGTGAAACAATTTTGTAGTACATAGCTAGAACTTTGTTGTAGGACTGTTCATGGGCATCAGATGAATGATGTGATGGAGTGTTGTTGCATAATATTGTTAGCATCGTTATTGAACAGTAGAATTTTCAGAATGACCACGAACCTTGTTCTGAAACATTGGCGAAAGCTTATTTGAGAAGGTTAGATTGTTTTAGAATACAGTTGTGCTGGAATGTTCTAGAGCATTGTACAGTGTGTTCTACAGCATCATGATAAAACGTGATTAAAAATGCCAAGAGGAACGTTGTTTTATAACGTTGTGATGAAATATATTTTTCTAGTACTGCGAACATTCTATACTGTGGACATTCTTCTAGAATGCTGTAAAAGAATGTTGTTCTAGAATGACAATACATTCTTGAACATTGTGAACGAATACAGTTGAGGAAACAATAGCTCCCCATATACAGAAAGCCGCTGTGTGTTACAGTAACTGTATGAGCGGAGGGGCTTTCCTGTCTTGCATTCTCCTTAGCCAATAAGAATCTCCGGAATTTGTTCCCTCTTTCACACAATGTTCCCTGAGTAGCCGAAGTTCTTACCCAATATGTTTTTAGGATAATTGTTTTTTAACAGCCAGATATGTATGTGTGTGTGTGTGTGTGTGAGAGAGAGAGAGAGAGACAGCGAGAGAGAGAAAGATTTGTACTAAAGACCATGGATAAATCTTTACAGAACAGGTTTTTGACAACAGTATTAGGTGATGCTTTGTGTGTGTGTGTGTGTGTGTGTTTGTGGATTGAAGTGAGTGACAGATTTTTTTTTTCTCAGCTACATCAATTGCAGTGTGTAAATACAGGTTCTCCACTATGCTGTATTCAGTTGTAAAAGTTTTTTGCTGTTTTATTCCCTCTGCTTTGACCTGCCTGGCTGCATTCCAAACGCAAGTGTACGATACATGTGACTTTATTATGAATCATTCTCGCAAGTGCTGGTGACAGAACTGTGGTTTGGGAAGAATTACACAAAGCCTGGTACTTACTGCGCTAATTTGTGATCTACTTAAATCAGCACACGAGATATATATGAGCTACAGCCCTATCTTCCACATAAATAAGTTAAGCTTACGCACTGCATCCACTGTGAGTCAGACTGTATGAACCGCACAGTGAACAAGTTCCAGCCTTAAAATGGCTGATGTTCTTCTTAAGAACGTTAGACATGAACTCTAGCATTTGGGATGAAGCCTTGGCATGAGAGACAGTCCAGTTTCATACAAAGCTGCACACTTTTAATTTTAAGGTACCTGTTTTTTTTTTTGGTTATGTTCACATGATTTGTGGATATATTTTCTTGTACAGTTGGCTGTGGAACATGTTCACACACACACACACATACACACACACACACACACACACACTGCTCCAAATGAAAAATGGACCAGTAACTGGACTGAATATTAGTGGAACAGAGAGAGAAAGAAATCTATATATAAATATGATTATAAATTTATCTATACAGTGTATTCATGAAGCCTTTGTTTATACAGATGTATCAGTTCTCTATTATTCCAGTCAAATGTTTATAGATGTTTTTGTTTAATCACATGAAGTCAGTATTGTGCAGAGGAAGAATGAGGGTGCTGTTGTTTTCTGTGAATGTTCTCACTTCCTGCCATAGCAGCTTTAAATGTCTGGTGTGAATTTCTATCAAATAAAAGTCCTCACCTATAAACTCCTTACCAGCACTGGATAAGGTGTGTGTTGTGTTTCAGAAGGCTGTGTCAGTATGTTTCACAATGTTTTGTTTGCATGATGGAATATTCATTCATTCATCTTCAGTAATCACTTTGTCCTGAGGGGATACTGGATGCAAGGCAGAAGGTACTGAAGCATGGTAATCCTCATATGGCACATTGTGCACACATTCATTCACTCTTTCACACTCTTTCATGGTCCCAGGGCCAAACGTGGCCCTCAGACATATATTAACTGGACCGCTACTTTTCTCTTAGAATTGGTGGCTCGATTACCAATACATTGCAATATTTCCTTTCACCTGACCATGGCAGCAGACTGTGTCATCACACTTAGCTAAAATGCAAGAGACTAAAAAGTGTTGTAATTTCTACACCTTTCATCTGATTTGGATGTAAATACCATCAAGTTAAAACTGATTATTTAATTTATATATATACATATATATATATATATATATATATATATATATATATATATATATATATATATATATATAATATAAGATTAGTGGTTAGGCCTCGGCACTCTCGCTACCACATCCTGGGTTTGATTTCTGGCCAGGGAACCAACCCCAACCACTGGGGTTGCACAAGATAGTGCCAATCCCAAGCCAGGATTAAATTGCGGAGGGCTGTGTCAGGAAGGGCATCTGGCATAAAAACTGTTCCAAATCAAATATGAGGACCAATGACATGCTGTGGTGACCCCTAAGAGGAGCAGCTGAAAGAAGAAGAACAACAGTCAGGTCCGGAAGTATTTGGACAATGACAGAGGTTTTGTGATTTTGCCTTTACACAGCACCACAATGGATTTGAAATAAAACAATCAAGATGTGATCAAAGTGTAGACTTTCAGCTTTATTTTAGCCCACAAAAATATGGCATTTACCATTTAGGAATTACAGCCATTTTAAGCAACATACCTCCATTTCCAGGGGCTCAAAGGTATTTGAACAATTGACTGACAAGAAGTTAATTGACCAGGTGCAGTCCATTCCCTCGTTACTTCAAGACAAATGAAGCAGATAAAAGGTCTGGAGTTGATATCAGGTACTGAGTTGGCATTTGGCAGCTGTTCGACTGGAGCTACCAATACAAACTCCAAGGAGATCTCAATGCAAGTGAAAGAGGCCATCATTAGGCTGAAAAAAACAACATAAATCTATAAGAGAGATAGCAAAAACCTTAGGTGTGGCCAAATCAACAGTTGGGTACATTCTTAAAAAGAAAGAAAGCACTGGTGAGCTCAACAACATCGAAAGGTCTGGAAGACCACGGAAGACAACTAAAGTGGATGATCGCAGAATCCTTTCCTTGGTGAAGAAAAACCTCTTCACAACATCAACAGAAGTCAAGAATACTCTGGAGAAGGTAAGCATATCATAATCAAAATCTACATTCAAGAGACTCCTTCATGAATGTAAATACAGAGGGTTTACAACAAGGTGCAAACCACTGGTAACATTCAAGAACAGGAAAGCCAGATTAGACTTTGCCAGAAAACATCTAAAAAAGCCTCTCATGTTCTGGAATGAGATTCTTTGGATTGATGAAACCAAGATTTACTTGTACCAGAATGATGGGAAGAGAAAAGTATGGTGAAAGAAAGGAACAGCTCATGATTCAAAGTATACCACATCATGTGTCAAATATGGTGGAGGCAGTGTTATGGCATGGGCATGTATGGCTCCCAATGGAACTGGCTCACTGGTGTTTATTGATGATGTGACTGCTGACAGAAATAACAAGATGAATTCTGAGGTGTATAGGGCTATACTCTCTGCTCACATTCAGCCAAATGCTACAAAACTGATAGGACGCCGCTTCACAGTGCAGGTGCATTATGACCCTAAACATACTGTGAAAGCAACTCAAGATGTTTTTGAAGGCAAAGAAATGGAATATTCTTCAATGGCCAAGTCAGTCGCCTGATCTCAACCCAATAGAGCATGCTTTTCACTTACTGAAGACAAGACTGAAGGCAGAAAGACCCACAAACGAGCAGCAACTGAAGGTGGCTGCAGTGAAGGCCTGGAAAAGCATCTCCAGGGAGGAAACTCAGAATTTGAGTTTTGAGAACATGGGCTCCAGACTTCAGGCAGTCATTGACTGCAAAGGATTTTCATCCAAGTATTAAAATTATGGTTATATTTACAACTATGTCACTTTGTCCAAATACCTTTGAGCCCCTGAAAATGGAGGTACTTTGCTTAAAATGGCTGTAATTCCTAAATGGTAAATGCCATATTTTTGTGGAACCTCTTAAAATAGAGCTGAAAGTCTACACTTCGATCACATCTTGATTGTGGTGGTGTATAAAGGCAAAATCACAAAAATACATATATATATATATTTATATATATATATCATGGCTAATATATTTATATTATTATTTTATATTTATATATTATATTATATATTTACACACTGTTGCGTATGGGGAGCGAAGGCTATGCCACCTTCCCACATAAGAGCTACTGTAGCACAAATTGCTGAAAAAGTTAATGCTGGATATGATAGAAAGGTGTCAAAATACACAGAGCATCGCAGCTTGCTGCATATGGGGCTGCGTAGCCGCAGACCGGTCAGATTGCCCATGCTGACCCCTGTCCACTGCCAAAAGCCCCTACAATGGGCATGTGAGCATCAGAACAGGACCATGGAGCAATGGAAGAAGGTGGAATGGTCTTATGAATCACGTTGTCTTTTACATCATGTGGACGGCCAGGTGCGTGTGCGTTGCTTACCTGGGGAAGAGATGGCACCTGGATGCACTATTGGGAAGTAGAAGTTAGTTATTTTGACTCATTTCTGTGACAATAAAAACAATCTATATCATTTAACAGCATACTAACTCCTTGAAAAGGCCGAAATCTGGAGCCGAAATACAGAAAAGATGAATTACATGTGAATTATGTGAAGTGAAAAGAAAATGGTTTGACAGGAAAATGGAGTAAACAATCTACACCCAGGTGATCGTGGACACCAAGCACATCGTGCAGAGAAACTGATTTTTTTTAGCCCTCCCCGGCACTGTATTGGGAAAGCAGGAGGGTTTCATAATAAGTCACGCAGCCTGTGTGTATCCCATTTGTCATAGGTGGTGACGCAGCACACCGTGGAGTATACAGCATGTTACGGCTTGAGACATACCAGATCAGTCACTTATCGGTCACAACAGCATTAAAGGAAGGTGTTGTGGAAAACGGTACCAACTTAAATGCTGAGTCATTAAAGAGTGTTTTCTTCTTTTATGCAGTGGCATTCTTAATTGAACGTTTGGTCTTATTTGTCTTAATATATGGATTTATGTTGGCTTGCTTTCTTTAATTTTTTAAAAAAATATTTAACATTTGTTTAGATAATGCCATTAATATGAAGCAAATGGGTTTCACAAAGGTTTCATTACATTCATGAAACTGAAATCCACAAGCTATTTAAACTTAACAAGGTAGTCCATAGATAAAATTAGTTAGTCTTCTTATGTGGAAATTTACACCCAGTCAGGAGCACGTAGGATAGGGCTGTTTTTCATGAATGATTTTCACGAATATCAAATTTCTTGTGAATGATTATATAATGTTGAGGCCGAGTATGCCCGAAATGTCAGTTAATGTTAGTTTCTTGTTTATAGGACTGTTGTATAAAAGCAAAATCACACTCACAACCATGCTGTTGTATTGAATATCAGCACGGCTGTAATTCCCTGTGGCACTCGGCGTGCGGCCATGCTGATATTCAGTACAAGAGCACTCTTGCTCATGCGATATTGCCTAAATGTTTTCGTCTGGCACATAACAATATGATATTATTTGAACATTGTGACTGGAAGTCATAGGTTCTGGAATGTTGGAATGGGATGCTGTGTGTTAGGATATTGAGACGGAATGTTTTTTTTCTTGAACATTGCAGTGACGTAATGTTTGTTTTGGAGCATGGACTAGACATGGACTGTTTCTGGAACATGGTAGTGAAAGGTTTGTTTTAAAACTCTGAGATGATGGAATGGACTAGACATGGTTTGAGGAACTGTTTAAGGAATGATTGGGTTTTCTTTTGGAACATTACAGAGATGGACTGTTTGTTCTGGTGAAGAATTGTGGTGCTGAAAGTTTTGTTTGGAAACTCTGAGGTGATGGAATGATTGTTTTGGTACATTGTGACAGTGTAATATCTCTTCTGTAACATGATAATGAAATGTTGTTTTATAAAACATAATGGCGATATAATGTTATTTGTTCTAGGTCTCAGTATTATGTAGACGTTATTGAATGTTGACTGAACATTATCATAAAAGTATTGCATGACATCTCAAAATAATTGTTGTGGGCTATAATATCAGTTTCATTTTAGCAAGATTATGACTAGATTTTTTTTTTTTTTTTATCATATTGTGGTATTGTGCTGTTATCAAGATAGCATCATACAGTAATATGCCACCTTAAAATAGATGTGTGTTCCTGTGAGCCATAAGCTGGTTACCTGAGAGTATGTTCATCAATACTCTGGTTTGTTGTTTAAATGGACATTGGAGTCAAGTCCTCACATCATGCATTGGTGCCTGCTGTCCATTAAAGCAGCCTTCTTGTTAAAATCAGTGCCACATGTGAACACAGCCTTGACTATAACGCTGTCTGGACTGATTGTTATTCAGAAACCATGTGACATAATTATACAAAATTTATAATTACTGTCTGACTACAGAACTGGACACAATGGTGCTTAAAAAAAATGCCCCAAACAACCAGGTGTAGTAGTATATACAGTACATCTAGATCTTTGAAGTTATACTGTATGTAGAGACAACAGTAACTTTGAAGTTATACTGTATGTAGAGTACAGTGCTGCAGCAATGTACTGGAAGAGTTTTGTACTCTTCTCAAACTTTACATCAAATGCCACATTCACTGAGTCACCATTTGTCACGGCTTTGCCAATGTCATACAGACCATCAGAAGGCATGTTTATACACTAACACAGTCCTGCCAATGCAGTGTCGGCCATATTGTTGGCCACACGATGCAAGTGTGTGTCGGCCATATTGTCTACAGATGCTGTGGAGCAATGTTGCTGCTATTTGATATCACTTCCTGTTGTGCAGATTGAATAAGAATAGAAACCATATTTCACATGCATACACACATTGCATTTAACAGATTAAAAGGTTTTAATTAATCTAGGCCAGTATTTATTAGTTGAGCCATTTAAAATAATTCTAAAAAGGCATAAAATTTGTTGTGTCTTAAATATATTGAGTTAATTCTATTAGGTTTATTATAGCTAACCTTACAACATGAAAACTCTAGCAGCTTAACAAACTAGATACATCTATTTACTACAGTTATTACAACAAAGGGCAGTGATAGATCAGTGTTTAAGGTATTGGGCTACTGACTGGAACTGGACTACTGGAACTGGTATTGGGCTACTGATACAAGCTGCCAATGTTGGGCCTTTGTGCAAGTTCCTTAAGCCCTCGATGGCTCAGTTGTATCATGTCTCAATTCAAGAAAAGTGTCAGCCCAATTGGTAAACGTCAATGTTTTGGACCCTACAGAAAACAATGATCCCAGTGTCAATGTAGAGCAATGCAATGAAAGTTTTGCTTTTCAGTGTGGTACACTGTTCTAGTGTCACAAATCAATCAATACTAGAAATGGTATAGCATTTCTTATTTTCACATCTGTCATGGAATCGTCTCCATACAGTACTGCCCCCCAAGTGCATGATCGATGTACCAAATGAACGCGGGATACGGGCTACATGCGTTTCCATATGCATAGTAAAAATTAAGTATAAACCCAGCAGAATATTAAAATTAGGTGGAAGGATTACAGTGTATTAACTAATTCATCTTTGACCAGTCAATTAATTTTAAATGCAAATATTCATCTCATAGCACAACTAAAGCAAAACAAAGTATTGTATATTTTAATTTATGCTATGTTTTGCTGATTATGTCATAATGGCAGTGGTTAATGTTACGTGTTCTTTCTTGCCTTGGGGTGACTGAAGCTTTTAAGACTTATAGGTGGATACAGAGCACCTTGATAAGATCAAACATCTGAAATTCCGTAACACTTTTTTTACTATCAAACATCCTCAGACTGAACATTGGACTTGTGAAAAACTGAATTCATTTTCAACAATATAAGCTGATTGTCACCTTTCGAAATCGTGGGGTAGAGCAAATGTCCCATTTTACTTCCATAAAGTTATTATTCCACCTAATAACCTAGTTAAAAATGGGAACTAAAACAAGCACAAATAGAGGCCCATTGGGGCAGGAATGACTCTGCCCCATGCTCGGGGAAGGAGTGGCAGAGAGAATGGTTAATGGAGTTGTTGGATTGGGCTAGTTTAAAAAATACTCTGCGGCTGCCAAGATCTTGTTTTTAGCAAATAATCAAAATTGAATCTGATAATTTTCTGCAAAGTAAGGCAATGTGTAAGTGCAGACAGTGTGTACGATTTATTAGGTAGTGGTCTATAGCACAAGTCAAGTGTGGGAACCTTTCGTCTTAGCTTTGCTATTATTATCAACACAACTGTGTTTTTGATTTCTTGGGGGACCTTGGCACTGCTTTCATTGCTAAGAATCAAAGGGTGAGCCTTGACTTGTCAAATTACATAGGTCAGTTCCAGATTTCACCATTCCAGTTGTCAGGCAATGGTTTGCAGATCACCAGGGAATGCTGATGTAATTCCTACTACGCCATTCACTCTCTGATACCCCAACTAATTACAGCAGATTGTAGTTTTCCAAAAATGTATAATTTTGTTTTCATTATTCTGACTAGGTTTTGTTACATTCTGTCCTTTCCAAATCATTGTGTCATAGATAAACACTGTAAAAACAACAACAAAACATTTGTGTACACGTTATTGCTGTCAGCAGCACTACGTAGTCAATCCAGGTTTGTTTCAAATATTTAATATTTGTTATGCTGGTGTTAGGTTACTATTGCCCAGGTGGTAAAACATTCTGAGAAATTAAACAGAGTTTTGAGACAAAACTGAGTGTCATGAGAGATTGAGGAAAAACAGGAAACTGGAGTGTTACAATAGTCGTGTTTCTATTTCCAACCACCAGATGGCACTAGAGACCCATCCAATCTGTCACACTTTATCTCATTTGGCCTGTGTTATTTTGGGGCCAGATCGGCCCTGTTTGTGTGCCAGTAATATTTAACACACCTAAAAATGACACCGAGCTTAACACATGTTCATGCATGCAACTACCATTTTCTTACATTGTTTTTTTTTCTTTTTTTTTTTTTGTTGATAGAACTCCATTATTTACCTTTGTATTTTTTTATTGGGTCTGATGGGCACATGGGCACACTACCCCCATGCATGGATGGTGAAGGAGGAACCCCTAAATATTTCAGCCATGAACACCATTAGTGTGTTTGTTATGCTCTTGGCTATGACATTACCCAGATATTATTATTGCTTTACTTATGTAACCTGTTAAGGTACCCTTAATAATAGGGGTAGTTGTGGCCTAATGCTTAGAGAGTCGGACTTGCAACCCGAAGGTGAACCTGAAGGTCGCAGGTTCGAGTCTCGGGTCTGGCAGGGATTGTAGGAGGGGGGAGTGAATGACCGGTGCTCTCTTCCACCCTCAATACCATGACTGAGGTGAGTCCCTCAAGCAAGGCACCAATCCCCCAACTGCTCCCCGGGTGCCTCAGCAACAAAGGCTGCCCACTGCTCTGGGTGTGTGTAGAGCACAAATTCTGAGTATGGGTCACCATACTTGGCCACTTGTTCATTTATTATATGAGGGTCAAATTAATTCCAAAAAGAATTAGAATTATTAGAATTTGATCAAATTTTTTTTTCCAGAGGAATCTGGACACTCATTAAGCGCTGGAACACATGCACTGAATAATGGGGCTTAGGTAGAGAAAGTGTATTTGCAATAAACAATGCAAAGGTATTCATTTGACTCCCCCCATATGCTGTTATTGTGTTCAAGTAATAAAACACAAAAAGCTTAAATGAAATTAATTACAAAAAGCTCTCTTAGCGTGGCATATGAAACTTTAATATTTGATATAGTAAAAAAAACGCTTTGAGATTCCTTTGGGATTTGAGCAAATACTGCCATTTAACAAATGACTCAATTTTACTCAAGTAAAGTTGTATTAAGAAAGAAGCTTACTGCACAATTAACAGACAACATTTTTCCCTGAGGGTTTTTATTGGTAGTTTCTAGACTATAATGAGCAAACACAGAGGAAATGTGAAATCTGTACATAGAATGGTTAATGTGGTTCAGCTGCGACAAAATGCTCCCGATTTTAACACAGCATTCTATGGAGCTGATTATTTATTTTTGAGAAGAAGAAAACCTATACTCATAGTTTAGTTTGTAAGCTTTGTAACAGGTTTCTTCATTTTTACAATCTGAACTCACAGGAATAATACAAAAACAGCAGAAAATAATAAGATACAGGACCATTAACATGGTTATAATTATACATATCTTCAAAAAAAAGTACCTCTTGTGGCTATAAGGGTGTAAAGGGGTCAACTTGTCATGCTTTGGCATTGTTGTACTTCAATAGTCATATGTATAAAGCTGGGTTTGAACTGCACTATGATCATTTTAATAGTATCAGTGCTTAAGGAAATCTCTCTCTCTCTCTCTCTCTCTGTGTGTGTGTGTGTGTGTGTGTGTGAGAGAGAGAGAGAGAGAGAGAGACAGACAGAGAGAGAGAGAGATCCTGACCTTTGAAGATTGAATACTGATCACCATATCAAGGAATGCTCTGTCTTTTTGTCTGTCTCTGTCTGTTCCTCTCTATTTCTCCATCTGCCTGTCTGTCTCTCTAATGTTATTATTATTATCTATAGCTTTCCCTGCACCTGTCCATCCTCTCTCTTTCTGTCTTCTTCTCCTGTGTCGGAATGATTTAAAAAAAAAAAAAATCCCTTGCTCAGCTTGAGCTTTTTAGACGTTTTTATCAGATCAGATGTAAAAGTGTGTGTGTGTGTGTGTGTGTGTGCGCGCGCACCTGTTTCCTGATCTTTAATCCCCTCTGAACAGCAAGACAGAAGGATGAAGAAAAGATAGTGACGTCAGTAAGCATCACACTGGGGTTCAGATGGAAACTCAGACTTTATACAGCATGTTTAAACCTGTTCAGGTCGAAATGTTGGTATTGTCCAGTATTGAAGTGTATGTATTCTGTTCTTTATTTAGGTTTTAAACAAGTGGCTCTAAAACGGTGTATTAATATACAAACATAATTATGGTGTGTTTCATCTAAATGATATGCATATGGTAGCAAATTTAATTGAGCTTCATGCTTCATGACTACCCTGTAATCTCATGGCCATGGACTTTTCTTGTTTTGTTTTGTTTTGGTTAAGCAAACCTGGAATTAGTGGAACAAAGCTGGAGTATGGGCTAACACTAACTTGAAATACTCACAAAATACTTGTAGGCTACAACTAAAAGTGTGAATGAAACTTAACACGCATTAACAGCACACTTTCATCAACATATTCTCTTTAATGTACTTTGCTATGAGCTTTGCCATAGCATCGAGTTGTTACATTACGCGCTCATATATTTTTCTTGTTTGGGAAGGATATACAATCCCCTCCAAAAGTATTGGGGCGGCAAGGCCAATAATTTTGTTTTTGCTGTACACTGAAGACAGTTGGGTTTGATATCCAAAGATGAATATGAGACAGAATTTCAGCTTTCATTTCCTGATATTTACATCTAGACATGTTACCTTTCGTGGCACCACCCAATTTTTAGGTGAGCGAAAGTGTTGGAACAGATAGACAAAGTAAATAACACTTTATATTTGGTTGCATATCCCTTGCTTGCAATAATTGCATCAAGCTGGCAACCCACTGACATCACCAAACTGTTGCATTCTTCTTTTGTGATGCTTTTCCAGGCTTGTACTGAAGCTTCTTTTAGTTATTGTTTGTTTGGGGGTTTCTCCCTTCAGTCTCCTCTTCAGGAGGTGAAATGCATGCTCGATTGGGTTAAGGTCTGGTGATTGACTTGGCCAGTCTAAACCTTCCACCTTTTTCCCCTAAAGACCTTTGCTGTACTGGCAGTGTGTTTTGAGTCATTGTCTTGCTGCATGATGAAGCTCCTCCCATTGGATGCGTTTCTCTGTGGATTGGCAGACAGAAGGTTTCTCTAGACTTGTGAATTCATTCTGCTGCTACCATCATGAGTTACATCATTGGTAAAGATTACTGAGCCCTTTCTAGAAGCAGCCTTGCAAGCCCAAGCCATGTCACTACATCCACCTACCTCCTACCTCCTAACTACCTCCATGCTTGACTGATGAGCTCCTATGTTTTGATGATCCTTTCTTTCTCCAAACTTTGCCCTTTCCATCATTTTGGTAGAGGTTAATTTTGGTTCCAGAACTTTTGTGGCTCATCTCTGTTTTTCTTTGAGAATTCCAAGCTGGCCTTCTTCTTCTGGCCAATTTTTACTGCTGATTAGTGGTTTGCATCTTGTGGTATGGCCTCTATATTTCTGCTCTCAAAGTCTCCTTTGGATTGTGATACCTTCACCCCTACCCTGTGGAGGTTGTTGCTGAGGTCACTGACTATTGTTTTTGGGGTTTTCTTCACAGCTCTCAGTGTTTGTCATCAGCTGCTGTTGTTTTCCTCGGTCGACCGGTTTGAGGTCTGGTTGTTAGCACACCAGTGGTTTCTCTCTTTTTCAGGACATTCCAAATTGTTGTATTGGCTATGCCCAATGCTTGTCCAATGGCTCTGTTCGATTTTCCCTCGTTTCCAAGCTTCAAAATGGCTTGCTTTTCTCCCATAGACAGCTCTCTGGTCTTCATGTTGGTTTATCCCTTTTAACAACAAATGCAGGGTTCACAGGCAAAACCCAGGGCTCAAACCAAGAGTAGACATTCAGAGCTATGTGTGTGTTTGGATGGGGGGTTTAAAGAATCAGTCTAACAGGGCACACCTGGCAAGAAGAAACCCCTGTCAGTCACATGTTCCAATATTTTTGATTGAACAAAATAGGTTTAAACAAAAGGTGCCATGTTCGAAGTTGTTTAACACATCTAGATGTAAATATCAGGAAATGAAAGCTGAAATTCTGATCTATCATCTCATATTCGTCTTTTAATCTCAAACCCAAATGCCTTCAGTGTATAGCAAAAATAAAAGAACTGGCCTTGCCGTTTCATACATTTGGAGAGGGCTGTGTATATACTTTCAAAAAATGGGAACTGTGAACATCAAGGGATAAGGGGGCAGTTCTATTTTCTATATTGCTCTCCCCTCCTTGTAAGTGTATGATCTGACACAAACATGCATTACTCATAAGCCCACCTGTCTACTTCAATCCTGCTCTATACACACAATATCCAATATCAATCCTCTTTACACACACACACACACACACACACACATTCAGTCATGCTTGTATTATTTGTCCTTGGAACATTACTTGTGCTTCAAAGTCTGAATTGAAATGTGTTAATAAATCACAGCAGCCGACAACTGCTGCCGAGCCATATAAGCAGCTAGCCCATACCGTCAGCTGAAAGAAACAGAGCTGCTCATAAATACTAATGCATTGCTCATGTTATATAATTTAACACACAAGATAAATCTATTTTTGAGTACCCAATGTTCTGTTCACCTTCAGAACATAGTGTGATGCAAACATATGCCCAGATTCTCAGCCTCTGAGATCACACCTGGCCTGATGTTGAGATTAAAAACCTTTAGCTAATGAGTGTGATAACAAGGATTTAGCATATGTAGTTCCTGACCATAAATCATAAAGTCGGGTGTAATATCCTTTTTTCCCCAGCGTGACAGGCATTTCTGGGTAAACAAGGACGTAGCTTATGCTGATCAGCCAAGAAAAATTTTGATTATGTGGTACCACTACTACCTTCCGTTTGACACACTGCTTAGCATGCGTTTTATTTACACAGTGTAAAAGCCTTATGTTAGCTAGTTTGCCATCAAACCTACATAACATCAGATAACTACTGCTAGAAAGGTAACATTGATGTAACAGTACTGTTATTTCGTCTTCTTCTTGCCTTTTCTGTGATGATCCCACAGCTTAATCTATAAACCAATGACTGTATATATGCATGGACACTGTGCATTTTTGAGGCCATTTGTTGTCAAAATGGTAGTCGCCATCTTGCGAAAATCTGCGCAGTAGAGACCTTGGAGAGATGTACAGTAGATACGACCAGTTGATCGTGGAGCCACCTCTTGCCTCCCATATTAGTGATGGACACAACACTTGTTCAACACATGCTGTAAAATATTACCTGAAGTGCAGGATCTTTTCTCAGAGGAAAGGTGTCCAGACTGTGCTTCCTAGCCCCTGCTTTCTCTTTTCTGTTCTTGTTCTGTTTCCTCCACTTTTTACGCAGCTGACGCTTCCCTCGCTCACTTAGATCACTAATCTTCTTTTTTCCTTGCTCTACATCCCGTTTCCATCTCTGATGCTCACTCTCTAGATATTTTTGCCTCCTCTCAGAATCAGCATCCCGAAGTGCACGGTATCGCCGTTGTCTCTCAGCAGCGCTTAACGGAGCCGTGATGGAGACAGATCTATCTGCAATTATGTTATGAAATGTAACATTATTCATTAAAGACAGATAGTGAGTGAGTGCATGAGTGAGTGAGTGAAAGAGATAGTGAGAAAGTGACATAATGAGTGAGTGAGACAGTGAGTGAAAGAGATGAGTGAGTAATATGTGTGTGAGTGATATAGTGAGTGAGTGAATGAACCAAACAGGGTTAAGTTAACAGAAAATACTGATTAAAAATTGATTAGCCTATATTAGAATCCTTACTTTCACACTTCCTCACATTCATACAGGAAGCAGAACCACCCCATCACATCCATTACCACCCTGTCACAATAAAAAATGTGACGGGGTGGTATGTGACGGGGTGGTAAATTTCATCCCAAAAATGGCCGCAGATCTCCCATGTGGTCAAGTTCCTCACCTAGCATTCATGCGTTCAATCTGAAATTTAATTTTATTTGCATTAATAATATAAAAAAATGAATAAAAAACAGTTTTTCCTATCTACTTTGCGTGACGGGGTGCTTGGTTTAAGCTTGATGGACTTCTGCCTATCTTATGTAAACAGGGACACACATATAATCCTGAAAATAATAAAAGTTTGAAAAAATATATAACATATTTGGTGATATTTTAGATGAAAATGTCATGTTGGTCAACACGGACATGTGAAATTGGCTATGTACTAATGAAAAATGATTAAAAAATAGTATGTTACTCTTTAAGAATAGTGTTTTATCATATATCATGTTAACAAGAACACTTGAATTAATAATGTCAAGCTTTGCAAACACACTCTAGGACATTTTTGCGCCTTAAGCATCTCATCAAACGTTGCGGACCCAAATGGCACCCGTTTGGTAGAATGACTTAGATAACTAGATAAAATTAGGAAGCACAAATGCAGCACAAGTCATATTGGAAATAACATTAAACTGTCAGTGTTGGGCAACGCTAATATTACCTGTCAGGTTGATGAAGGTCACCGTATCTTCATACAGAGACACAATGAACTCATTAAAAAGATCAGGCACTCGCTGTCAAGAATAGGAGACTGTATTAAATTTGCTAGTTCTGCATGGGTCAGATGAATCTGCTGCATCATTACACTGGGGCATCCTTCTTGATTTGGTCGATCAGTTCTCTTTTTTTAGCTAGCCATTTAGTTGATCACTTGTTAAACACAAGTACAGCAGATGTCAAAAACCAGCCAAAATGAGCTACTTGACCATATGCTCCCTGTTTATGGACAGAAAATAGCTGATGAAATAAGGCCCCATTTGTGGCTGTGCAAGCAGATGAGATGACAGAAGTAGTATGTGTTAGCCAGTGTGTAATTGTCCTTAGGCACATTACTGGAGAGACAGTTGTGAAGATATTTCTTTCCTTTGCCAAGATCCTAGTCCTAGTGGCTTGAACAACAGAGGGACATGCGTAGCTCCTGTCAGAGAAGTGAAAGCCATATAAGTCAGAGCACAAACTCATCACACAAACATATTGATGGAGCAGTGGTAATGAGTAGGTCATCATTCAGCTTGCAGATCAGATTAAGACAAATGTTCCCTAATGCTTACTTTGTGGACTGCTATGGCCATTAGTCAAATCTCATCATGCAGCAGGTATGTTCATCTCTAAAACCCATAAAACATCTCAGCTTTTGCAAATCCTTTCTTGAAGTCTTTGAAGGAGGATTCCAGCATCAGGGCAGACAAGATGGAAAGCTGTACTGTTAACATAGTTTTTGATTATCAAGAGATTCTGTAACAGTGTTGTGGCAGATAGGGTGCAGTC
>CM040980.1:19740206-19821201 GCA_022985145.1 Pangasius djambal
AAACAATATGCTGGAAATATCCAGTAAAAAAAAAAAAAAAAAGGTAAAAAAAAAAAAAACTGCATCACTCTCTCCAAAGCCTGGTTCCTGCTTCCTCATTGTCCTTGCTGCCTATCAGGGTGTTGAAAAAAATTGAGAATGGTGAATTTTAGGATATTAATTAATTACTACTACTACTACTACTAATAATAATATATTTAATTTATATGCCCTTCTCACATCCAAGGTTGCTTTACAAAAGAAACACACAAAAACAAAATGATTAATGATAATATAAACAGTCAAACAAACAGACATATTAGTTAGCAGAGTCCTTCAAAAGCAGCTGTGATTTAATTTCAGTGGCGTATCTGATAACAGTCCCACTGAAGGCCTACGCTATGGCACACTGGGCACTGCCACTGAACAGAGGAATGAGCAGCAACCAGTCCGCTCAGAGCAATCAGTGAAAGTAACAGACACACCAAAAGTGATCAGATGCTGCATGCCATGCTGCGGCAGGAGGTTAGACACACAACACCCATCAGAGACCAAGCCTCCGGGGACAGACCCAGGTGACCAAGGCGACAAAAGATGACCCATCTTGACCTCAATTCAACAAGCACATGACCTGTTAACAGTATTGGAAGATGAGCACTTCCTTTTCTTTTCGTCATTTTTTTCCACTCTGCCCTTCTGCATGTTTATTATGCAATGTTCTTCAAAAATGATCAACAGATTCTCTGAAGACTAAACAGTCCCTTGATCATTTTCATAATTTCCAGCTCAATCTATAGCTAACCTGAAGGACAATGTGACCACAGATGACCCATCCTGACCTCATCCATTCACTAATGCTGGAGTGACACATAAAAGGACAAGCCTGGACAGTGTCAAAGTAGCTGCTGAGTACTGTGACATAATGACTGAACAGTCAAAAGCCTGTTTTAAAGCCTGACACTTTGTGTCTTTTGAACCTATTGACCCTGAACTGTTTCTGCATTTTATGATCACCTTCCTCAAAAGACAGCTTGACATCGCAAGTGAGTAATTCCCAGTGATTTGTTGAAGGGTGGGCTGCCGGTGCACAGCAGTGCAGAGTTTTCGGGGTTATAGTCAGCTTACAAAGCACTTTCGCTGAAACATTCAAGTAACACGAATTACTGTCACAACTCCCGTGACAAAGTCAGAATCAGAAAGGTGTTTCAGTACACGTAAAAATGATCATGTCTTTTCTCTGGAACAATATGGGACAGGACTGACTGAACCCTTTGGCTATACTACCTATTGTAAGAGACTTCATCCAAAATACTCGATTTTTACTAAGGTAAGGTAAGCTGATGCTTTTCTCTCTTTTCTTTATACTATACTGTGTCCATACATGGCCAGGCATCACATCAGACATATGCTCATTTGCCAATTTCAAGATTTTACGTTTTCAGTGGATTCAAGTCTTCCACCATTAGTTTTATTAATAATAGCATTGTAAATAGTAGTTTGCAGATGCAGCCACTACAGTTTTTACAGCTTTTCATCCTTAAAGCTTATAAATTGTACTTAGACTTGCTGAAGACTTTGCATTTTATGTGATAATTGTGACAGAACCCCTCATTCAAGCTTTTGAAGTAGGCCTACTTCAACACAGGGAAATTCTAATTATTTTTATTGTAGGCTTTTTTGTTATGATTTTTATTCTTATTTTGTGCAGCCTAGCCTACTGCATTTTCTCCCTTTTCCTTTCATGCTATCCATTGTGCTAAATTAGTTTTTGTGCTGAACAAGTGCAGAGCTTTCTTGATAAGTGTGTGTGCGTGTGCGTGTCTTTGTCAATGACTGTATATATGGAAGGATGTTATAACAAGGATTCAAAAGTTAATGTCTCTGAGGCTCCCTAGTGGTTGGCTGCAGTAGAATTTTTAACTCCGCCCATTCCCAAGTCAGTGACTGGGAAAAGGCATAAACCTACATTGTACATACAGTTCGATAAGGTTAGCCAGTCACTCCTTTTTAAATGAATTCCACCGACAAAACGAGTGGCACATAAAAGTGTGTCCCTATTCAGATGGGTGTGAGGTGTCAGATAGAGATGAATGGAAATGTTGACTGCTATTTACCAGTATATTTAAAGTTAGCAACTTATACTTGCATATGTGTTTCCTGACATGAACCAGCATCACTGTGTCCATCACTAATATGGGCAGGCGAGATGTGGACCCACTGTCTGACTGGCTATATCTACTGTGCATGCTCTGGCTCCAAGGTCTCTACTGCACAGACGGCTCCAGTTTTTACAAGGTGGCCAGAAAAGGCTTCAAAATCATACAATGGTAGTAAATGGTACTATGTCCACTCATATACAGTGCTGTGTGCGTGTGTGTGTGTGTGTAATGTGCATTAGTTTGCCCAATGTCACAAAAGGCCACCATGATATAAAAGCATAAACAGATTTTTAAAGTTTTTTTTTAAATGTATTTTTTAATGTAAAAAAAAATTCTGCAACTTCAAAATATCTGAAGAACACAGTGGAAGACATTCGGAACCACTGAGAGCATTCTTAGACCTGGACTGGCGCACAAACAAACCAGAAAAAAAACAGGGTAGAAAGGCTTTTGTTCAAGAGGTGACCAAGAACTCAAAGGTCACTCTGATGGAACTACCGAGGTCCATTGTGGAAGTGGAAGAACCTGTGAGAAAGACAACCAACTCTGCAGCAGTCCGGCAATCAGGCCTCGGTACGGTGGCCAGATGGAAGTCCAAAAGGCACAAAAGATACCTGAAGGACACTCAGGCCATGAGAAACCAGATTATGATAAAACCAAGATGCCAAGCTTAACAATCTGGAGGAGACCAAGCACTGCTCATCATTGATCAACATACAATCCCTAGAGTGAAGCCTGGTGGTGGCAGCATCAATCTGTGGAGGTTTTTCAGCAGCAGGGACTCAGAGGTTTGTCAAGATTGTGCGAAAGATGAATGGATCAAAACCCAGAGACATCTTTGAGGGAAAAAAAAGCCCAATAACACAATCTCAGATTGGGGTGAAGCAGATGCCTGCAGAGGGTAAAACCTTCATGCTTGGACGTAATATGAGAATGTCCACTAGGGGGCAGCGCCACATGAACCACACCAGAATTTACAGAATTTAGAGAGTGAGAAAAAGCATAAACAAAGGAGTGTTCCATGTTTTACTGTAAAAATAATAAATAGAAGATAACACGGGCATAACGTTGTTTTGAAATGTGCTGGAGAAAAAAAAGAAACCTTGCATTATCAATTATAAACCATTTGAATTCCCACTGAAAACATTTATGAAGTGTTTTCACTCATCACAGAATCACAGAATGATGGTTTATATCATCTGCATTATGTCTGTATTAAGGAGCCATTAGAATGAAGAGAAAGTAAAGTGTGAGAGCCTGCAGGATTAAACTCGTCATTATAATGAACTACAGCTGGTATAAATCCTTGCACTTTATATTAGCATATAACACAATATCCTGATTGTAGATTTCTGTAAATAAATCCATTATACAATAATGTGATTGCTGCGTGCGAAGCAAACAAGAAACACACGGGGAAACTGATCTCACTCAAGCTGTTCATTTATACTAGTTGTTCAGCATGAAAGTTTTATCATAGAGGAGAAATCTTTTATTAAAGACACCTTAAACCTTAGAAACGAACAAGTGAATATGTCTGAACTGAGATTTTTACATCTTTTTTTTTTTTACAGCAGTTTTTCGTCTGTTTTTGTCACAAGCTGTTATTTTTAGTAGATTAAACTTTCAGGAAGCGGCTGGGGATCACAAGCATGTCTATTGAAGAAGGAAAGTACTGGATTCAATTAGGAATTAGGACAAATTCGATTGTTTACACTTTATTGTCTAACATTTTTTTGTATACACCTGAGATGTATTTGGAACAATATTACTTTGAATTGAACAACATTATTCTGAAACTTGTGGAGACATACCTCTTCACCAACCGATCGGTGTTCACCTCAGTATCGGTGGACGCTGAGCACTGCAGATATGTGCAACATGTAGTTAGTTCTCTAACAGGATGTGAGCTAGCACCTCTCTGCTTGTCTGCATGCCATGCCTGCATGCGTGTCTACATCCCCCTCTCTGCAAATGTGCATTAATGCAGAAGTAGAAAACCGAGCCGAGAATACAGAGGAGCAGCTTTGGTACAAGTCTGTGAATGTCCTTGCTTAGCCAGGGCCTGAACCTAATCTCTGGAGAGATCTGAAAATAGCAGTGCAGATACTCCCCATCCAAAACTGAAAGGTTCTGCAGTGAAGAATGGGATACTTCATTTAAAAAACAAACAAAAAAAAAATTACAAAACTTTGAAAAACTGTTATTTTTCATTATGGAGTTCTTTCAGACTTTCAGAAAGCACTATGTATTCCTAAGTGCACATCTCATTAACTGTATTATTATCTTTCATCAGGGCTGCCATTCAATCTGAAAACTAGTCTGCCCTTTTACATCTGACCTTCAGAGACAAACCACACCCTTTCCTTGCATGTCACTGCTCAGATATCGATCGCTTATTGATTATTGGCCAGAGAGCTCATGATCCACAACACATTCGGATTCTGTGTGCCAGTGGATATGGATTGATGTGTGTTTCAGTGTTAATGCTCTCAGCGTGTCATGTTCGCCCTGTTTCAGTCCCCAGTGGCTAACCATATTCTGTAATCGTCCTCTGTGCTCCTTTTGTGTTCATTTTCCCTATTCGTTTCTCTGTGTTTTCTGTGTCCTCTCTTCCTCCCACATCACTACTTTTCTCTTTATCTGCTTTCTGTATCTATCTCTTTTTATTGCTGTATCTAGGTCCTCTTTAATCTCTCCATCTAGTCTAATAAAATCATTCATTAATGACTTTAGCTGTTTTCTGTTTTATGTCTCTCCTTCCCTTTCACTTCTCTCTCTCTCTCTCTCTCTCTCTATCTCTCTCTATCTGGTGTCCTTCCACTTCTTATATTTCTTTATTTTACCAATTTTAAAAATTTTCTATTCTTCTGCCTCGATATCCCATTTTCCCTACCTCCCTCTTTCTCCATCGGTTTTTATTTCTCTCATCTTTTTCCCCCTCGTGTTCGTCTTTGGCCTTTCCTCTCCTTCTCTTTCCATCTCTCTCTCTCCTTTTTTCTATCTCTCTGTCTGTTCATCATTTCGCTTTCCTTTTTAGCTGTCTTTCCATCCCTTCGAAGCTTTCTTTTTAAAGCAGTTTTAGCTGTTTTCCTATCTCTGCCTCTCTCCATCACACTCTCTCTCCATCTATTTTCCCTCCTACTGTTTTCTCTCTCTCTCCCTCTCTCTCATGCCACCCCCTCCATCTTCTCATTTTTCTTTAGCAGTCAGTTTTAAATCTATATATTGAGTTGAATAAAGTAACTTGAGTCCTATAACGCAAACTTCTCCTGCACATTCTCTAGGGTTCACTTCTTAGCAGCGCGGTGTCTCATTGCCCAGCTTGTCTCTTTAGTTTTTGAACTAATACAATTGAACAATTTATTTTAAAAACCCAATATAATCCTAAACCAGAACCAGAAAGTCCCTTTGCTTTTTAGGGTTCCTCCTGATGGCAAGTGTGTGTGCAGGTTAGGGTGGAAATGAGAAATGGAGGAACGAGATGACACTAACAACAACAACAGCAACAACAACAACAACAACAGCAACACCACTCTTGTTTCATATTTAGAAACACAATATATTATTAATAAAGACTTTTATGTTACTGTCTTCACCTTTTATTTCAATTTGTTCCCTACTCTAAATAATCCGAACATCACCTGTACAAGAGAAACACACATTTAGAACACAGTGTGAATGTTCCTGTCATTACAATGGAACACAAGAGTTATAAATTCTAAGCCCTGTAAATCAGAAAGAACACTCTCTAATGTGCCTCTATTTGTGTACTATATAGTGTACATAATCAATGCAGCAAAATTTTATGATGTAAAAAAAAAACAACCTTTTTTTGTTATTATTCTCTTTTTTAAGAAATGGACCACTTTGACCTGAAGAGAACAGAAATAATCAGAGCAAACATGCACTCAGATGGAGACGGATGGAGTTTCTGATGCTGTGTGATGCGAGGTCGAGTCCTGTTACATCCAGATAGTGTTAATTATGTAGTTCATCTCCCTCAGGGCCATCTGCCAAGGTCAGGAAGACCAAAGGAGACACAAATGTGTGTGCATGTGTGTGTGTGTGTGTGTGTGTATGTGTGTATGTGTGTGTGGCTTAAACTATAATTCAGCAGGCTGGCAGTACATCTGTTAATCTTTCTAACTTAATTCTAACTTCATCATCCAGTAATTAACTTGAATTCATGGGTGTAGGTCTTTTGCTATATTTAAAGACCAACTACTACTACTACAACTCATTACTACTACTATTGCTACTACTACTACTGCCAATGTTATTGTTGTTGTTGTTGTTGTTGTTATTATTATTATTAATTACCAGTGGTTCCTTACTGCACAGGCATTGTAGTGTAATATGTAGTGAGAGTAGGTCTATTTATCAGTCTGTCTGTCTGTGTTTTTATTTATCTCTATGCGTGTGTGTGTGTGTGTGTGTAGTGTTTTATGTTGTGTGAGAGACAGTGAGGAAGAGAAACGATGAAGAAAGCTCCATTTTATTTTTGTATGAATGAATGAAGGAGCTCAGGAGGAGAAATAAATGAACAACAGCTTAATGATGACAGTCTAACACTGTGTGTGTTTGTGTGTGTGTGTGTGTATGTGTGGGGTTGGGTCAGGCTGTTCATTTCACATCTGACTAAAGACGTTAGCATAGGAACCGTTTGCCTCTTTTACTTTAGGATGCAACCTTTCCCATCACCCTCTTCACCTTCCTGCTAACCAGCTAAATGAGCTGTCACTCACTGCGTTTGTGTAACCATCCTTTGTTATGTGTGCAATCATCTTGTAGTGCACTATAATTCTAAACGATTTGACACTGGGAGTGGGGAGGAGGGGGTTCCATGTAACATTGCAGCTTAGATGTCCTTCATATGAATATAAGATGCAGATGGTTGAAGTAATAGACAGTTTGAAAAGAGACAAACCATATCATAATCATATTCCAAACCAAATCATATTCAAATAACATCTGATGTAATGTAGTAGCAGATGGGGGCATGGTTAACACGGGACTGAATTAGATGGCTGAGGATGAGTAATGGCTGCTGTGGCTCAGGGAAGAATTTCAGAAACCGCATTTAGCTAATAACCCCTAACACCTATCTGCTAACACAGAGTTTTCCATTCTAGAACCTGAGATCACAGCCTCAGAAATCAGCTTAGCTTGCACTTACATTTACATTTACATTTACATTTATGATTGCAGGTTGTGGGAGGGAACATAAACCTCAAGGAGACTGTTGAGGTAGGGAGTTCCAGATAAGGTCTTGTATGTGAGCATCAAGGCCTTGAATTTTATGCCGGCGGCTACAGGAAGCCAGTGGAGGGAGACGAAGAGGGGTGTGACGTGGGTCCTTTTGGGGTAGTTGAAAACAAGGCATGCTGCTGCATTCTGAATCATCTGAAGGGGTTTGATGGAGTAGTCCAGTTTTGGGATAACAAGAGCCTAGACAAGTAGCTGTGTGGCATGATCAGTGAGGGTCTGATTTTCTTGATGTTATACAGAATGAACCTACAGGACCATGCAGTTGTTGAAATGTCATCTGTAAAGTTCAAGTGGTCATTGAAAGTCAAGGTTGGCTTGAATTTGGTTGAGCCTCGCTGTAGAGTGAGGTTGTGGTTGATTGAGGGGCAGGCAGGGATGACAAGAAGCTCCATTTTTGCCAAGTTGAGCTTAAGGTGGCATTCCTTCATCCAGTCTGAGATGCCAGACAGGCAGGCAGAGATGCGTGCTGAGATCAATGGATCTTCAGGCTGGAAGGACAAATAGAGCTGAGTGTCATCAGCATAGTAGTGAAGTCAGGAGTCATAATATGAGAAGCCAGGAGACTCAATCACAGGCCCCAGAGATGTAGTATAAATAGAAAAGAGCAGTGGACCCAGAACTGACCCCTGGGGAACCCCAGTTGTGAGTTGCTGAGATTCAGACACCCCTTCCCTCCATAACACCTTGAAGGATCTGCCTGAGAGATAGGATTCCACCTAGTGCAGAGCCATTCCTGTGATGCTTATACTGGAGAGAGTTGACAGGAGGATCTGATGATTCACAGTGTCAAAGGCAGCACAGAGGTCAAGTAAGATGAGGACAGATGATCTTGTGATTGATGTTGCTAGTCATAAGGCTTCAGTGACGGAAAGCAGAGCAGTCTTCGTAGAGTGGCTGCTTTTGAAGCCAGACTGCTTGGGGTCCAGGAGGTCTTACTGTGTGAGAAAAGTGGAGAGTTGATTGAAAACAGCTCTTTCAAGGGTTTTGGACAAGAAAAGGAGGAGGGAGACAGGTCTGTAGATGTCAACAGCAGCAGGGTTAAGTGTTGGTTTTTTAAGCAGTGGGGTAACCCAGTCCTACTTAAATGAGGTAGGGAAGGTGCCAGTGGCGAGGGATGTGTTAAAGATGTGTGTGAGTGCAGGTAGTAGTCTGGGAGAGATGGCATGAAGAAGGCGAGAAGGGATAGAGGGTAGAGGACAGGTTGTAGGATGGCTAGAGAGGAGGAGCTTGGAGACATCAGTCTCCGAGAGAAGAGAGAAGGAGGACAGTTGAGAGTTGTATGTAGGACGAGCCTGTCTATGGGTGTCTGGGGTGGAGAATTGGTTCCTGATTGATGTAACCTTGTTGGAAAAGAAAGTGGCGAAGTAACCTGTAGTCAGAGAGGTAGGGGAAGGGGGTGGAGGGGGACAGAGAAGAGAGGAAAAGGTTGTGAAGAGAGTACGGGTGTTAGTAGAGCTGCCAGTCTTCTCCTGGTAGTATGTGGCTTTAGCGGTGGAAATACTGTGGGGAAAAAGAGGAGAGAAGAGTTTGGTAATTGGTTAGGTCAGACAGATCGTTTGATTTACGCCATTTCTTTTCAGCTGCCCTGAGCTTGGCCTGGTTGTTACGAACTAGCCAACGACTAGAGGGTGACGTGCAAACTCGCCTGGAGGTTTTCAGCAAATGCTGTCAAGAGATGTTCGAGTGAAGCATAGCAGTGAGGAGAGGTAGCTATTAGATGGAATTGAGGTTGCGACAATGGAGGAGTAGTGTCTTAACAGTTGTTACCCTTAACAGTTGTTAAAAAGGTTGTGGCCTTTAGTAGAGGATTTATTGAATAATGATGCTTCATCATTATTCACAGCTTTGCATCTATTAGATCCAGTTAAATATGCTATCATTCATTAATTACTGTTGTCCCAACTGTTTCTTAGTGCCATCAACTGTTGGACTATGCAAAATATGGCTTGCTGTTTGCAAATGTACTGGATGTGAAGGGGAAATATTTCCATTGCATTAATGTGTTGGTAATAATATACAGTGGATATAAAAAGTCTACACACCCCTGTTAAAGACCTACAAGAGACCTACAACAACATTAAAAAAGAGCAGGAATATCTGGCAAGTACTGGTCACTTCCTGCATGTGACAACAATCTCTCGCATTCTTCACATGTCTGGATTATGGAGTAGGATTGCTAAACAAAAGCCATGGATTCTCATGGATAAAGACATCCAAGCCCTAAATCACCCAAACTATGTGGCAAAATGTGTTATGGTCTGATGGGACCAAGGTAGAATTTTTTGTGCATAATTCCAAAAGATATATTTGTCATAAAAACAAGACAGTTTGTCGCCCAAAGAACACCATACCCATGGTGAAGCATGATGGTGTCACACCACATGGTTTGGGGGGTCAGTGTCTCCAACGCATGTTATGTTCTAGCTGTTACCTTGCCTTACTATTCCTCATTATTGTGTCATGGTCTTTGTGTTTAGTGTTTTCACTGTAAATAAACTACATCTGCACTTGCATCCACCTTCACGACCAATCCCTGACAGTTGATGGCAGCATCATACTATGGGGCCACTTTTCTTCAGCTAGAACTGGGGCTTTAGTCAAGATAGAGGGAAATATGGATAGCTCCAAAAACCAATAAATTTTGGCACACAACCTGCAGGCTTCTGTTGGACAGTTGAAGATGGAGAAAAATTTAACCTACCAGCATGATAATGCCCCAAAGCACAATTGCAAGTCAACAAAGAAATTGCTTCAGAGAAGATCAATGTTTTGGAATGGCCCAGTCACAGCCCAGAACTAAATCCTATCAAAACCTGTGGAATGACTTGAAGAGGGCTGTGCACAGGAGCTACCCTCACAATGTGATAGATCTTGAGTATTTTTTCAAGAATGAGTGGAATAAAATGGCCAACTCAAGGTGTACTAAGTTGACAGTTTCTTAACCAAAAAGTCTGAATACTGTATTACAAGCAGAAGGTTGATTTAACAAAGAATTATTTAAGAGTGTGTGCACACTTACCAGGTTATTGTTTTATCTTTATCTTTTTTGCTCTAAAACATTTCTATTTGCCTTTCACTTCACAATTTCTTTGGTTGTTATATCAAAGGTGGAAAAAGATCTGACATGATTAATCTTGGTTTCATTTTTACTTCACAAAAACCTGCAATTTTAACAGGGGTTTGTAGGCTTTTATATGCACTGTAATATTGCTTTCTGTTCAAATGCTTTATTTTACAGTGTAGTGCCATTCAGTAGGCTAGTCTTCTCCATTTAATTAAAAGGGCTTGGTGACAATTAATGTGTGAGCTCACCCATGCCATTACTAACATTGAAAGCAAATGGCCAAGCTCCCTTATCATGAAATTGACTCAATTTTTAGAACATTTATAATTTATTTATAATGTTGCAATCCACATTGTGCAACAAATGCTCGAAGGCTGGTTTAACTTAATTGAACGTAAAATAATCTGTTTCCTCAGTGTGTGCACAGTATAGTGCAAGTTGAAGACCTTCTTCAAGTTGTGATCTGTCTGCCTCCTGTGATGACCCCTCCCTTAAGGCTGACCCTGCTCCACTTCAGGAATAGAGCCAGGGTTGGGATGCTAACAGACATCGCCAGTGTCTATGTAGGGCTTAGGATCACCCTACATGGGACATGTGATATTATTATGGCATGGCATGAAACAAGACACTTTGCCATATCATACCATAAAGCAGAGGAAGAATACCCTCAATTTCCTTACCACAGAGATGCAATCTACAATAGATATTTCTAAGTGGCTAAAACCAGTTTATGCTTAACTCAATTATTCCCATTACTAGCCTCATTTCCTCTTTTGTAGATTAAATTGGTCTATCTGGAGAGCATACTTTTTTTTTTTTACCTGGTTCTTCAGATGGACTACATAACTAATAAATAGGCAGCTAGCAAGAGGTTCGATTTTGGTTCGAAAAGTAACTCTTTCCTTTCTGAATCAGCCATCACAGTCTCTTCATTGTCATCCTGTAATGAAAATGCTAAACTATAAGTATAGGCTGCTTAAACGCAGTAGCTTTAAATAGCTAAGGAGCAAATGTAAATAAAAGACTTGCACTGTGGAACCATGAAAGGTGTGAAAAAAGTGAAAGTTCAAACTTGCTGTGGTCAGGGCTTTAACAATGATCAATTGATGTATTTATAATACATCATAATATTATCATTTTTATTTTTCAGTGGATGACATACTACACTTTTTAACTGTTTATAGTTAGATTTAATGTTATAGAATGTCTGTGAGACAAGTTAGTTCCTTTTATCGATTATGTTATAGCAGTTATAAATAGAAGATTGCTAAGGCAAAAAAGTGCTTTAAAAAAGGATAAGTTCAGGGGCGTTCACCATCCTCTCTTAAAAAGAAAATGCTCCAGCTCTCCAGGATCTCCTGTGCACAGCCCTCTTCAAGTCATTCCACTGGTTTTGACAGGATTTAGGTCTGGGCTATGACTGGGCCATTCCAAAATGTTGATCTTCCTCTTCTGAAGCCAGTACTTCAACTTCAGCTGTCTATCAGAGGCCTGCAGGTTTTGTGCCAAAATAGATTGATATTTGGAGCTATCCATGATTCCGTCTATCTTGACTAGAGCCCCGGTCCCAGCTGAAGAGAAGCAGCCCCATAGCATGATGCTGCCACCACCATGGTTCACCATGGAAATGGTGTTCTCTGGATGATAAACTGTCTTGTTTTTGCACCAAATACTGTATATCTCTTAGAATTATGTCCAAAAAGTTCTACCTTGGTCTTTTCAGACCATAACGCATTTGTGTCATTTGGTTTGGAGTGATTTAGGCAGGCATGGATGTTTGTTTGACTTCCGTGTAGCCACTCTACCCCATAGCCCAGACATGTGAGGAATATGAGAGATTGATGTCACATGCAGGGAGTGAACACTCTTTGCCAGATATTCCTGCAGCTCCTGTAATGTTGCTGTAGGTCTCTTGGCAGCCTTCCTAAGGCTTGATAAATTCTTTTGTACATGTCTCCTGATCGATACCTTTCGACAGTGAGATCCCATACATGCTTTGTAAGCTTTTTGCGGACTATGACTACAACAGTTGGTTGAAACCAAGAAGTCAAGAAAATCCTACAGATCTTTATTTGGGGTTCATTGATGGCAGGTGTATGAAAATTACTTTGAACACGAGTTTGAATGTGATTGGTTAATTCTGAGCACAGTCACATGCCCCATTATAAAACAATGTGCACACTTGTGCAACCAAGTTATTGTATGATTTCTCTTTTTCTATTTTTCCCCTAAAACATTTCTGTTTGTATTTCACTTGAATTTTGTTGGTTGCTATATCACAGTAAAGATGGAAAAAGATCTGACATGATATATATTGATTAAAAAAATTTTTTTTTACATCAAAACCTTGCAATTTTAACAGAAGTGTGTAGACTTTTTATATCCACTGTAGACTTTTGTCTTCCCAAAAATGCCTCTGTAGGGTCCTGCTTGATGAAAATCAGTCATAGTGATGGTACTTTGAAGTGTCCGTGATAACGGTACGGTGCATGATAACCACCATCATGGTATATAATAATGTGATTGCACTGTGTATGTGTGTGAGTGTGTGAGTGTGTGTGTGTGATTTTTAAAAAAAATTTGATTTGTCCATGTTTCCCCAGTGGAGAGTATGTCAACTTAGATTCCAGTTAAGAGCCTTCTAAAACTACTTAGACAATGTGTGTGTGTGTGTGTGTGTGTGTGTGTGTGTGTGTGGTGACATCAGGTCAATAATCTATTTAGACAGATAAGTTTAGTGTGTCACTTGGCTAGATTGGACTTGGCTCCTAGCCAAAAGGGAGGAATTTGGGAGTCAGCTCCCTACTGTCTATGTAAGTGTACTACATAGGATATGATATAACGTGACATTCCATAAAAGTCCAATGAAGGGCCCCTGGAATTTAACACACTCTGCCCTGCACTATAAGTTCAATAAAGGGACATTGGTTTTCAGCTCCCTACTTCCTAATTAAATAGCTTGTGAAATAAAAGGTTATTTACAAAATACAATGCAGCAGATATCATTGGGTCAGAATGTATTTCGTGTGTGTGTGTGCGTGTGTGTGTGTGTGTGTGTTGCAGGTCTCAGTAAGCTTATCTATCGGTATAGTATTTTTAGTTGAGTGTGTGTGTGCACGTGTGTATGTAATCCTTCCTGAGAGTGGGTGCTTAGCAGCTGAGAGACACCTGGGAATAAAACACTAATGTCTCGGTTACACACACACACACACACACACACACACACACACACACACACACACACACACACACAAGCACAGACAGACATGCTTCTTCCATCTCAATAGCCACTGCAGAAAGTAGACAAACACTTAAATCAGGAGAGAGAGAGACAGATAAATTGAAAGAGAGAAAGAGTGAAACAGAGAGAGAGATACGACTAGAGAGAATTGGGAGAGCACGGCAGCGTGAACATCCAGCCTGGATGAAAGACGGGACTTTTACCTCGGGTGAGTGCGCCTTTCTTTCCTCCTGTGTGTGTGTGCGTGTGTGTGTGTGTGTGTGTGTGTGTGTGTGTGTTGGGTAGAGCTACTAAACTCCCTACCCATAACACAATATACTCACCAGATCATTAAACTATCTCTCTCTCTTTTTGTCTTTCTCTTCATTCAGAGATAAATTAGTTCCCACTATAATGTAAATGAATATATAACAATGCTGAATGAGATTCTTGATTTTGTGTGTCTGTGTGTGTGTGTGTGTGTGTGTATGTGTTGCTAATGTGTGTAATTCACTTAGGATTCTGTTCATTCTGCCAACCCTGTTTAGAGGGCATGTCCTGATTTCCCAAGGGACAGGTGTTCCTAGGACAACAGGGGTGGAGCTTAAGTTAAATTCGTTTAGCTAATCATGTGACATCACCACTAGCCTTTTATGTTTACTTCTCAGTGTACGGCTTAGCATAAAGTACTGCTTTAAGAACATGATCTCAAGTACAACTGATAGGAATCTGATTGCGCATGGGCAATATGATCGTATTTCATTTAATTTCATGTGCTTGAAGTCATAAGCAAAAGTTACAAACTCAAACCCCACCCCGACACCCAATCTTAACCTTTGAAATGTTTTATACCAGTTAAATCATGTGAATCCTTATGAATTTGTAAGTGTGTATTAATGCAAGCCGCATGCATAATCAGGATCATATTGGAAAAATCATGTTTACCATTGTTCCACTTTTATAAACATTTAAAACTTCTCATGCAGACCTGATCAGAAGAGTAAGAGTTAATATTTCCTCTTATAGATGCTCTTGTAAGGATCTTTTTCTCTCCATGTGATACCCGATACACACAATTTTAGAAATATTTAGTAATATTTGGCAAATTTTATTTTTAGGGGGCCACCAATATAAGGGCACTACAATATAAAAAGCTTTTAATGGCCTATTTAGTGAACAGTAAGGAGCAATTTGGGAGACAAAAGTGTGTGTTTGTGTGTGTGTGTGTGTGTGTGTGTGTGTATGCGTCTTTAGGTCTCACAAATGGTGTTTGATCTCAGCATGCATATGTGTGTGTGTGTATGTGTGTGTGTGAAGTAGATAATCCTATTAACTAGGAGTTCTGTCATGTCCACAGCAGCCTTTTTTCTTTTTTTAAAATTGCAATTATACATGGAAATACACACAATTAGCAATGTGTTAACCTACATTAAAGGATGAATTAAACGACCAAATGTTTCAAATGTTCAATATATAATTCTAAGAAACGTGTTTACAGTACTGTGCAAAATTCTTACCCACCCTATTTTTTAAATACAAATTTTGTCTTAGATGTTTTTTTTTTATGACTTCTGCATTATCGAATCAAGAAAGAAATAGAAACGTTAAGTTTAATCCTTTAAAAAAATGTTTACATTTAAAAAAAAATAAATTCTGGCATCTTTGCTTTTTTCTCTTTTCTGGCATTTCTTTGCATGTGCCTCCTCCCACCTCCAAAAAGAATCGTTTCTCTTTTTGCTGTATTGAAACATCAACTTTAAGCATATCAGAAATTAAATAAAGTATGTCCTCAGAATTATTTGAAAGTGAAACATCTCGAAACTGTATTCAAACCTCTGCGAGTCTGTGAATTGTCCCTTTGGAGCAATTAAAAGATTTGAGTTGTCTCAGATGTGTCTATGAGCTTTGCACCTTTTGACTTTTCTTCCATTCATCAATGCAAATCATGTCCAACTCTGCCAAATGTCCAACTCCGTCTTGGTCTTCAAGACAGCAGGACTAATCTATTCTGGCATTTTAACCTCCCAAAGTCAGAGATATCTATTATGCAGGCATACGTTTGGACACAGGTGGATATAACATTAACACACGTGTACTCTGGTTAACACGTTTTTGGAAATTAAACACTAGTCCTCATTTAGATTGCTAAAAGCAAGAGGGGTGAATACTTTTTTGTTTTCTAAATGTAAATACTTTCATTTTATTTATGTAGAGAATCACTGAAAACATAAAAAACTCTAATACACAAATTTAATGGTGCAATACAGCAAAGAAAGAAATAATCGCAAGCAGGGAGAGAGAGAGAGATTTTTAAATCAAAAGCATATTCATAATTCAAGTGATGACTATAAACAAATAGAAGAATTTTTGGTTTGTGTGTGTGTGTGTGTGTGTGTGTGTGTGTGTGTGTGTGTGTGTGTGTGTGTGTAAAATGCTGGTTTCCCTTTCTCACTAAAAGGCACTGGTGTATTGATTTACTCTAAGTGAATAATTGAAACCCTCTATTTGTTAGACACTGTGTGTGTGTGTGTGTGTGTATGTAGGTATGTGTGTGTGTGTAATCTTTCCTTGTGCATTTCTGACAATAGTGTATGTTTTTCCATCCTATGCGTCTCAAAGCATCATACTACTATACTAAATAAGGCATTGATAGGGGCACTAAGTTGTCAGCTACAGCTCTAGTACAGTCTAGATAACCAAATATATATATCTGTATCTGTCTTGGCATTATTTAATATCACTGACACAATCAAAGGGAAGTTGCAGAGAGCCATTTTTCACCAGGTTTCAACGGGAGATCACCCATCCTCATCTGAGTGACACTGGATAGTGTGATTATAATAATTTCTCTTCTATAACTGTATACTATATAGTCAAAAAGTGCAAAAAGGAACGTATGAGCTTATGAGCAAATTATAATTACGGGTATCAGAGTCATTTCTGAATTCATTATAGTCTTAACTTAAAGTCTATTGTACTGACCTGGAGTTATTTACTGTTCAATTGTTAGAGACTTGAGTGCAAATTGTTCTTAGCAGTTATAGTCCTAAAGGCTATCCAAGGAAGAACATCCATAGCCATCTTTATGGTTTCTCTGAGTTCTCCCATAGGAGTTTTGTAGCTTAATTTTCATCCCTTTTGTTCTTTCTCCCTGCATGACTACCAGAGCTTTCTGATTTTAAGTGGTGCAACAGAGTTCAGGATGTCAGTACAAGTATAAGTAGAGCTGAATAAAACAACTAGCTCACCGATGCTGAGGCATTAAGGAGAAATGGTAGACGTTAAAGTAACAGCTGTAAAAGTGGATGAGGACCGACTATCAGTATACGGGGAATAATGGGATGTGAGTGATGATTAGGCAGATGGAGTTTAGAAGGTGGACATAACACTATGGGATTAAACAAGACGTGTCGATGAAGAGATGAGCAGAAATCTGATATTTTAACAGGGAAACCAACAGGGTTTAAATCACCAGCAATGAGCCAAGTCTTCCAACTTTTAAATACATCTTGTGCTAAAAAGTGTTATTTTAAGGAAATCTGAGATTTCTTGTGACATAGCATATTCCATTTGAGATGCACCAATCGATGGCAATGTTTGCAGTTTTCGGCAAGAGCCATGATGAAAATAATGAGCCCAACATGCTAGCTTGTCTTCTGCCTCAGAGTTCAACTGCTCAGATTTTGAGTAGACAGTCATTTCACAGTATGTCTAAAGCTCTATGGAAGACCTGATATTGCCAAACCAATTATTGCACATTATTGCTCATGAGCATGTCCAAGAAGTCGAAGGATAGCAAGATGCATGCTTAGAAAAGCATCCTGGCTTCCCCATTTGTACATACAGCCAACTAAAAGTCCATGTTATCCAGCAACCTGTGAATCCACCTGAAAACCAAGGTTTAGTTAGAAGAAGTGGGTGAATTTTCCTTCCCAGCAAACCCTGATGGTTGAGAACCTGAAAACATGGAAACTTATTCACTATAGACTTTATAGTGAATGAACAAGTGATAAGGGCTCATGTAATAGTCCGAAGCAGATAAATGAAATATGTAGTTAGGTAATCAAGTTCACATATTTTTTTTGTATCCACATGACCAGGAATGTGATTATACAGGTCTTAAAAACAGAAATGGCAGACATACCCAGCACTGACTTCTCTAAGAGTGTGATGCATGCTGCATACTTACCTTTATCTTCAGCACTAGTAGCTTACTGTGAGCTAACTAAATTAGCAGTGAGCACGTGCCGGCATTCACATAGTGTTTTAAGATACTAGTTTAACAATCTGTTACAGGCTGTTAATGTGGTAATAAAATTCATCATTCATAGATATTATTTTATTATTTCTATATTATTTCTATATTATATTATAACATAGTCATACTCAGTGAGGAGATGAAATGTAAAGCCAAGTTATCCTGCCTTCAGAAGAGGCCATGTTAACTATGTTAATGACAAGATTTTATGGCTTTAACAACTTATTTCATGAGTTGTCCACATATCCAGATGCAGTGATATTTCTCAAAATCAGTTATTGTTTGGTGATTACAGTGTGCTTAAACTGTAAATCATACAGAGCCTTTTCTTAGTCATTTACCAAGATGTTTGAGGAAAATACTGATATTCCTGGAGGTTCTGTATAATGGCCTTCTGCTAGCTAGCAAAAATTGCTGTGTCTCTTAGGAATTATTAATATGTTATGTTCGACAACCGTCTTTCCCAGTTGCATAGCAACAGTGTTCTCACAAATGTATCTTGTGTTTGACTTCCTATGTTTAAATTCCATTTAAACACACGATCGCTGTCACTCAGACAGCTGGCCATACGGTAGCTTTTTAGAGGTAACTTATTTAGTTGCAACTAATATAGCCTACTAATAAGCCTATAATTTCAGTTAAAATAATATATAGTATTTCTAAAGAAAAAAATATATAAATAATTGCTGTATATTTGCTTAAGATTTGTGTGACATTTGAATTGAAATGTTGCAATGATAGAAAAACAAAAGCAAATAAAAAAAGATTAGAAAAAAAAAACTACATTAAAAATAGCTTTTTATGAATAGAAGCCACATTTCTGAGATAACCTGCTACTGGTCGCCGCGGTAACAGAGCTTTGTTATGGGGATTGGGGTCGTTGCGCTGATGGGAGACAGACAAGATAATTACTGAGAAACTGAGAAACAATCGACCAATCAAAATTAGGCAAAAGATCCCCTTCTGTCATCGGCTTCCTCCATGACTGTGATTTTCCCTCCCACTGTGTGTGCATGTGTGTGTGCATGTGTGTGTGTGTGTGTGTGTCTGTGTGTGTCTGTGTGTATGTGAATGTGAATGTGTAGGTGTGCGTGTGTTACCTAGATAGGAAAATATAAAAATAGGAGAAATGATAAAGTGTAGAAATGATAACGTTTATGCAGTGTTGCAGAGGTGATTTAGGCGAAAATTGGAGAGAGCAAAATGAGAAATAGAGATAGATTGAGACAGAGAATGAAAAAAGAAAAGGAAGAGGGAAAGGGGGAGAGAGTGGCAGAGAGAGACAGAGAGAGAGGGGGGGGGGGAGTAACAGCAACAGGAAGAGATACAGACAAACAGAGTGTGTTACTTTGCTTTGGGGTTTGTGGAGCAGAAGAGCAGGAGGAGTCTTATCGCCAGTGAACAGGTGCCCATCCTCCCATCAGCTGTGTCTGTTGCTCCCTCCCTTTCTCTCTCTCTGAAGTTTTATCTCTCTTGCCTCTCCCTCTGTTTCTGTTCTGCTTTACACTTCTCTCTTTCAGCAAGATTCTGAATAAGCAGGATTAGTGAGAGAGACAGGCAGACAGAGAGAAGGATGAAATTCTCTGTTATCACTTCATCCGATAGAGAGAAACACAACACTTATCTTAAATCCTAATTTGGTCTTTATTGAGATCAACTTGTCATTATACCCACACACAGGTATATAGTAACAATGCTTTTTTTGTGTGCCTGGATCACATCCATTACCATAAAAGCAGTTGTTGAATTGTGAGCAATTTCCAAGGGAGATAGACAAAAAGGCGACACAGATCCACATTCTATAGATGAACCAAGAAAACAAAGATTAGAAACATAAAGCAATATACTTTGAGATTTACGCAAAATGAGGGAAAAATAAGGGAATCTGACAATTCAGTAAACAAGGCTGTGGCTAACTAAATTATAAACACAAAGTCCTGTTGTAATGCAACCTAAGAACATAAGAGAGATAAGCTTAAAGCAAGGAAAAACGTGAACGCAAGAAGTAACTATGTTTCGACATTAAAAGACCAATAGAGCTAGATGCAATCGTTAATACGCTAACTTCTAAAGGATAAGCCCAAGGCTAGAAAATGACATGATGCAATGTATGGCACAAAAAGCATGTAAATAGCATCTTTGGTGCTGAAAGGACAGCGCCACTTCGGCACCCCCATTGTTATGGATAGCATAGGAGCACACGGCTGCAAGGCGGCGCGGCACAATCACACATGGCTGGTCTCTAAGGAGTGCGGCAGCGGCTCCTTGCCCTCCTGGAGAAACCAGGGGAGTATAAAAGGGCGCAGCAGAAACAGCAAGGTGAGCATGTTTGGTCTGGAAGGCAATGCTGATCCCTTTCAATACACCTCATTCAGAGACTGCCAACAGTGACGAAGGCAATGCGTCCTACCAGTGCTGAACTGAGTGACTGCACCCCAATGGTCAAAGCCTCACCTTGACGCTGCTCATCCCTGCTTGTTGCGCCCAGAGCTAGGACGACAACAATGCCGAACCTCTCACCCAGCACTCTGCACTCATCTCACCTCCACTCCACTAAAGATTTAATAAAAAGAGCACTTGTTTTCCACTACCCTTGCCTCCTGTGTGTCTGTGTTCAGCCCATCACAGCCTCGAGTTGCTACTGTAGCCATCGAGCTACAGTGAATGCGGGCATGAATACAAACCCTCACGCCACTCATGGATCCGATGCTCAAGCACCTCCTGGAAGTCAGCCTCCAGCAGCAAGCGGTGACCCAGGAGCTGGCACTGGGGCTCCACACAACCACTGAGGAGCTGCTGGCCCTCCGCAAGCTCAACACCGCCGCTGCTACTGCTGCCTGACCCCTGCCTAGACGCCCAGCGACTCCTCACCAAGAAGATGGCCGAAGACCAAGCGGAAGCCTTCCTGCGCACCTTTGAGCGATTCGCCACACACGAAGGCTGACCAGAAAAAGACTGTGCCCACATCATCTGTGCCCATATATCCCACCCCCTGACAGTAACAAGATAATCAATGTTATTCACTTCACCTGTCAGTGGTTTTAAAGTAATGGCTGATCGGTATAAATACATACAATAGTTTTGGAAATGCTGATTTTCTCCGTACTCGCGCGTGTGTGTTGATCAGCCCTAAAGTGCAACGCATTCCCAGCACAACTCATTTGCATTTAGTGAGGCCCACAAAACTCCATTAAACTTCAAGCGCACAGACAGCTGGAAGCAAAAATGAGCAATCAGGGTAAAGGCTGAAAGATAGAAATGGAAATTATTCTGTCTCACTTCTATGCCGTTAAAACTACTTAATAATATAAATAGAAAAATATTTAATAAAATATCATATTAATAACAATCATAATAATAAGCGAGCACTAAATCTTCCATAAGTTGAGGCATTTGTTTACCATTTATGGCTATACACTAACAGACCGGCCTGTCCTCCATTTTGTCAGGTATTCAGGTACAGACGCAAGTGCAAGTATACAGAGCTTTATTGATTGTAGCAAACCAGAAATGAGATAAGAATCCAGAATGTCAATCAGTATACATCGGCTTGGTAATGACTGGTATAAACAAACACAGAGTAAATACTTAAAGTGAAAGTGCAGTGAGGGTGCTTATGTAGTATGTAGGTGATTGAGTCCAGGTGTGTGCAATCAGTAGTTGGGTGAACATGAATGTGAGAGTGTCCGTAATGGCTGTGAATTGTTGTCCTCAACGGCCATGTTTATAAGCCATGCTGTGCTCAGGGAGTTGGAGTTTAACACCAATTCCGGTGTTGACATGACACATTCATACAGCGGCATTTCTTTTATCATAATTGAGGGATTTACTTTATTTGTCTTAATTTATGGGTTTATGCTGGCTTGCTTGCTATATTTTTCATATTCTTTAATTAATGCCAACAATATAAACTGACTGGTTTTCACCAAATGTTTTCAATGGTGTTCTTAATCCCTGTCCTGGTGAACTAGCATGAGGATGTGATTTTGATAGAGACTCCAAAGCACTTCTATAAATCACTTTATGACGGGCCAAAGTCACTTCTTTGGGCCCGGGAGGGGAGGCAAAGACGTCCTTACCAGAGTCACGGGGCAGAGTGGACTCGATGTACGAGGCCATGCCGTCCTTGGGTGTGGCTTGCGGGGCCGCCTCGTCATCCTCTGGCTTGGGCGTCTCTTGGGAGGCTACCCGGTCAAACTCGTCTGTAGAGGCTGCCTGGTTGGCCTCTGGTGTTGGCTGAGCCGGTGAGGCTGTCCTGTCGACCTCTGGTGTGGGTTGCGCAGGGAAGGCCGTCCCGTCAGCATCGGCCATTAGCTGGTTTGTCGAGGTCACCCCCTAGCGTAAGCTGCACATCCTTGGCCTCTGGTATGAGCCCCGCTGTCTCCCCACTGTCAATGTTTGGCCGACTAGGCTTAGCCGATCCACTTGTTATAGCCCTCCCCCCAAAATTGTTTTGAGGAAGCCCAGCCTGGAGCTGGTCCAGGATAATCTTAATCAGCCATTGGCTCTCCTGGATCTGCTTAGTCTGGTCTGACATGACCTGGATAAACTCTGCTGCATCCATGGTTCAATCTAACATTCCGTTTGGAGACAGGTGCAAGTGCAGAGCCTTTTATTATTTGAGAAACACACAAGAACAAGGGCTATATAAAAATAAATAAAGCATAGATAGGACAATAAACAATGGCACTACTTACAACAGATGCTAGACAAGGAGTGCTATACAAATGTGAGTGTAAATACTGGTGCTCATTGTGCATAAACATAGTTCAGGTGTTCGTGATCATGTGACTTGGTGCGTATTGTGAACATGTAGACTGCAGTGGCTGATGGGTGCTGTAGTATATCAGCTATCAGCGCTAAGCTGACTCTCTGGATAAGGGTGTTTGCTAAATACTGTAAAAATAATGAATAATAAATGTGTGAATGCCACAGTGATCATTATGGGTATATAATGTATATATACCTCCTGAGACTCATGTACCATGACCTATGAGGTACGCATTGGCGGCTAGAGGTTAGGGTTAGGGATAGACTTTATCACTCTGATTATATGATTCAAATGAATATTTTCTGTTTGTCTCGCCTCAGGGCTCTCTCTAAATTGATCTCTTTATGTTTCTATCCTCCAGTATATCTGTATGTTGCACATCCATCTTTCTGTCTTTTCATTTTTCTCTGTGATCCTTGAAGATGAAAATGTACACAGCCAGTGCACTGTACAAAAAACACTGTGTAGTGTATGAGTGTGTGCGTGCAAACACTGCAAACATCAAGCAGTTCTCTGAATGTGCTGCTATTTATCACTGAGAATGACTCCTGACATAGTACAAAAAACGCATATAGAGGCCAGCTGGTGAGCTTCCAGAACTGAGGAAAAAAGAAATGAAGAGAGAGAGTGAGAGAGAGAGACACACACACACACGGTTGAAATGTGTGTGAAACCATGCTGTGCCGTGCAGCTTTTTTTTTTTTTACATCTCTGAAAAGTATGACTCGAGAAATTATGGAAAAGACCAAAGTGTCCCGTCATTTGAGAAAATCGTGTGAGAGTATCTAAGGCAACTACAAAAGCCAAGTGTGAATTTAATCAGTTATCGAACACAAATACTACTTAGTCAACAGGCTCCATCATTCTTTATAAATACATGTACATGTAAAAATCTAAAAATGCATCTAAAGTACATTTCGTACATTTAATAATATGTTTTCTGGCTGAGAGCAGTAGCAATGTGAGCGCATATTACACTTTAAAACTTGGATAAAAACACAATAAAAACTTGGATGCAGTTGTTCCAGTGCAGCCAACACCATTGGCAAGGATAATGGAATTTCTTTGTTACTTGGTTCAATCCATGATAATCAATACATGGCCGTAGTTCCCAAACCTTTCTTCACCTATACACCTGTGTGAGGGCCTCCTGGATGTGCTCCTCCATAGATGAGTTAGCTTTGTCATACTTATGTTACACACCAATCACCTCCCCACACACACACACACACACACACACACAAAGACCATTCTCATTCCTGTGTCTGGTAGACAGGGCAGTAAGGCTTTAGACCAGTTTTACCCTCAGCCTGTAAAGACCTACTCCCCTTTCTCCTCATCACTGTCCACCCATTAACTAACCACTGCTTTTTTCTTATATTCTATCTGCACTGTTCCCAACTCTCTCCAGTTTTAATCTGTTTTGCTCTACATTGCACTATAACAGCTGATTTGCACTGCAACACCTACTACTGGCACATTCACACTTACTGCACTTTATATGCACCGTTTATAATGTATATTCATCTCAACATGCGCATCTAGAAATCAACAGTGTTTAAGCTCTTGTTTCTTAGGACATTTTGAGTAAATAGGACATACACCGTTACCCTTAAGCACCATAGTAAAATCATGCTAGCATCATGGTTACCATGAAGTACCACTGTAAAACATAGTGTCATAGTTACAGTGAAGTACCATCATAAAACCATGGTAGTGTGATACTTACCATGAAGTACTATAGCAAAACCATCATTATCCATGATTAGCCATAGTGGAGTTTCCTAAGGGCAGAATGGACCAAAATGCGAGACAGAACGTGAAAAACTGTTGACCATTTTTGTGTGATGAAGAGGAGCAATTTTTTCTTTACTAATGGGGGGCGTTGATATGTTGTTCTTGTTATTACATGGTTTGCTTCATCTTTGGTTGTGCTGGCACCATTTATTTTAGGGAAAATAGTGTGATTTTTTTTTAGTGTATTAAGCAAAGGGAAAACTGAATGTAGAGCAAAACAGATTACAGGGGGTTAAAAACATTCATTAATATTCTGTAGGAGAAACATACGGACTGACACAGGACCTCATTTCAGCTCTCTCAGTCTCCGAGGAACTAATTTCAGATGCCCTCCATCCACTCAGTTTGTGTGTGTGTGTGTGTGAGAGAGAGAGAGAGAGAGAGAGAGAGAAAGGGAGAGATTTGTTTTGGCGGAAGCAGGTGATGTTTTGGTCTCAGGTTTCTTTGAAAATCTCGTTCTGATAAGGTCAGCTCTTTACCACAGCACCAACTAATCAAGATAACCCTGATTATACTTTCCACCTGCATGTGTGTGTGTGTGTGTGTGTGTGTGTGTGTGTGTGTGTGTGTGTGTGTGTGAGAGAGAGAGAGAGAGGGAGCGAGAGAGCGTGAATTGAGGAGGTGGAGCGTGATCAATGACATTTAATTAGACAGATATGTGGTGAAAGTGATGTCATAGATCACAGATACCTGAGTCACCTCGGAAACTATCGAATGAATAAACTATTAGAAAATAGCATTAATTGCATTAATAAATGAACTTAAGGGATACGCATGCCCGATAATCACTGTGTAATAATGTAGTACTCATTAGTCACAGATGCATGCTAATTAGCTACATTTTCCTCCACATATGAAGGAAGCTAATATTCTTTTCAACATTTTTAAGGTGCAACTAGATGGCATCATCAAAGGGCATACAGAGCACACACACTGAACAAACACAATTATTTTAGCTCCAAATCTTCAGTTCTGCTCCTCGCAGGCTCATTTGAAAAAGGGACAGCTTTGAGTTGATTAGCTGCATCTGGAATTAACATAACCTCACACAGTTCAACCGCTGATGGGAACACAAGCTCTTATCCAACCACATGTGGCTTTTTGCTTTTAGCAATTCACCGAGATACTAAATAGGAAGCCATTAGTGCTTTTTCTGAGGCTCTGGCTAGACATACCACTTTAAAGATATTTTAGTTTGTTGGTATGACTGGGCTGCTTGTTGAACAGATTTCACCTTAACTTCCTCATCCTACACTGTCATCCACTACAGTTAGAAATGATGATTTTGGTCATTTCACTTCAATCACTGCTTAGAGTTTCAAAACTCAGCAGGATTATGTTTAATCCACTCATGCCCACCTCTTTATCAGAAACTTTGCAGAAGCCTTGCCCAGCACGAACATATCATGCCATGTATCCCTGAAAAGCTTGTTTCCTGATATGTCATTTTATGTCATTATGATATGCAGTACATGCCAATTTTCTTTCTAAAACCTATGTTATACTTACTAGAGTGGAAACACATGAAGTCACATTGTGTTTTAAAAACGATTCCCTCAAAATGAATTTCTTTTCTACAACTAATCAATCTGGATGTTGAATTTATGTTAGAATTTTTTTATACTGAAAAATTACAGTATTAAAACGTACATTACTTCAGTACACACACACACACACACACACACACACACACACGCGCGCACACACACACAAGTACCTGAGATAGCAGTATTAGAAATAAAAAATAGGCTACACCTACAAACTAAAACAAAGGAATGAAACAGAGCTGAATATAGAAAGTCTGATTCAATTCGGCCCAGTTCTGCTACATTCAGCACTCTGAGGAATGTGTGTCTGTGTGTGTGTGTACTGAAGTTGGTCAGTGTCAGCTTTAAATTCCTCCACAGAGCAGGTGTGTGAATTGCTGAGACAGGGGATCGGTGGAGGATAGAATAAAAGGTTATTCATGAGTAAAAGAAAAACTGCTTTCCGATACTTAAGTGCCATCCCCAATCTATTTTGGTTAGATCGGGTCAATGTCACATAATACACTATATAGCCAAAAGTTTGCGGACACCTGACCATCACATCCATATGTGGTTCTTCCCCAAACTGGTGCCACAAATTTGGAAGCACACAATTGTACAGAATGTCTTTGTAGGCTGTAATATTACAATTAACCTTCACTGGAACTGAGGGGCACAAACCTGTTCCAGCATGACAGTGCCCCTGTGCACATTGTCATTATCACATGAAGACATGTTTTGCCAAGGTTGGAGTGCTAGAACTCAAGTGGCCTGTACAGAGCCCTGACCTCAACCCCACTGAACACCTTTGGGATGAACTGGAATGGTGACTGCACCTCAGGCCTCCTTGCCCAACATCAGTACCTGACCTCACTAATGCTCTTGTGGCTCAATGGGAAAATCCCCACAGCCACACTCCAAAATGTAGTGGAAAGCCTTCTCAGAGGAGTGGAGGATAACAGCAAATTGGGACTAAATCTGGACTGGGATGTTCAAAAAGCACATGCTGTAAGAATGTTATGGTCAGGTGTCTGCAAACTTTTGGCCATATAGTGTACACAAAACCACTCACTCACTCACTGCAAAGTAATGCTCAGTGTATCACTGACTGACTTGCCAAGCCTTTGTTCACACTATTGTGGATTCTAACTTTGTTCCTGGTTTTGAGTTTGGATTTGTCTGGTTCATGTTGTTTGCCAATAGCTTGATCCCCTGTCTGTTACTGACATTGGTCTTGCGTGACATTTTAGATTGTCTGCTGAACATTTTAACAAACCTTACCATGTACCTGCAACCAATTCAATTAAATTTTATTTGTATAGACATTGTCACAAAGCAGATTTACAGAAACATATAAATTCCATTATCCCTAATGAGCAAGCCAGATGCAATGGCCGTAAGGAAAAACTCCCTGAGACGGTCTGAGGAAGAAACCTTGAGAGGAACTAGACTCAAAAGGGAATACTATACAGTATAGTCAAAAAGTGCAATTGTCTAACCAGGAACATATGAGCAAATTGTGAATACAAGCATCAGAGTTATTTCTGAATTCATTATAGTTTTAACATGAAGTCTATCATGTTGAAGTTATCAACCGTTCACTGATGGAGACTTGAGTGCAAAACTGCTTGTAGCAATCCTAAGTGATCTTGATGGTTCCTAAGTGGTACCATCCACAGTAATCTCATGTATCTTTAGGCTGTCCATGTGGGTCCATCCTCAGCAGCAGCGAGTGGTTTTCAGGTGATGAGAACCAACCAGATCCAGATCCAACCAGAAGTAGGGCATCAGGGTGGATCAGGAAGGTCTGGAGAGCAGAAGCGTTCAAGATCACTGGCGTCTCAGGTGCAGCATGTGTAGCTCGACAGAGAGAGAGAGAGAGAGACTGTGATAATATGCTGATAGTGCTGCACTCAGGTGACACAATGATACACACTCACTGTGAGTTGTGAGGAAAGGTAACACTAAAAGGGCATATTAGGAGCAGTGGTGCACTGCATTTAACAGTACCCTTGAAAAGAAGCCTATTTGAAAAGAAATGAAGAGGTGCTGATTAGGCTTTGTTCTTACATTGGGCAGCCGAGTTAAAGGACAGAGGGATTGTATAAAACATCAGCGGATGTGCAATGAATTTCCTCTTTATCCCTCGCTCTCTCTCTCTCTCTTCCCCACCCATCCCTCGCTTGCTTCATTTTCTCATGTCCTATTGTGATGACTGTGCTTCTGAATGTTCAATCACACCTCCAGCTGAGATTTGTGCTCTTTTCTCTCTCTCTCTCTCTCTCTCTCTCTCTCTCTCTGTCTGTCTGTCTGTAGTGTTGAAGTAGCTGATATCTAGATTACTGCATTAATGCTGCTAAGATTAATGCTTTATATTATAAAGTGTGGCTACCAACCTATTTATTTATTTATTTATTTATTTATTTATTTGTGTGTTTGTTTGTTTGTATTTAACTACTCCAATGACAACTCCTTAGTGCACTGTAGCCAGCTAGCTATTCATTTATAGTTAAAATACTCCAATGCCCCTCACTGTGATGCTATCTATCTTATTTAACCGCATGCTTACGTGAACTAGCTTGTAAACGGCTGCCAAATTTTCAAATAATTAAAAAAATAATAATAATAAAATAAAAAGAATAATTCACGTGATATCTTGTGACCTTTGTGTAAGCAGCAATGGTAATCATGTGTATGGATCTTAGGCCTTCCAACCTTGCACCAGTACGCTTGGAGGTCACGCTGTAGTTTCATATTTCATTTTGACATGGGTTCTTGTAATGTATGACATTTTGTGTTGTGATCAGATGACTGAAACAGGCCACAGCTAATGACAATGCTTGGAGAAAAAGTTGACAAGGATGGCTTGTGGAGAGCTTTGTCTGTGGTTTGCTGACTAATACATCATTGTCTTTCCTTTGCCACGTAGAAAGGGCTAAAACAAAAAGCTTCCAGTGTTGCTCTGTGTATGACTTGATGACAGACATATTTCTTCTCTAGAGATTTGAAATTTTGAGGGTTTTTGTGTGTTTGTCTTCTGTATACTATATGCCATATGTATATACCATATGTAATGAAACAGTGAAAAGAGATACAGTGACACAAAGAAGAGTCACTAGAAAAGAGAACAGCATAAATTCAGGACGTGCTATAAAATAATTGTTACTTATTAGTTAATAAATGAATTAATGTTACTGTAAAAGCTTTAACATGACTCTGTACAGTATAAATACTGTATGTTTACCATACAGAACAACTCTTGATATTACTACATAAGAAAATAAATATTTGGTGCAATAGATAGATAGACAGACAGACAGATATACAGAACACAAAGCACACTACCGTCACACCTGCGGAAATTGCAGGTCAAGCATGAGCTCTGTGCTAAATAACACAACTCCTCTCCTGTGAGGCAGGAACAATGCACACTGTGATTCACAGCCGGAAAGAATCTCGCAGGCACTCACACTACATCTTCAAACATGACAAATCTGTGCTCAAATATAACCCATGTCACACCTTTTCATGTTTCCGTGTCTCTTACATGAAAACACACTGCAGAATCACACACACACACACACACACACAAAAGGTGAAGCAGATGCAGCCAGTCTGTAGTTTTTAAAATACAAAATTCACAATACATTTAGGAATGTGTCTATCTGTCTACCAGAGAGAGAATGAGAGACAGAGAGAGAGAGAGAGGTCAATTAATAATGTGTTGTATAATTTCCTTAGGCGCTAATATAATTTGTCTGTCTATGTACGAAAACTATGTGTGGTGGGCTAGGAAAACCCTTCACATGGCTACTTTCTACCAAATATAATTTTGAAAATGACAGGATTTGCTGAGTTGAAATAAGCTTCTCTTTTGCATATAATCACAGCCAGAAGTAAAATTCTAGCATTTTAAAATCTAGTTACCACCGAAGGTGAAAAAGGAGAAAATTGCATTTGAAGGTTCCATTCTGACTCCACCGAACTCCAACTCCACCTGTAGCCCTGTCTACCTCTACATTTATAACCTAATCTACTTATGAAAAACATGACTTCTAAATTTGAAAGAATACTATATACACTATATGGCCAAAAGTTTGGGACACCTGACCATCACACCCATATGTGGTTCTTCCCCAAACTGATGCCACAATGTTGGAAGCACACAGTTGTATTGGATGGTTGTATGCTGTAGTGTTACAATTTTGTTTCACTGGAACTAAGAGGCCCAAACATGTTCCAGCATGACAGTGCCCCTGTGCACAAAGCGCAGTCAATGAAGACATGGTTTACCAAAGTTGGTGTGGAAAAACTCGACCTGCACAGAGCCCTGACCTCAACCCCACTGAACACCTTTGGGATGAACTGGAACGGTGACTGGCCCCCAGGCCTCCTCGCCCATATAACAGCAAAAGAGGGATTACATCTGGAATGGATGTTCAAAAAACACACATGAGTATAATGGTCAGGTGTCCACAAACCTCTTTAGCCATATAGTGTCAGTGTATAATGGAAAATGAGTTCTCACTTTGATTATCAGCATCATCCACTTCAGTCTCTTCCTCATCACCTGGGGTAAAAGTCACATACATAACACAACATTTCACTCACTGATCTCTGGCCACAACATCACTGAAGAAATAATCACTGATTAATTTAGTCCTTTGACACAATTTTGTTCTTTTTATTAGGTCCTTAGGTCCTAGGAACACTAGACACAAGGCAGGCATGGATGCGAATCCATCACAGGCCATCTCACACACATTCATACCTAGGGTCAATATAGAGTAGCTAATCCACCTACTTTTAGGAGGTTGTAGACCACAGGGAGAGGGTGCAATGCTCCACACAAGAAGTAAACAGACCTCAGGATTAGGGAACCTGGAGCTCTGAGGTGGTATTGCTGCTCATGTGTAAGAAGGTCATGCTGATCTTCTTACACATTTGCAGTTTCTAATTCATGTTTCCATGCTTTTACCATGTATGTGTTACAACTGCATATTTCAATACATTTGTGAATTTTGCTTTTCAAGTTAAAAATTTTTTTTGACTCAAGATGTGCATAGACGTGTTGAGCCTTTGATCTCACAAGTGACTCCATCCAGCCATAGTAAGCTCTTCTGTGTGTGTGTGCAGGGTATCCTGCAGGTTTTCTTGTAATTGCCTAGACTTTTCTATATGCTATTGCATGCTTCGCATATGCCGAATTACATACTAAAAGAGGGAGGACTGAGTACCGTTGACCAGATACACAATACAGCAAATTGTTGAAACGTGTAATATACACACGTTTTATGTACACACAGTGCATAAAAATACACAAACACACACATTGTAGCACTTGATAGTGTCTCTTTATGTCTGTAATCACATAATTTCCTAAAGTGAAAAAAATGAAAGTGCTCAAGTGCACTTGAGTAGATCTGTAACACTGAATGGATCTTTGTGTGTGTGTGTGTGTGTGTGTGAGACTCATCACACAGCTCTTTGTAGTGATGTAAAAACTGGAAGTCTACCAAGTGTGTGTTTGATCTTCAGTGGTGCAGAGTAAATTGGAATGTGCTGAAGAATTGACCTTAAGTGAAGAGAGAGAGAGAGAGAGAGAGAGACAGGCAAAGAGAGACAGACAGATCCTTGCGTGTGTCATCTGGCTCTGTATTACAGGTTTGTTATGCTTATAACGGTCAGATCTTTAAGATCATCTATATTAAAAAATGTGATGTACCACTTTCTCTTTCCCCCTCTCTCCCTTTGTCTGTAATGTCTGCAAGTTTGATTGCAGATTTCATTAGAGAGTTCCTATACTATAATTGGTGTGTGTGTGTGTGTGTGTGTGTGTGTGTGTATGTTAAACTCCTGCTGTGAGTGTAATGAGGAATGTGACAGTTTTGATGGTTTAATTCAGCATGACTGAGCCTCCTGCACTTTAAACAGACACACTTTTTGCTGTACTAATTAGCTGTGCTTATCGTGCTAATTTTCTCAGAGGTCAGATGAAGGGGTGTGTGGTTATTCATACAGAGAGAAAATGATGTACAATAATCTTCGATTTCTCGCTCTCTCTGCCTGTCTCTCCTTTTCCACATGTCTCTGATTTCTTCAGTGTCTCTCTCTTTTTCCCTGTTTATTGGAGGGGAAACAGAAAAGAACAGAATGAGGAATATAGCGGATTTGTGTGTGTGCGTGCATGTGTGGTTGCGAGTGTGTGTGTGTGTGTGTGTGTGTGTGGTCGGAAGAGGTCACTGTGGGAGACAAGCATGTTTCCTGCTGTGTTGGGCCAATTAAGAGACTACTAATGAGAGTTAAAGAGTCTAATGATGATTAACAAGGCTCTTAAATAAGGTGTGTGTGGGCGGAGCCTCAATAACAAATACAGATAGACATGCAGCTGCTATAAGTATGATATACTGTTACTACTGCACCTCCTCATACTCAGAGAGCATGTAGAGCATGTAGTACCCTATTCAGTGCATGCGTTGTGAGATGCTTTGAGCTACTCTGGGGCTTCATGGCACAGCACTGCTGCCTGCTGACACTGGGCCTCATTTTAGTAAAATTGTGTGTAAATGTTTATATAAGCCAACAGACCTAAACAATTCTGCTGCATTTACAAAAGTTTTGGAAATGCTGATTTTCTTCACACTTGCTTGTGTACGTCAATGAGTGCCAGTCGCCTGTAAAACATTATAAGGCATGTGCACGGCACAGCTGATTTGCATATAGTGCTGTCCACAAAAAGTTAAAGGCGAAAGCTCATATATCTGAAATGATGAGTAAAGAGCAAAAAAGATTTTCCGTGAGATAGAATTGAAAGTTATTTTGAATCAAGTCTATGTCAATAAAAATATTATTTATCAGTGTAACAACCCCTTGAAAAGACCAAATTCTGGCGCCAAAACAAAGGTGAATTAGATATGAATTAAGTGAGGTGAAAAGAAAATGGTTTGACATGAAACAAAAAAAAAAACCGCAACCAGTCCTCCTACAGTGGCATTATTAACAGAATGACTGGTCTTGTTTGTTTTAATGTAGGGATTCATGTTTGCTTTCTCTTTTTCTTTCTTTCTTTTTTCACATTTAATATTTCTTTAGTTAAGGCCCCAGACATCAGGGCCCCAATCTCACTAATGCTTTTGTGGCTGAATGGACAAATCCCCACAGCCACGTTCCAAAATCTAGTAGAAAGCCTTCTCAGAAGAGTGGAGGTTACTATAACAACAAAGGGGGGCTAAATCTGGAATGGGATGTTCAAAAAGCACATATGAGTATGATAGTCAAGTGCCCACAAACTTTTGGCCATATAGTGTAGTTCCTTAATGAGTAAGACAAAGATGACTGCAGCAAAGAAAAACACCCTGAGATTACATAAGGAAGAAGTATTGAGAGGCTCAACATGGAATTCGTCCTCTTCTGGGTAACACCAGCACTGGCACTAGCATCACACCTGGGTGACAGATATTAGGTATGATAAAAAGACTATTATCCATGCGCTTAACTTACAGTGACATAACATTGTCATCAGAGTACAAGTGGAGACTCCGACAGGTCTAACTACAGTGGATATAAAATTCTACTCACCCACGTTAAAATTGCAGGTTTTATCATATTAAAATGAAACCAAGATAAATCATGTCAGATCGTTTTACGCCTTTAATGTGATATAGCAACCAGCAAAATTCAAGTGAAAAACAAATAGAAACATTTCAGGGGAAAAAAAGAAAAACAAAAAAACAACTAAAGCTGCAAGCAGAATATAGTGTAGGCCAAGCACCCAGACTCGGTGAGCCGCACACTCACAGAAGCGCTACAGTTGTTGCATAAACAATCACAGAAGAGCAAAGCCATAACTATAGGCAAAGGGATTCAAGAATGATTTGTAGTTTCACACATTTGCCAGTCCGTGATGGGAGAATGCTTTTGAATATCAGAGTTCCTTTGATAACTTTTGTTTAGACAGGGCTCAAGATGATGTGAGCCAAATTTGGTGAAGATTGGATAAAATTCGGAGGAGGAGTAACAAAAATGGCACTTAGATAGAAGCATTTTCGGCATGTTACTGCAACTTTTGACCAAGTGATGCTGTCACTACATTCGTTGCAAAGCCTTGGGTCATCTCACATAACTTTTGTGAGACTTACTCTGAAGATGACATATGCCAAATTTGGTGAAGATTGGACAAAATGTTTAGGAGGAGCAGCGAAAAACTGTTTTTGAAAAAATCCAAGATGGCACAAAAGCTAATTAGGTGTCATAGAGTGCGTTGAGCTCATCTCGACCCAGGGATGTCTGGCTTTTAAATTTTGGACACACAGTTCAAAACTTATGACCATAAACATACTTAGAAATTAGGCCCAAATTTGACCCAATGGTAACACTAGAGCGTTGGCAGCACTAGGCCCAAATTTGCTCAGAATGTTCCTTAGACCCTCCCCAATCAGTGTGCCTGAACTAATTGTGGAACTACCCACTTTTTGGCGTTTTCGCACCTCCGGAACTGGGTGCGATTTTAGTACCGGACTGCCTTTTTCGAGAACCAAATTTGCTCCTACTCCGGAGCAGGGTCTAACCAGCACAACTGGTACTATCCGTGACGTAAGTAGACGGCCAAACACATACGAAAATGCCCTCACCCGCCTTGATGTAAAACACCGTGTAAACATACTGTAGTGTCAACTTATTTCGCGAGTATGGAGAACAGCGATAGATGGACGGACGCTGAAGTGCAACACAGCTCCGATCACAGCCTCCTCCATCCTCCGGTTGTTTACGTTGTTCTTCTTTGTTTCCGTTGTTGAACGCCGTGCACAAATGACGTCGCTGTCGACCGGCTTACGTCACTTCCTAGTGCCCACTGTCTGTGCGAATGCAACCCTTTAAATGGTACTGGGAAATAGTTCGTGCAAAATCGCCCAGTACTTTAGTACTGTAAATTTAGTTCTGGAACTAAAGCAGTGCGAAAGGCCCTACTGACACCCTAGCCAGAAGAAGAAGTAGAAGAAAAAGAAGAATAAGAATAAGAATAAGAAGAAAGGTAGAGTAACAATAAGGTGCCTACCCAAGTTCGGTGCTTGGCCCCCTGGTTGCATATGTATGCATGCCCCTTAACTGATACTTTGTTAAACCACCTTTTGCTTGTAATACAACACTCAGTCTTTTTGGGTAAGAGTCTATTAACTTGATTTGGCAAATTTATTCCACTGTTCCTTGTAAAAATGCTAAAGATATATCAAATTGACTAAAGCCCCAGTCCCAGCTGAAGAGAAGCAGAACCCTAGCATGATGCATAGCATTTTCTCCACTTGTTGATGATGGCCTTCACAATGTCCCGTGGTGCATCTAATGTTTTGAAAGTTCTTTTGTACACCTCTTCTGGTCAATACCTTTTGGGCACTCTGGCACATGAACAGCCACTATAGTAGTGCTTGGATTAAGCAACTTCCAGAAAAAGGGAGAGTGTCCTATGTTGCGTCTCAGAGAGAGAGAGTGTCCGTTTATCTCAGTCTGACTAACTTAAGTGTGTCGACTCCTTGCCTCACACGGCAGTGCATTGTGGGTAATTAGTGAGTGTTCAGCCTCTTAAAGATTGAGAGGAGGTGCAGCTCCTGCGGTTGTCATGGTGGCTGCATAAGTACTAGAGTTTTGATGCTCTTTACTCATACACTGACTCACTGTATGAAAGAAAGACATCAACACATGACATCCAACTCTCTCTCTCTCTCTCTGTCTTTCTGTCCAACTTTACAAGTCCAATTTTACAAACCCCTCTTTTCAGGTAAAGAAGAGGAAGAAAGAGACACAGAGAGGCAGAGAGAAAGACAGAAAAATACCTATTATTTGTTACAGGCCAGTTATAATGGCGTTATAACTGTATGAGTCCATTACTCATACAGTTGAATGACTGGGACTTCAACTAGTGTGTGTGAACATGTACATGTTAAGTTTTTGAACTATAAAGTGCCTCCATCCATCTCAATGTGGCAGCAATACAAGTGAAATATTGATCTGCCTGTTCAGAGCTGAGACGAGGCGGATAACTCATCAGCAGCACAAGTGACATGTTACATCATACACACTACACACATGCACACACACATACCCAAGAGAGAGAGAAGAGAGTGTTGGACAGAATGTTAAAAATAATAATATTACTGGAAGAAAAGATGGGAGACAGGTACTTGGAGGTGCTGCTGTGCGTCTGCATGTGTGTGTGTTTGCATGCGACTGTGTGTATATGTGTGTTTGCTTGTCTGACCTCCTGTAAGCGTCTCATTAATGTTTCTAATGGCTCTCAGACTTAATCAGTCTCTCATCACTGTCTGATTAAACCTGACACACACACACACACAGAGAGAGAGAGAGAGAGAGAAATGGGAGTGTGGGATGGAGTTCCTATGGCCATTTTAGGGTGCTTAATTTGTTTTCCTAATGCGGATCATTTAATTCAAAAATAATATATATGAAATAAATATTTTTTAAACATTGCTAAATTTTTAACTTTATTCGGCATTTTTTTTAGGGTTTGCAGGGAAGTGGCTGGAGACCAGCTCTCTCAGACTCAGACTGATTGTTTTGGCCCACACTCGAGTATGATTTGGCAGGTAATAACCCAGCAAACGAAATGTATAGTGGGCGGGAAAACACACCAGGGGTCAATTCTAATGCATTAACTATAGCATTTGTGACACTGAACATACTATACAGCGTTAGCTATGTAGCTTTTTTTGTGGAATAAACATCAACATTTGTTATTAAGTTCATTTAGGTTCATTATGTGGGAGGTTAGTTATATTGAGTTTTAGATTAATCTTCTGATCTGCTTCTGTAATACATTTACTGCTAATTACCCCATTAGTTAGTAGGCTACATTAATGCAATATTACAGCATCCTATTGCTGAATAACTCTTATTTGTGTCAGAGTAAGGAAGCATAGTACACAGTAAGAGACCGTACACAGTTCTAATTGACATGTTCTTTCAAAAGCGCTGTCAATTTATTTTTATAATTAGATTCTTACTATTAGCTATAACTTCTGTGGTGAATGTATTGCTGACTGCAAAATAAAAAAAACAATGGCCTTTTTTTTTTTCTGCCGTTTTGTTCTGGATGTTGAAAAGCTATCACGCTTGACTTGCTACATGACACTGTCTCAGCTATAAGCTACTATCTGTATATACTGCCTATATCTAGTGAATTTTTATAGTAACAGTCATCCAGCATACAGTCTAGTAGCTTTTGCGTGGTTTTAGATGCTTCTTTTGATGCAGCTGTTTTTGATGCAACTGTTTGATACAGCAGATATTTTTGCCAGGTTTCTGCAAAATTTCAGCAATCCCAAAAACCAAAGAAGAGATCTGAAACTAGACCAAAGTTTGGGAATTGAAAAAATGAAGACATATTTTTCTTCTTTTTCTCAACCTTTGCAAGGGAAACAAGGTCACTGTGGTACATCGTTCCTGATGTACGGACATTATCCACTCCATAATGCCCCTTTCCCTCTCCCAGTGTTTGCAATGTATCTTACAATGAAACTGGTTCTGGACATCATAGACATCATAAATAATCTGATTATTTGCTGTAAAACAAGAGCTTGCCAGCCTCAGAGAATTTTTAAACCCTTTCATTAACTCTCCAGTCCACTGCTACTCCTCCATTGGTTACTTCCTTTGCTTCAAAAAAACAAACAAACAAAAAAACATCGGTAGTCTCAGGTACCATTTATGTAGTTTTGTAAGGAAATTAGCTGGTAAATTTTACTGAACATCTTGGAGAATCTGCCACAGTCCCTCTGGAGACTTTGGCTGTTGGACTTGCTTCTTTTTGTTTCTGCATGCAAAACCAAACAGCATTCATTATGTTTTTTGTTAGAAAAGTAATTTGAAATTATGAAAAAAGTTTTTGTATTGACTCAATAATGCAGTGCCTGAGACTGTTGCACAGGTACTGTATATGGTGGGGTGCCGTTATCGACTAGCAGCCACTGCAGAAAAATACAAGAAAGTTAATCTGATCTTCCCAAGCTTCACCAGCGAAAGTCATGACTCACCACACTAAATTCTTAATATGCCATTCACTGCCACATGATAGTAGGCAGTTAAATGAAAATACAGTAAAGCTATTTTTTAACAGACCCAATATGTGTGTGCTGCTTCTCCATGTTTCAGTGCCATCACTTTACATTTTTAAACTAGCAATTTTATTTTATTTTGACACATTTAATGAGCTCTGTGCCACTACACTCTCGATTTGAATGGGAAAAATCAAGCATCTGTTGTCCAGCAAAATATTTTTGACAAACTCAGAAAAGCCAGCAATGTGTGTGTGTGTGACAAATGTGTATACGTATGTACATTCATGGAAAAAAGAACGTACACCCTCCTTCAATTCTATGTTTTTATTTAGCAGGGCCTTAATAACAATTGTTTAGTCCTCACCAACTTCTATAAACAAAAAAATAACCTCAAGTGTCAACAAAAGTAAACCAATATTCAGAAACTAGGTCGGAAAAATAAGTACACACTTCTACTTCCACAATCCTTAAAAGAGTAATTAGCAGTGTTATTAATGAAACGCACAAGATTAATTAATCATCAAGGAGTGTGACTCGGGTGTAAGTCTACATCATATCAAGAAGAAAGGACATCAGCCATGACCTCAGAGAAGCAACTGTAGCTGCTCATCAATCTGGGAAGGGTTATAAGGCCATCTCCAAAAACATTGAAATTCACCATTCTACGGTGAGAAGGATTGTTTACAAATGGAGAGCCTTCAAGACAGTTGCCAATCTTCCCAATTTTTGCCCAGTAAATTCAGTCAGAAAACAGACCATTTAATGCTCAGCGATATAAAGAAAAATCCAAGAGCTACATCGTGTGACTTACAGGCCTCTGTAAGCACATTAAATGTTTATGTTCATGATAGTAAAGAAAGCAGCAAAGAGTAAGCACATGGAAAGGGGCAAGCTTTCGCAAACAGAGACACTGGGAGCTGTGTATATATACAGTCTGAAAACTGATCCATGAAACCAGCTGCAGGTGTTAGTAATCAAGCAACGCAGAGCTTTGGGGACATACTGCTGGAGACAGTCATGACAAAAACATGACATGTTCACTATGTTTCAAATGACATTTTAAATGAAATGAGGTATTCATTACTTCATAACTGTACTGCAAATTCATGCAATGTCGACATCAACATGGCTCAGCCCATGGACGTTAGGTTTGTGGTCACTAGTATACTATTAGACTTTTTCAAGAATTTACCAACATGTTGATATTACCCAAGGACATTCTTGAATTAACTATTCTTTTGCTTGTACTTTGTTTGTTTAAAAGAGTTAACTGCTATGTGCTTGATAGTCATTACCTAGCTTATTATTGACATCAGTGTTATCATTACCTGCATGATGAGCATATAAATGTGTTAGACACTCATATTGAAACCGTGAATTCAGAAGTTCCATTTGGACCTACAATTTCTCTCACTCTGTTTCTCTTGGTTTCTCAATTCCTCTCTCTCTCTGGTTCTTAGTTTATATACACATATAAGTGTATATTTATGTGTGTGTTTGCACAGAAAATGTTCAGTGAAGCCATTTGCATGATTTCTGTTTCCTTCTTCCATATGAATCCGACAGTTTTGTGCTGCTGAGTGACTCATATGTCAGAGAGCAGGTGTTTTCTCTACATTAGCACAGCAGGATATGTGAGTATTGGTTAATTACTGAGCATGCTCAGTCTTGGAAAGGCACACTGTTCTTGTGTAATGTAGGATGCTGTCTCTTTAACAGTGATATATGTCAGTGGCAAGGCCAGAAATTCTACATAAACTAGTTGTGCAATGACAGAAATAGAGTTGAATATAGGCGTAGGCGGATTCGTCTTCAGTTGCAGTGACATTTAAAATAATTTATTCAAGTGAGGATTTTAAGAGAAGCAATAGCCAGAATGGCCCATTCATCATCAGATTTTTATTACATGATTTCATTTCCTTTTATTTTTTGGTTGGGCCAAGCCTCCAAAAGGGTGGGCCAAGGCCCCCTTAGCTTTGCCTGTGGCTACAAAGCAACTGCCTTTTATGACAGCTGAAACAAATGTTCCCACTCACACCATGAGTGATCTTTAGAGCCTGAAACATACACAACCACCACACAAACATACACTATATAGCAAATGTTTTTGTACACCTGACAATCACACCCATATGTGGGTCTTTCCCAAACTGTTGCTACAATGTTGGATGCACACAATTATAGGATGTATGTAGGATGTGTTTGTAAGCTGTGGCATTATAATTTCCCTTCACTGGAACTAAGGGGCCCAAATATGTTCCAGCATGACAATGTCCCTGTGCAGAAAGTGAGGACCATGAAGACATGGTTTGCCAAGATTGGAGTGGAAGAACTTGTGTGGCCTGCACAGAGCACTGGCCTCAACCCCACTGAACACCTTTGGCATGAACTGGAATGCCCAGAGCTCCCTGCCCAACATCACTAGTTCTCTTACGGCTGAATGAACACAAATTCCCATAGCCATGCTTCAAAATCTAGTGGAAAGCCTTCCCAAAAGAGTGAAGGTTATTATAACAGCAAAGAGGATAATTAAATCTGGAATGGGATGTTCCAAAAGTGCATATGGGTGTGATGGTCAGGGGTCCACATACCTTTGGCCATATAGTGTCAACTTGCAGCTTTACTACTGGAGTTCCTCAGAGGTCAGTTCTTGGGCCACTCTTGTACTGACATTTATATTCAGTCACTGGTCTCAGTGATCAGGTCTCATGGCACCCCTTATCATTGCTAAGTTGATGACACACAACTCTTTTTTTCATCCACATCCCAACTTGCTCACAACAAGGAATGCCTTGGAATGCCTCTATGACATACCTTATATGGCCAAAAATATGTGGATACCTGAGTGTTGAACATCCTGTTCGAAAGCCATGGGCATAACTATTGAGTCGTTCCCTTTTTGTTGCTCTAATAGCTTCCACTCTTCTAGGAAGGCTTTCCAGTAGATTTAGGAACATGGCTGTGAGGATTTATGTCCATTTACCCACAAGAGTGCAAGAGGTTGGGCACTGAAGTCAGGCAAGAAAGCCTGTTGTGTATTCCCATTCTCTTTGGGCATTGTCATTCTGCAACATGTTTGGGCATGTTAGTTCCAGTGAAAGGAAATGTTAATGTGACAGCATACAAAAACATTCTAGTGCTTCCAACTTTGTGGCAACTGCTTGGGGAAGGCCCAGACATGGCTGTTTGAAATCGCAATTTTTTTTGTTTTATCATTTAGACCTCTGTAACACTTGTACAAACTAGTATTGGTCTCTTGGCTTTCAGGTTATTCATGCTTGCTGATTGACTAGATGCTTTGTGTCACTGCACCTCCAACATTTTTTAAGTCACTCATATAAGAGTATCTGATAAATAACTAAATGTGAACATAATTGTATTTGCTGTGTGCTTGATGGCTTTAAAATAGTAATTTTGTCCAACAGTATGTTTCCTTAAACAAAGCAATGGACGAATAACTCAAAATCTGCTTCTTCCAAACCCTCTATTTATTGTAAATACAACATCTAGACCATTAGGTCTATTTGTATGTTATAATCAAACACAACATCATACAGTATTTAGTAACGAAGTAGTATTAAAAATATGAAATTTTCTTAAATATTAGTGTAACTAATTTCACAATTTTGTATATAAATTCTGAATTATTGAACTTTAAAAACAATACTTAACCTCTTGTGGATAGGAAGGTAAGCTGTTCTGGAGTAGGAGAATGAATGTTATCAATGCTCATGATAAGCATCTTCAATGAGCACTTACAGAGCCTACCACTAACTGCAGCATAATGCTGATAGGAACATTTCATGCACACCTTGTGGGATATCGGAATATTATTGATTATTCAGTACCTGCTATCAGAGCATTCTGATGAACAGAATGTAATGAAGGAGTGTGGCACTGTAGGCAGTAATTAAAATTGCTTTAGAAAAACAAAAGCTTGATCCTCCAGTCCAAACAATCAAATGCTGAGCACATTTCACCACGCATCCACCCAAATGAGTTACTGGGCTACTACAGTAGGAGGACTAGTGCATAATTGACAAAAACAAACATTGTGCATGGTGCAGACCAGCCATGAATGGAATGATTAATTAGGACCCACAAGCTCCGGGGAAGAAAATTCAAGGTGAGATAAGAACTGAGTCTTTCTGTAGGTTCTCTCAGGGTGCCAGAGAGTATGACACTGATAATTACCCTTTCAATTAGTGCATAAGTCTGAGTTTGAAACTTAAAACTGTAGCCTATTGTGCACATACGTATACACTCAATGAGCATTTTATTAGAAACACTATACTAATACTGGCTAGGGCCTCACTTTCTTCTCAAAACAACCTTAATTCTTCATGGCATGGATTCCACAGGATGATGGAAACATTCCATTGAGATTCTGGTCCATCTTGACGTACTTGCATCATGCAATTCCTGCAGATTTTTCAGGTGCACTTTCATGCTATGAATCTCCCGTTCTACCACATCCCAATGGTGTTCTATTGGATTCAGATCCGGTGACTGGGAAGGCCACTGAAGAACACTGAACTCACTGTCATGTTCATTTTACCAATTTGAGATGACTTTTGCTTTGTGACATGGTGCATTATTATGGAAGTAGCCATTAGAAGATGGCTAAACTGTGGCTATGAAGGGCCAAATAGGCTGTGGCATTCAAGTGATCATTGATTGGTAGTAACCGGCCCAAAGTTTGCCAAGAAAACATTCACCACACCATTACACCACCTCCACCAGCCTGGCCCGTTGACACAAGGCAGGTTGTGTTCGTGAATTCATGCTGTTGGTGCCAAATTCTGACCCTACTATCTGTGTAATGGAGATTCATCAGACCAGGCTACGTTTTTCCAAGCCCACTGCAGCCTTAGCTTTCTGTTCTTGGCTGACAGGAGTGGAACCCAACGTGATCTTCAGCTGTTGTAGCCCATGTGCCTCCAGGTTCGAAGTGTTGTGCATTCTGAGATGCTTTTCTGCTCACCATAATTGCACAGAATGGTTATCTGAGTTACTGTAGCCTTACTGAGTTACTGTAGCCCTTTCAGGGTCTGTGTGTAATCCTATTTCTGGATAATTAGCTTCAGTGCAGACAGCCCCAGCAGGAGGTGGTGATCCAGACAAAGCTCACATATGGAAGCCCTAGGACTAAGTCACTTGAGTCCCTCATTCAGTTAATTGTCATGAAGCTTCACTCACATCCCATGTGAGTCTTCACAACAGAAGAGGATGCCATTTAAATAATTAAATGTGGCATTTAAATTTTGAGTGGCAACACATTGTCCATATAAAGAATTCCTAGAATTCTAGTGCCCACAACTCCAGTGGTGAAGCTGGGAATGTTGCACCTCAGACCACTTCACTGTTAGCTGAATGGTCAACAAATCTTTTTTTCTATTCTTCCAGGACAATTTTTATAAGGATAAACAAACAAACAAAGAAACAAATATTAAACTAAACTAAACTAGGAGTAGTAGTGGTTAACCAAATAAATTGTAATAGTTGAAAGTAATGAAAAACCTACTCAAGTACTGTGCTATGAGATTTAAATTTCAGAACAAGCAGTGTTCACAATCACAAGATTGAACCGAGAGCTACAGAGTGTTATGTGATTTATGTGATTTTATCTGTAAACACTTTTTTGAGACAACAAAAAAAAGTGGGATGATATAAAATAACAGTTAAAAGTTAACGTGTAAGTTTACTTATGTTTTAAAAGTGAAATTACATTGTTTTTGGTTTGATCTTAATCGGAAAGAGAATCTTGGTCTTAGTGTGTTCAGGTAAGTTGTTTTCATGTCATAAAATAATGTTACTTAGAGTAAAAGGCCTAATATTAACACATTGTACAGACAAATAACTTAGCTAATGTGATAGTTCTTACTCAGTTTACAAGTTCTGCTTCTTTTTTTGATTGGTCTGCGCGGGTGTTTTCATCACGATTCCCTTGGATTCCCTTGTGTTTCTGGCTTATTGGAGCGTTTCTGATTTTGCATGTGTTTTCTCGATTTGCGGTGTGTTTCTCCATGCAGCCTATGTGCTCTCAAATTGGTGAATTTGCTTATACACATTGTAGCTGTTTTTGAACTACCCTGCGTGGGTTGCCAGTTTGATGCATCCATTTTCTGCATTTGCATGTGTTTTCTGCATTTGCAACATATTGGCCACTCTAAAATACACCTCTGTTGACTAACACTTATTAAAACCACGAAAAATACACTCACTGTCCACTTTAATCGGAACATCTTTACATCTGCACATTCATGCAGTTATCTAATCAGCCAATCATGTGGCAGCAGCGCAATGCATATAATAATGTAGATACAAGAAAAAAAAGTCAAGCGCTACAGTTAATGTTCATATCAACCATCAGAATGAGGAAAATGTGTGATCTCTGTGACAATGGCATGGTTGTTGGTGCCAGATGAGCTGGTTTGAGTATTTCAGAAACTGCTGATTTTCACACACAACAGTCTGTAGAGTTTACACAGAATGGTGCGACAGTTCTGTGGGTGGAAATGACTTGTTGATAAGAGAGGTTAGAGGAAAATTGCCAGATTGGTTTGAGCTGCCAAGAAGGATAGAGTAACACATATAATAACAACTTTACAACTGTGGTGAGCAAAAAAGCATCTCAGCATGCACAACAGCAGACGACCACATCGGGTTCCACCCCTGTCAGCCAAGAACAGGAATCTGAGGCTGAGGCTGTGGGACTCACCCAAAGTGCACAGGTGAAGATTAAGGGGGAAAAAATCACCTGGTCTTTTCCCAGTCTTCAGCTGTCCAGATTCGGTGAGTCTGTGCCCATGATAGCCTCAGATTCCTGTTCTTGGTTGACAGGAGTGGAACCTGATGTGGTCTTCTGCTGTTGTAGCCCATCCACCACAAGGTTTGATGTATTCTGTGTTCTGAGATGCTTTTCTGCTCACCATGGTTGGAAAGAGTGATTATTTGAGTAACTATAGACTACTTATCAGCTCAGACCAGTCTGCTCATTCTCCTATGATCTCTCTGATCCACAACGCGTTTCAGCCTGCAGACCCTCCTCTCACATGACGTCTCTTTCTTTGCACCATTCTGTGTAAACTCTAGAGACTGTTGTGTGTGAAAATCCCAGGAGATAAGCAGTTTCCGAAATACTCAAACCAGCCCATCTTGTACCAACAACAATGCCGCAGTTAAAGTCACTGAGATCACACTTTTCCCCCCCATTCTAATGTTTGATGTGGACATTAACTGAAGCTCTTGCCCTGTATCTGCATAATCTTACGCATTGTGCTGCTGCCACATGATTGGCTGATTGGATAACTGCATAAATGAGCAGGTGTACAGGTGTTCCTATTATGGTGGACGGTGAATGTAAGTCCACATGAATTAGCATTAAATTACAGCATATTCCTAAATGTTGAAACTGTTTGGAACTTGCTGTTCAGGCTCAGCTGTGAACATCCTTAAACATGTTAAAGTGTTGACGAGTTCAAATTATTTTAATTAAATGATCGGCATGCAGTTGCAAAAAAGATTTATGATGGATATGACACATGGCAAAGACTAAAAATATATTATTAACAAAGATGCCACTGTTTGTACATATGATTTTTCTTGGTTTCTGAAAACCTCTCCTATGGGAAATTACTCTGGTACCGGCCCATTTATAGATATGTGCTGACAAGCAGCCAGCTCTTCTTTCAGTTATTTTCTCAGTTCAGTTTTTCCCCTGAAAACCAAATACTTGACTTGACCCTTACTGAAATTAGATGGACAGGAAAAGCTTCACTCTATGTAATTTATTCTTCAATAAGCAAAATTTAAAATTAAAAGAAATATGAATTTTAAAAACAATTGATTCTCACCACAGCGAGTATGTTTACATGCAACGTAATAATCCATCATTAATCTGTCTAATAGTTCAACTGGAACATAAACATTCATATAGAAATAAACATATGCAGATTTTAACAATGGCAGCAGAGTGAGATATATCCAAATAATATATCACATCAGAATGATGTGATACACTATATAGCCAACGTGTTTGTGGATACCTGTCCATCGCCCCAAAATACAGTAAGTGGTTCTTCCCCAAACTGTTGTCACAAAGTTTGAAGCGCACAATTGTATCGGACATCTTTATATGCTGTAGCATTACAATTTTCCTTCACTGTAACTGACCTCAACCACACTTAACAACCCTAGGATGAACTGGAATGCTGACTGCACCCCAGGCCTCCTTGCTCAAAATCAGTGCCTGACCTCACTAACGCTCTTGTGGCTGAATGGACACACAGCCACATTCCAAAATCCAGTGGGAAGCCTTCTCATCAGAGTGGATGATATTATAACAGCAAAAGAAGGACTAAATTTGGAATGGGATGTTCAAAAAGCACATATGGGTCTGATGGTCAGATGTTCGCAAACTTTTGGCCATATAATGTACATAATAACACCAGCCAAGATGACTCAGCTGCCTGTATAGATATAAAATTCTGCATTTATATGTCTCATTTTTATTAAAATAGTCTTCGCTGACTGTTGCATAGTCAGGAATGAGCTTTTGGGAGGACCTACATTGTCATGTCACTCCCTTCCTTCTCCTGCCCAACCCTGAACTTCGCTCACGTCACAACCAATATTGCAAACAAGTCACAATGTTTCCACTTCTCTAAAGTTAAAAAAAAAAACAGAGAAATGTTAAAATGGGACAAAATATACTAAGGCAGCAATTAATGTACTTATAATTATGCATTGTATTAATTTCTAATGTTACTGGAAATGTTGCATTCTCATGTCCACGTTTTTGGGGCAGGTGGTGCAAGAAGCTATTACTCTTGACTGGTTGGAGGGAAAGTAATTTTTCAGTATATTGCCAGCATGCTGCCTCTGCTGAGTCACCGGTTTCTCCCATAAAATAGCCTGTATCAGCTGCTCTCAACCTTAATCTGACAACATTTGATCGGTGAAACTCACAAATAAAACTGGTGCTTCAGATATGAGTGTGATAGGCAATGGAAAGCCAGATAAACAAAATATATCTGTAGTGACAGAAATGATAGGACATGTATTAAATAAAAAAAAAAATTAAAAAGTCAAAAATGTAGCCAGAAGAGTAAGGTGGTTGTAATTAAGAAAAATATACTGACTAGCTGCTATTCGCCTTATTTATACATTGTTAATATTGTTTCTGACACCACTTGCCGGGTGAGAAGATCAAATTAACCTCGTCCAATTTCAAATATTTATTTGATATTTCCTATATTGTGTAACCAGATAGTTACCACTAGCTAGTTAGCTTGATATTTGTGACAGGCTCATAAATTAGCTTAGCTTGCAAGATTTAAACCTCCATGCTGGACAATTATGTTGCACAACAAAACAAGAACAAAACAAGAACTTCTTGGTCCAATCTTTACCTTGTAAACTTTACAAGGTTAATTCATAGGGAGCCTCATTTTTCACACACTATGGTATGCCTTTGCTTTAACTGTGTTAGTGGTGCTGCTACTTTTTGAGTGCTTGTGTGTGTGTGTGTGTGTGTGTGTTTGTGTGTGTTCCATTCCATTCATTCCATTTCAGGTCTCATTACCACTGCTCATTGTATTGCTCAATGTTAGGTCAATTACACACACACACACACACACACACACACACACACACACACACACACACACACACACAGACACACACTGAAATCTATGTTGTGTTAATTACACTATTAATAAAGCAGTTTTGTCACAGTTTTTTTTTTCAAAAAGCACCAAGACTTTTTTTTATTCCTCTCTCTTTCCTCTTTTTTCTTTCTTTTGTTCTTCTCCCTCTTCCCCTCTCATTCTCCTTATCTTTCATCTTCTCCTCCCTCTCCTCCTCTCCATTTCTGTCACTCTATCCTTTCTCCTTTTCTTCTTATTCCCCTTTTCTGTCTATTTATGTAAGTAGTCTCTTCTTTCACTACTCTCCTTATGTTCCTTTTTTTTCGTCTATAATCTCCTCTTATCCCCCCCTCCTTTTTCCTCTACGCACATCCTTTGTCATTTCTCTTCAGGTTAGATGAGGTGAGGCTAGGAATACAGGATCCACTGAGAAAAGCTTATATCCCACTGTAACAATCTCTGACTTAACACCCATGTTCCAGGGCCACTGTCTACTTCTGGCCGATTAAGTTTATTTAATTTGGTTGTGCTGTACTGCAAATGACTGATCACTGATCACACTAATAATAATTATTTCTCTCACAGGAAGGATAGCAGGGACCCAAGACAGCCCAGATTTGGCTAGAGAAGAGTGAGTGCTTAAACATGTTCACCAATCTGTTCACCATTCTGCACAACTTTACTGAGAGGTAAACAAACAAAATCAAATATCCAAATAAAATATTTACAGTAGGTGTTGTAAAACACCAGAACAGATAGATAGAATGATAGAATAGTCTATCAGAAAATAATTGGTGTCAGGAATGGTATTTGGAGACGGATGCGAGTGGCTTTTTATTTAAATTAAGTAAAACTCAAACAAATAACCAAAACAAGACTATAAGCATGAACATGGATGCTAGACAAGAAACAAACCGTAACATGGGTGACGCACAATAAAAGCTAGACAAAGAAACACACAGCCAACAGAACTTCAATAGGGTGCTTCCCAAGGCATAATGAGACACGGGTGAAGGTGATTAGTGAGGCATGTAACAAGCTCAGGTGATGTGCAGGGGCTGATGGGTAGTGTAGTTCTGCGCTACCGTGACAATTGGTTAGACTCATTTATGCTTAGTGTGCACTGACCTTCCACTGAATGGAGCTGCAACACCCTACATTATATTAAAGCTGCGATAGTCGATGACTTAATTCTGTACACAGCATTGTGAGGCCACTCACACTCACTTGTGCTCTGTCCCTACACCATAAAATGAACAGGTGTCTATGCATGTAATGTTCCCAAACAAACCAGACAGAATGCAAAATGAAATTGTTTTCAGGGGACATCCAGTTTAGGTGAGAAGTTTATTATGTAAGTATCGATGTATATGCTGTTGTTCCTCTTTCGGCTGCTCCTGTTAGGGGTCGCCACAGTGGATCATTGGTCCACGTCTTAGATTTGGCATAGTTTTGACGCGGGATGCCCGGATGTTTTATTATGTTGTTTGGCCAACATGAGCCACCAAAACAGCTTCATTGCACCTTGGCATTGATTCTGCCAATCTCCGGAGCTGTACCGGAAAGATGAACACAACTCTTCCAAGCATAGTTCCCTCAATTGGTGTCGATGCTGGTGGTGGAGAGCGCTATTTAACTCGTTGGTCAAAATTTTCCCATAGATATTTAATTGCATTGAAATCTGATGACTGTGAAGGCCATAGCATATGACATATCATTTTCCTACTCATCAAGCCATTCAGTGAGCCCTTGTATATTGTCATCCTGTTAGAGACCACTCCTATCAGGAGAGAAATGTTTCCTCATAGGATAAAGGTGATCAGTCAGAGTAACTAAAAATTATTTTTTGCAGTGACTCTTCCATCTAAGGCAGGTGTGTCCAATCTTATACTATATGGCCAAAGGTTTGTGGAAAGCTGACCATAAATCTCATACAGTATGTGCTTTTTGAACATCCTATTCCAGATTTAGGCCCCCTTTGTTGTTATAATAACCCCCGTCTTCTGGGAAGGCTTTCCTCTAGATTTTGGAGTTTAGCTGTAGATATTTGCCCATTCAGCCACAAGAGCATCCGAGAGGTCAGGCACTGATGTTGGGCGAGGAGGCCTGGGGTGTAGTCGGTTCATCTCAAAGGTGTTCGGTGGGATTGAGGTCAGGGCTCTGTGCAGGCCACTCGAGTTCTACCACTTTAACCTTGGGAAACCATGTCTTCATGGAGCTCGCTTTGTGTACAGGGGCATTGTCATGCTGGAACATGTTTGAATCTCTTAGTTCCAGTGAAAGGAAGTTGTAATGCTACAGAACCACATATGGGTGCGATGGTCAGGTGTCCACAAACCATTGGCCATATAACGTATCTGCAAAGGGCCATTGTGGATGCAGGTTTTCATTCCATCTAAGCAAGAGACACACCTGATGGTAAACAGGTGGAATTAGGTGTGGCTCTTGCTTAGTTGAAATGAAAACCTGCTCCCACACCAGTCCTTTGTGGATAAGCTTGGACACCCTGCACTAAGGGGACAATTTATTTATGCTCCAAATGTGTTGTCATTGAGCAAATATTTTGGAAGTTTAGTGCTAAGACATGACATTTTTTGTAATGTTTTGGAGGTTTTTCTCCTTATAAGTCTATCCATAATGGAGACTACTGTAAAATACACTTTCTTAAACGTGCCTATATTCAGAAAAAGAGTGGCTTAATTTTTTAAACTGCAGGAACTCAAAATGGCAAATGAAGAAGATGAAAAAGTAAATTGTGCACATGTATTACAATATTGTTATATATATATATATATATATATATATATATATATATATATATATATATATTCATTCTTTGGCTTCTGCACTCTGTATCTAAGAACTCTATATTTATAAATAAATAATGATGATTAATTCACTTTAAATGATGTGTTCAAATCTAAAAGATGTACTTAAATGTCAGTATGAACAGTAGATTGACGACAGGCAGTTGAGCCTGGTACAGATACACAGATGACTCTTATGCCTGAGTGACTCATCATCTTTTTCCTCGTGTCTCCCATAAAGAGGTTGTTAATGAATTAATTAAATCGACAATAATGCTCTTTGACTGTAAATATTTGTATTTTTACATATTATACATCCAGTATAATCCATCCAAATTCAGTAATCTCTATTTTGGACTGGCACGCTTTGATCTCCTTACATCATTGAACTGGAAGAAATAGGAGTAATAATAATAAGAGATTTTTTTGTATAGTGCTTTGTATGTTTACCTCTTTCTCTCTCTCACTGTTACCAATGTGTTACAGTCTGGTGTGAAATTTGAACAGATTCTGTTCAAACCTTTTGAACTTGTTTTATAGATAATTTCAGTAAGAGGTGCAAAGTATTAGCTTTTTTTTGTAAACTTCAGGCTGTTAAAACATTTCAGATTGAAGTGTTCGAAATACATTGGAATGTACCTCTCTGTACCCGATTCACACTCCCTGCCTGGTTTATGTATGCACACATATATCTTAGTTCATTTTACATGCCTGCTAGATCTGTACTGCACATTACAATCACATTTCATCATGCACTCTATACAGTTTATGTATGCATACGTATCATGTCTCTGCTCATCTCTGACCCTCGAAACAATGATCCCACAGAAGAATCTTGCTTGTGCAATTTGTCATATAAACCAGTGGAAGATGCAAACATAGCTTTTGCTTAAGACAATTTTTTACTGGTCATCACAAATGGCTAGACAAGTACAGTCGTGGGAAAAAGAAAGTGCACCCTCTTTCAATTCTAGGTTTTTAGTTGTCATGGTCTAAATAACAATTATGTGCCCCTTACCAACTTCTATAAACAAATAAATAACCTCAGATGTCAACAAAAAACAGATTTCAATATGTATTTTTTTTCCCCCAAAAAGTAAATCAACATTCAGAAACCAGATATGAAAAAATAAGTACACCCTTCCTACTTCCACAATCCTTAGGAGAGTAATTAGCAGCCAGGTGTTACTAATGAAATGCACAAGATTAGTTAATCATCAAGATATGTGACACAGGTGTGTGTCTACATCATGTCAAGAAAAAAGCCATAACCTCAGAAAAGCAATTGTAGCTGCTCATCAGTCTGGGGAGGGTTATAAGGCCATCTCCAAACAATTTGAAATTCACCATTCTACAGTAAGAAGGATTGTTTTCAAATGGAGAGACAAATGGAGTTGCCAATCTTCCCAGGATTGGGCGTCCCAACAAACCCAAGAGCTACAGTCCTCTATAAGCACATTAAATGTTCATGTTCATGACAGCATAATCAGAAAAAAGACTGAACAAGTATGGCTTTCATGGAAGGGTGGCTAGGAAAAAGCCCCTTCTCTCCAAAAAGAATATGGGTTTGCAAAATTGCATCTGAACAAACCACAAACGTTCTGGAACAATATCCTTTGGAGTGATGAGAGCGAGGTGGAGATGTTTGGTCATCATGCACAGCGCCATGTTTGGTGAAAACCAAACACAGCATATTACCACAAACACCTCATACCAACTGTCAAGCATGGTGGTGGAGGGGTGATGATGTGGACTTTTTTTGCAGCCACAGGACCTGGGAAATTTGCAGTCATTGAGACAACGATGAGCTCCACTTTATACCAGAAGAGTAGGCCAAAATTTTTCCAAAACAATGTGAGAGACTGATAAACTGCTACAGAATTGGTTTACTTCAAGTTATTGCTGCTAAAGGTAGTTCTACATGTTACTGAATTATAAGGTGTTCTCATATTTTCACACCTGGTTTCTAAATGGTGGTTTCCTTTTCAGGAAAAAAAACGACAGCATATTGAAATCTGTTGTGTCTATTTGTTGACACCTGAGGATATTTGTTTGTATATAGAAGTTGGTGAGGACCACACAATTGGTATTCGGACCAGGATAAATAAAAACATAGACTTGAAGGAGGGTGTACTTTCTTTTCCCATGACTGTAGGTAAATGTACTATCCGTGACATAAGTAGACGTTGATTGGCCAAACGCGTACAAAAATGCCCTCACCCGCCATGATTTAAAACGCCGTGTAAACATACTGTAGTGTCAACTTATTTCTCAAGTATGGAGAACAGCGATAGATGGACGGACGCTGAAGTGCGACACAGCTCCGATCACAGCGTCCTCCATCCTCCAGTTGTTTACGTTGTTCTTCTTTGTTTCCGTTGTTGAACGCCGCGCACAAATGACGTCGCTGTCGACCGGCTTACATCACTTCCTAGTGCCCACTGTCGGTGCGAATGCAACCCTTTAAATGGTACTGGGAAATAGTTTGCACAAAATCGGCCAGTACTTTAGTACTGTACATTTAGTTCTGGAACTAAACCGGTGCGAAAGGCCCTATAGTGGCCAAACCCAGCACTCTTACAAAAGATATTGATGCTTCAGTTTAGCATTAAAACAAATCAACCTATCTGCACTTGCAGGTGAGAATGAGTCTGGTACAGCCCTGTATCCAGTGAGGGCTCTCAAGCATGGAAGTGATTGCCAGCTCTTGGCTCTTGGGTTTGGGGAGAACCATAAAGCGAATGAGCTGTCTAAAAACAGGTTAGCCCATTGGGTAAATAAAGTGATTGTGCAGGCATGCTTGAACATGGGTCACAACATGCCTTCTTCCATTAAGTACCATTCCATGTGTGTTATGGCTACCTCCTGGGTAGCACTAAGAGGAAAGTCACTTGGGGACATTTGTTAAGTGGAGGCATGGAGCTCACCATCGACCTATGATAGATTTCACAGACTGCTTGTACAGTATAAAGACTGAGGAATTTGTAACTACAGTAGAGTTTAATATCAACACTTTGTGTAATTCTCTGTCTTAAAATTGTGTGTTATTGGCACTGTTTATGAGTGCTAGCTGTTATTGTCTGGCGAGGTATGGCATCAGAACATGTTACTAACCAGCATGAAGACTGATACACGGCCTCCGCTAGGAAGGTTATGTATGTAACCTTGGTTCTACAACAGTGTGGATGACCGCCAATGAAAAGTTAAAAGCTTGAAAATTCAAGTTAAAGCTTCTATCGTCACGTTTCTATCTACATGACTGAGTGTAACAATTAAAATGAAAAGATAGAGAACCAAGGGATAGACACACAAGTACTCATTTCTTTGAATGTTAGGGAAAAAATTCAGACACAACATATGTCCCTTACTTTGTGTCATTCCTTTATCAGTTATCTTTTTCAAATCTTTTTTTTTTTATCCCTTTCCTCTTTTTCTATTTTTGCCATTCTCTATTTGGTTTCCTTTCTTTGCTTTTTTCCTCTTCTCTTCTTCCTCTTTTTGCACTAATCCTCTCCCCTGTTTTTTCTTCTCTCTCTCTCTCCCCTTTCCACTCGTTCTTTTCGATATGTGAGTGTTATTGACTGGGCTGTATGTGTGTGTGTGTGTGTGTGTGTGTGTGTGTGTGTATGTGTGTCTAGACCAGAATTGATTGGGGGCTTTTATATACGTAGAGTGTGTGAGAAGAACTAGAAAACACATACACACAGTTTCCTGACTCTATTGCAGGTGGCTGACCAGATCACTATCCTGTTTGATTCTTTTTTGCTCTTCTGTAATACTGTGTGTGTGTCAGAGAGAGACAGAGAGAGAGAGACAGAGAGAGACAGAGAGAGAGAGATAGATAGATGCGGTTCACAGATTGTGTGTGCGTGTGCATGTACAAACAGAAGATGAGGGTCATTTCATGCGCTAATAGTCATCGTCCAAGGTTCCAAACACACTCACACAAACACACACGCACACACACACACACACACACACACTTTTGCATTCTGTCCACACCTGATTATGTATTATTAGTAACTGGATGGGAATAAGTGGTGTGTTAATAAATGCGTAATTCTTGTTTTTTGTTCCTGTTGTCCACTCAGCCAGATGAGAGAGAGAGAGAGAGAGAGAGAGAGAGAGAGAGAGAGAGAGAGAGAACACAGCGATAAAGAATGAAGAGACAGATAGCAAGATAGATGGAGACACTGTTAGCACTGCAACTTTAGATAACTAGTGATCTCTCATGGTAACTTTAACTAACTAGAAATACCCTCCTGTGGTAACTTTAAGTTATCTTTCAGTCATTAGTGCTAAAACTAAAGGCAAGAACACAGTACACAGACAATGTTTGTGTCTCTCACTCTCTACCCTACTCTGTCTAATGTCATAATGATGTATGTTTTTATATTTCCTTACTAGAGTAACCGAAGTGAAAATAGCACAACTAAGATAAATATCTCACTGGCAGCTCTGTACATGCTCTTAGATACACAGATGTCAGTCAGTCATGCATGCACTCTCTAAGAAGTGCAATAGCCTTTTTTTTAAACTCACATACTCCTGGTAGCTTGAACTGTTGGTACAAATCGGACAAGTATTATCTAGATGCATAAGGCAAAAATATGCTCGAGATGCACTGAAAAGTTTCCTATATACCTGTGTCACTGATGAATACAAATTTCTGTGATTCCTTAATACAGTACGTAGTGTATATAATGTTGCCTTGTGTAATAGTAACATTAGCTAATGCCCACAAGTAACTACTTTGGTGCTTTGCTCAAATCATATCCATGAGAATATCAAATCTAGGCTCCCATACTGTGTAAAAAAGTAAACATTGAGATACAGCATTGAAGGAGGACTGCTAGAGACCAATCATTTATTTAAAGAAAAAAAAGGAACGTGTGAGATTTATAATATTGTGCATTCAATGCATTAAAAATACTGCTTCTGAATGATGGAGACACATATGGAGGAAACTGTTCCTTATTTTATTGTTCAAAGGTGGCATCCCTACTCTCTCTTTATACCCCTCTCCATCTTTCTCACTTACGCTCTCTCACTGTGTTGCCTGCTGTTTCCATTTTGTGTGGTAATTCATAATTAATCTGGATGTGCTAATAAATTATGAGTAAATGTTCGGTAATGAGTCATGAGTTTGTGGAGGTCGTTTTTCTGCTCAAACAATCGACACACACTCAGCACTGATGCACAAAACATACACCACTGTTTCATAATTGATAAGGGCTGATTAGTTACAGTCCATACACTAACACAGTGATGGTAGTGTGTGTATGTGTGTGTGTGTGTGTGTGTGTGTGTCTGTGTGTGTGTGTTGGTGGGTGGTTGGTTGGGTGGGTGGGTGATCAGTTACACTAGTGAAGTCTACTTTACTACCAAGACATTTGTGTGTCAGCGTGTAAAGTATATGGTGTGTTATTTCTTTTACATATCTTTTTGCATATCACACCTTGTTAGAAAGCTGGGGTCAGAACACAGGGTCAGCCATGATACAGTGCCCCTGGAACAGTTAGGGTTAAAGGACAGTTCCGGCATAAAAGTAGATTTGATGTATTATTTGTCATAGTATATCGTTGTAGTATTCTGTTGCACAGGATTGTATCACTTACTGTCCACATTTTAGCAGAATTCATGATTTTTATATTATTTTCCTGTTTTCATCCATCAAAGTAGCAAAAACTACAATACCCAGCATGCAATACGCCAATGCATATTCAACCACTGGGAATCCCTACTAACCAATCCGGATCTCTGCATGAGACACGTCTCTCTGACTTTGTCTCCCTCATTCCCGGACACAAAACACAGCGGAATTGCGATAACGTTGTGATATCCTGGAAAACCTGTGTAGCTCTACAAACCTATGTAGCTCTACACCCTCACGTTCTTACTGAGGAGTTGCCTATAATTGCCACATTTGGATATCTAACTTCAGCTTAAAAAACAAATTATAGCAGCTGGCTGTGCAGCACCTCAGCATTCGGCGAAAAAACGTCCCTGTAAAACAAAATGTAATGTGCACACAACATTACACACAACAACAAAGTTGTAAGCATCAAAAGACTTGTATGCCTACATGCATTTCTCTCTAGTATAAACACTCAGAGTTTCTATGAGATATGTATATATATATATGTCTGGTTGTTGCAGGCTAGACCACTACTTTAGCCACTGACAGGACACCAAGTGATAAGAATCTTCTAGATGTAGCAAGGTCAGGTGGCTCAGTTTTCCCTGTCCTTTTCCTTCCTCCTTTCAGTTTCCCTCGCACGGCCTCTTCCGCTTTTAATCCTGCAGGCTAATTGATAGCTGGTTGTGTCATTAGCACAACATATAAAAAGAGGGATATTCAAGAGGGGCACTGCACTCTCGTTACCTGTTGCCTGTAGCGTGGTAGCACAAGCTTGGCTGCTGCATTGAAACTTGCTCCTCTTTCCAGTGCTTATTCATGTTGTGTCTTTCATCAGGCTGGCTGAACTTTGTTACGGCTAGAGTAATCCCTGGGGATTTCTATGTGAAAAGAAAAAGGTTCGTTAGCAGGCAGTAAGCTAGCCAGTGTGCTAGTAACTGTGCTGGTTCTGCTGCTTTGCTGACCTTGCTTGCTTGCTGCTTCGTCCTGCTCTGCCAACCTTTGATTGGAACTCCTTCCTGCTCTGTTGCACTCACTACACACTTCTAATTGTGATGTGATTTTGGTTTTAAGTTCTTTTGTTTTGCGAGTGTCTTTTTTTTTATATTTGTGTTTCCCTATTTCCTTTAAATTTTGTTATAGGGAAGCTGGTAGTTTAGTCTAGAGGTATTCCTTCTCCTTGTGGCCACCACTCAATTGGGTTTATTGCATGATTTTTGACACTTTGAGTGTTTCTTTTCTATGGTTTGGTTTTTGGGTTATTGGGCAAGTGAACACCATAGATTCTCTATCCCCCTCTTCCTTTGGTCTATATTTCTTTTCCTTTCCCTTTAGTTATCAGTGGCGATCCATGTGTGCATGTGTAGATGTAACCTGGTTGTTGGTTAATGCTTAAGTAAATATAAAAAAGGAGAAAACAAACTGACTGTATAGATCATATTTATTGATGAAATTGCAATTTGCTACAGTATATATTTAAGAATGTTTATTACAGCACACACAATTAAGCCCAATGTGTTTTGCCAGTGTAAATGTTATTGAATGTAATTATTTATGTGATCTCAGCCTTGTGTAATGAGCTTGTGAGCCTTCTCCCTAAAGATCCAAATTCCCTGGTTGAGGTGGCATAGTCAGTTCTTTCTGTATTATTTTATTTATCCCATTATAGATTTCGTTGATTGTCAGTTCACACCCTCCCTCGCTTCACCCGCCAGATAGTTACACCATTTGAAAGTGTTACTTTAGCCAACTAGCTCTCCCTGTCTTTTAATGGTAATCCACAATAACACACGGATAACATTTTAGCTACCGTTAATCCGATTCCTAAATAAAAGTCTTTGATAGATACTTTGGTCAGATTAAAACCAAGTAGCTCAGTTGATATAGGGTAAACACATCTCTTTCTAACCGGGTTGCTCGCACATCTCATTTTGCTTCCAAACACTAACGCTTTCTATCCATCTCTGAAAAATGAGGTATATTTATGAGTGTGCCGCCAGCCCTTCATTTGAAAGCAGAGTTACTGGGTCCTCTGCCAAAGAAGATGCTGCAATTCTGCGATTGTGTCTATATTTAGTACAAAACAGAGATCATAGTAGCTATTTGTGTTGTTGCTAACTTCAGTTATTTGACTCAGTGCCATTTTGCTCTCTGTTTGCCTCCTGTTGCTGGTCTGTCTGGTGCAGTTCTGTTTCTGTGTATTCTGGCTTGAACAAGCCAGATTGTTTGGCACTGTGAAGCAGTAACTCAAAAAAATTCCTCATCCCTTGAGGAATTTCTGTCGCTTGACTAATCCATTTGTGCCGTTGTAAAAGTTTACTTACAAAGCAAAGTAATTGGCTATTAGCAGCAGCCAGCTAGCTATCTCACTTCACTGAACATACCATTATCTAGTGAGCACTGCCCCCCTTCCCTCCTTCTCCCCCATTCTCCTCCCACCCAAATATCCACCATAATGGTTTTAGTTTTTCATCCACTTTCAAGATACATAATCAGGAGGTGTTTTGCCCAAGGTTCAAAGGGAAATGACACTGCAGAGCACGCTGTAAGATGCATGTAGGCATGCTCACAACAGATGTACATATTAAATTTGGTTCTTTTTTTTTTTTTAGGAAGTGAAGTGAAGTGTAGCCAAGTATGGTGACCCATACTTGGAATTTATGCTCTGCATTTAACCCATCCAAGTGCACACACACAGTAGTGAACACACACACAGAGCAGTGGGCAGCCTTTTGCTGTGGAGCCCGGGGAGGAGTTAGGGGTTCAGTGCCTTGCTTGTTCGGTGTCTCACCTCAGTCATGGTATTGAGGGTGGAAGAGAGCGCTGGTCATTCACCCCCCCAATCCCTGCCGGACCTGAGACTCAAACCCACAACCTTCAGGTTCACCTTCGGGCCACAAGTCCAACTCTCTAACCATTAGGCCATGACTGCCCCCATTTATTATTTATTTAATAATTATTTTGGCCAGAGTGTCCCTTTAAGGGCCCCCTTACAGGGAAGAGTCACTACAAATCAATACAAAGTAATCTGACCGTTTACCTTTATCCTATGATGAAATACCTTTATCCTATGATGATAAATATTTCACAGGGAAGTGGTAGCTCAGTGGTTAAGATGTTGGACTTCTGATCGGAAGGCTGAGAGTTCAAATCCCAGCACCGCCAGGCTGCCACTGCTGGGCCCTTGAGCAAGACCCTTAACCCTCAACTGCTCACTTGTACAAATGAGATAACTGTAAGTCGCTCTGGATAAGGGCGTCTGCCAAATGCCGTAAATGTAAATAAATGTAAATATTTCTATCCTGATGGGTGTGGTCTCTTCCAGGGTGACCCTGCCACCATCCACAGGGCTCACTGAATGGCTTGATGTGTATGAAGATCATGTGTTATAGCCCTCAGTGCTACAGTGACCAGATCTCAATCCAACTGAACACCTATGGGAGATATTTGACTGACGTGTAAGATGTCATTCTTCTCTACCATCAGAGCAACAGCTGAGGCAATATCTTTTGGAAGAACCGTGTTCAGCCCTCTAGTACAGTTCCAGACAGTTGTAGAATGTATTGCAAGGTGTAATGATGCTCTGGTGACTTATGCTGGCCCAACACCCTAATAAAACACTTTATGATGGTTTTGCAAACTCAAACATTTACCACATGTCTGTATTTGGTATCACTCCAATTTAATTTACATATTTAATTGTTTAAACACAGTCTTTTTTCTGCTATTTTATGTAACGGTTTCTGTACAAACGGTATCAATGAGTCAAACGATGTCTTTTGCAAGTGGGGTAATTTATTCAAGTTCCCTTGATTTTTAAACTGCTGGCTATATGCAGTTCAAGCTATAATTGTTCCTCTGTTAGCTCCAGTGCAAAACTATGGAGGCAAACTTTAGACAACAAACATGTCTTTGCTTGCTTTAAGTAGCATTAGGCTACGTCATTTGGTTGGCTAGCAGTAAGAAAGGCTAACTGAATTGCAGAGAACAAACACCTGCTATTCCTTGTGCTGTTCATGTTAATTATAGATGATAATTAAATTGTCTGAGGCCAGCAACAGGACTTCCTCCGGGCCAATATCCAATCACAGCCATCCATCCACTTGGAGGAATGCACACACACACACACACACACGCACACACACACACACACATACACACACACACACACACACACACACACACAGACACACACACACACACACACACACAAAACATCCCTTGTGGCATACTAATCATTTATCCAGGCGAATAAATATGAATAAACCGTCACTGTGATATGGGTGTACATGCTTGAGTGCATGTGTGTGTGTGTGTGTATTAGCGTGTGCTGGATTAACCGGATCCAGGATAATTCCTTAATGTAACTGGGATTAATGAGTACAGGCCATTATCAGCACCGGGAAACAGAGAAAAAGAAAGGAGAGCAGAAGGTACTTTATTAAACACAAAAGGCATTCTGTTATTTACTGAACTTACTAATAGAGAGTAATTAAACAAATTGTTCCTAGATGTATATAACGCTACTTTTAATTTATACAACAAAACTATTGTTATTACTGTGGGCACTACTCTTATTCCTATATATATATATATATTAGTCTTCTTTTTGTGCGCCCTTTTTTGTGGCGAGAAATGCTTGCAGCATTACAACAATTATTACAGCAATTATTTCAATATATTGTGGGATTTCATAAGGATATTCATATACATACTTAATGTGTAAAGCCCAAATTCCTAAAATACTACACTATGTAGTGTATAGGGTGTGGTTTTGGACATACAGCGTGTTTCAATTCAACCTAGTCATCAGACAGAGATGAGTGATTGCACCAAATTTGTTTGTATTTCCACTGAGCAACTCACCATCCAACTCACTACGCTGAAGTGACCGAATCACCATACAAGCACTAAAACAAGCAAACGAAAAAAAAAACCCTGCTGTGTCACACACTGCATGCTGTGATCTAATAATCAAAAGTAATCACTGTGTCTAGAAAATCAGTACAAAACAGACTTGAATGTGAGTTTATACATGAGATGTTGGTTGAATTTAAACACTAACTGTTTTGTACTGAAGGAGATACATTTAGGTGTTTAGAAATATTTGTGATGTGAACGACAGTTCATTTAGTGCTCATATTGTATTTTATACACGGGTAACACTTTACAATAATGATACATGAATAATCCTGCGCTAATACCTGAATTAATACTTAAATAGGAGCTAATATTAAGGCATGTACTAATCACAAACTAATGAAGAGCTAACCTTAACTACGACATGAGTCTTATGACTCATTTAATTAATATTCTTTCTTACAGAGCATGTTGGATTTAGTTTACCCCTGTGTTAATTAAGACATTAACTAACAAACATGTACTAACATGTACTTAAGGTGGTTGTTATTCACGCAGGAATTCATAAGTCTAATGTCATAGTTAAGGTTAGCTCTTCATTAGTTTGTGATTAGTACATGCCTTAACTCATCATTAGTTCATATTTAAGTAAGTATTAATTCAGGTAGTAGTTATTGTAAAGTGCAAAGTGTTACCTATACAGTTATATCTATAAACTCCCCAACAGGGGAGGGTTAGGGCTAGTGTGTGCTTTCTCTCAGGCATGTGAAACCAGCCAACGTCATCTTTTTGAACTGCTGCTTGAGCTGCGTAAAAGGGCAGCGTAACGCAGTCAGGGGAAAGCGCTGTCTACCCTCTTCCGCATACATAAGCTCACAGTTGCACACACTTGACTAGTGTCGCTGTGATTGACAGTGGAGAGAAGGTATGCTATCACTCCCACCCAGAGAGCACAGCCAATTTTGCTCTCTTGCTCTTGGACTCCCAGCCATGGATGGCTGCGGCATTGACAGGATTAGAACTTGCAATCTCCGGACGCAAGGGGCAAACACACAAACTATCTACAGCTATCATCAGTGGCCATAATAATTTTATCTGCTACAAGCCTCTCCCCTTTCATTCTGTGGTGTGCATTGGATCACACTAAAGACTACGGAGCTAGCTAGGAGGATTAGATAACTAGTAGAGCCACCAGAAGCTACTGCAGGTTAAAAAATTCAAAACGTCCAGTGCACCAAGCAGCAATATCTATCAAACACAGCTAACACAGCTGTTCTGGCTGTTCACTGGTGTGTGGTACTGTGAATTTATGTGTTAGTGTTCAGTGTAAGATGTAACTACAACATAAATATCAAGGTCTAGTCTCTAATGTATAGTCTAAAAATATAAAGTATAATGCAAAGTTACAGACAGAGAAAGACAGTGTGAGACACTTGTGTGAGGAAAAAAAGAATAGGGGATGGATAGATAGATAGATAGATAGATAGATAGAGAGAGAGAGAGAGAGAGAGAGAGAGAGAGAGAGCTTGTCCTGGCACAGTGGATGGACTCAGCAGTGTTCCCGGAAACACAATCTGTGAACCGCATCTATCTTCCCTTCTCTCTCTCTCTCTCTCTCTCTCTCTCTTTTGCTTGCTCACTCTCTCTCTCTCTCTCTCTCTCTCACTCACACACACATACACACACACACACACACATAATATAGTATTATTATGTGGGTGTAATTAGTGTTAATGGCACAGTTAATCAGTATAATCAGTAAGAGTGCGCCTCTTGCATTTTTTTTTCTGTTCCTGCAGATTTGTTGGTGTGTGTGTGTGTGTGTGTGTGTGTGAGTGTGTATGTGTGTATGTACATGCATGCTGTTGACGTGCGAGATGACAGGCATCTCACCTGCTTATACACACACACACACACATGCACACACACACACGCACACACACACAGCTCATCCCCCCTTGTTAGATGACAGATTGCTGTCTTTAATGGCATTTAGAGAACATGAAATTAGCATATTGTTTTTTGTTCATTTGCATATCATTTGCATAACCCCCAGTGGTTGGACATGACCTCTGGATTAGTCACGCCCCTTCATAGAGTGATTTAAGCAAAGCTTCCTCTGGGGGTCATGCTACACTGTGCTAAAAATATTTCATGCATCCTGATCCTCTGTTTCTTTTCTCTCTCTTCTTTCAGCTTTTTGTCTTGCTCTCTTTTCTTTTTTTCAGTCTGTTTCTATTCTCCCTTCTGTCTATTCTTCATCTTCTCAGTTTTTCATTTTCATAACATTTCTCCATTTAATGGTTACCTTGTCTTCTTTTTCTCACATCTTCCCATTTTTTACTTTGTTTATTCTCTTCTTTATTCTTTTTCAGTAATTCTTCTCTTCTCTTCTCTTCTCTTCTCTTCTCTTCTCTTCTCTTCTCTTCTCTTCTCTATTTTCTTAATTTCTCTCCTTTTATCCATTTCTCTTCCCTCTATCTCTTCACCTCTCTTCACTTCCTCAATCTCTATTCCTATTTTTTTCTTCTGTTGTTTCCTTTCATTCTCTCCACTCCACACTTCTGCTGATCTGTCTCTCCCGGGTTTCAATGGCTGAAATGGCTTTCATCACACACACACACACACACACACACACACACACACACACACACACACACACAGAGAGAGAGACAGAGAGAGAGAGAGAGAAGGCTACACAAAATAATGCCTTCTCCAAATAGAGAGGCAACCAAATCACAGAAATTGAGCAATATTTGCCAGTCTCTTTGCTGTTTTTTTTCTGACCAACTGCGAACAACACTGTACAAGCTTATGAATTCTCCTAAACACTAAACTGATCAGTAGTAGCTCAGTAGTTTAGACATTGCTTGGAAGGTTGTGAGTTCAAATCCCAGCACCGCCAAGCTGCCACCGCTGGGCCCTTGAGCAAGACCCTTAGCCCTCAACTGCTCAGTTGTATAAACGAGATAAATGTAATCTGGTGAGTCTCCAGTGGCTCTACTGGCCAAGTGTGAATATGACTGACTGTCCATCAAAAGTGTTCTGGATGTCACATAATCAAAGAGAGCACTAGAGTGTTCTGTCTATTTGACAGGAGATGCAGTGTGACATTAAATGAAACATCAAAATGTGTTTCAATTATTTATACAGTGAAACTTGTTTTAAATTAAATATAGTATCCTTAAAGAATAGATGTAATAAGGCTGATTTCAAAACGTTTGTTACTAAGACCTTGGACTGGAAGTGACAGAAATAGCATGACTAAATCCATGCGACATGATATGTGTGTCGTCAGCATTAAACGGGAATCTGACTGGAAAATTACATATGCATTGGCTAGGTTTTTTAAAAAAAATTTAATGAGGCTATAAAAGGCTAAACTTGTCGTGATGAAGAATGGTTAGTTCAAATCATGTATAACTCATGCATCAGTGGATGCATGAAACATGCCACAACTGTGGTTAAATGATGCATTGGTGGATTTTATGTTCAACAAATGTTGTTTTTACGAAGCATCTTAAGGAGCAAGGGAATAAGGTAGACTGGGAAATAGACCCCTCTAGTGTTTGCAAGCAAAAAGAAACGCGAGTGCAACCTGGTTGCAAAAAGACTTGAGCAGGCTAGAAAACCTGATACTACTTGGTTATAGATTTAGGAATCTGGATTGCTAAAATAGTATCCACCCATTGTTATGGATTAATCATGAAAAAGATAGGAAGTAACCCTTTCAAATGGTGGAACTGTAGAAGAACTGCTTGGCATCCTGTCAGTGGCAAAATGATCAAGCCATGCCTGAACATATTTACTGATCTCATGGACACTCCAGGCATTTATACTAGAGAGAAATTGAAAGCATACATCTCTCTTGATGCTTACAACTTTGTTGTTTTTGGGCACGTTCAAGACGTCATGTTGTACGATTACAACATTGAGAACGTTGTGGCTCTGAAAGCCGAGGTGCCGCCCAGCCAGATGCCATAAACTCATCTGTCAGCTAGCTAAACATGTTGGCTCCTTAAGTTTTTTAATATAAGCTGTTGTAATAAAGTGGTTTTCCTCATGAGGACCAACCACAAGGATACACACACACACACACACACACAATAGCAAAACATGTGCATTACAGGCAAATCCTCAGTAAGAACATGACCTAGCTATCTAGCATTAGCTAGCTAGTTTCTTGATGTAGATTTTAGATGAGCTATGTAGGTTTGCTAAAGCAATGTACTGTAAATTAGGCATGTTAGCATACCTAAACCTAAATTCTTGGCTAGCAAGTCAGCTTCACTTACATGACAGTTAGCTACTTAGCCTAGAAGTAACGGACACTGCAATGCAAAGACTGTGCTCCTTGCACAATTATCTCTCCTAATTGCCTGTAACCACAGCCATCTTCTTTTGCCTTGGAAAAGTGTCCGATTCGATAGTATGCAGTAAAAACGAATGTGTTTATGAACACTTTTTTTGATTCTGACACCCAACAGCACTACAGGACATTTTGGAAAACAAATCCTCTTCATGTGCCATGCATCATGTGTATCACTCAGGGGACTGTACGGAGCTTTACACAGGCCAAATACTTAGTATGCAGGGATTTTTACTTTTCCCAACGATCTTTTACGAATATTACTTGTCACACTGTACGAGATGATCCCAATAGGAATTCTGTAGCAGACTGTGCGATAATTTGTTCTTCATGTCAGATTAAATGATGGTCTGCCATACTGGGTGCGCAGCAATTCAGCACAGGTTTGTAGCTCTGCAACTAGAAAGCATAAAAATAGCTTCGCCTTGACATAGTAGTAAATATACTCTATGAACAGAGCGCTTGCATGCTAATTAGCTAGCTACACACCTGGAAGCTGTAATTAATCCTCTGCTTCTTTCCATGTCACCTCCCATTTTTGTTCTGTCATGATATGTGTGATGAGATGTTATAGAGACATTCTGTCTGCTGCCACAATTCAACAAACTACTCTTCTTTGTAGCTGTCCCGTGAGTTTTGTGTAATCCTATGCCACTCTTCTACTGGTGGATTTTAGACGAGTGTTGTAGCAGGGGTCACACTTTTTTTTTTAAAATTTTAAACAACGTTTTCTGACACTGCCAGAACTTTGTCGTCGGCTGTCTTTTGGCACTAAATCAGCCACCAGCAAACACTTGACATTATACGTTCTAAGACCACTGATCTCAACTCACGACCAAAGATTATCCTTTACGATATGCGATTGTGCCTACAACAATAATATCGTACAGTGTAATCCCGGCTTTAGTCTGTGTTCATTATCATCTTAGAAATTGATGTCGAGATTGATGTTGTTTTTTTTTTGTTGTTTTTTTTATCTTGTGATGCTGCTATTGCAAAAAAATGAAAAAATGTTGCCTTTTACTGGTGTTTTTTTTTTACTGCGATTTTTTTAAAGGTAATCTGTTCATAATGATTTTTAGAAAACAGTTATAAATTCGGAAAAGTACAGTATTGAAGATTTCTAAACCGTTGTTGTTTTGCTGTAAGAAATAAACTGTAATTATGAATTTGGATAAGAATTTGAAAAACCATGTTACTGAAATGTAATTTATAGATGCCATTTCTAAGTATGCTACATATCATGTTTTAAACATGTAATTTGTGGAGGAATGTAAAGTCTAAACCAATGAAAACGTGTCCCAAATGACCAAGCATGTCATTAAAACATGGTTTGCAGTCAGTCTGGACAAAAGCAGAAGCCATAAATCCTCTGTACCGCTTATCCTACACAGGGTCGCGGGGATCCTGGAGCCTATCCCAGGGGACTCGGGGCACAAGGCAGGGGACATGCTGGACAGGGTGCCAACCCATCGCAGGGCACAAACACACACAATGGCAGTCAGCCTACAATGCATGTCTTTGCCCAGGGGGAGGAAACCGGAGTACCCAGAGGAAACCCTTGAAGCATATATATGTATATATACACTATATGGCCAAAAGTATGTAGACACCTAACCATCCTATGTGCTTGTTGAGCATCCCATTCCAGAGCTTGTCCCCTCTTTACTGCATTAACAGCCTCCACTCTTCTGGAAAGGCTTTACGGTAGGTTTTGGAACGTGTCTGTGAGGATTTGTGTTCATTCATCCAAAAGAGCATTAGTGAAGTCAGGTATTGATGTTGGGCAAGAAGGTCTGGGGTGCCGTCAGTGTTCCAGTTCATCCCGAAGGTGTTCAGTGGGGTTGAGGTCAGGGCTCTGTGCAGACCACTCGAGTTCTTCCACTCCATGTGTTCATGGAGCTCGCTTTGTGCACAGGGGCATTGTCATGCTGGAACATGTTTGAGTCTCTTAATTCTAATGAAGGGAAATCTTAACTCCACAGCCTACAAAGACATTCTACACAATTGTGTGCTTCCAACTTTGTGGCAACAGTTTGGGGAAGATACACACATGGATGTGATGGTCAGGTGTCCACATACTTTTGGCCATATAGTGTGTGTATATGTATATATATATATATATATATATATATATATATATATATATATATATATATATATATATTTCTGTGGATTTCAGAAATGAATCATGTGTTGGGTATTCTGTTTTATCAACTGCTTAAAATTCCAAAAGTGTCCCAATATATTTGAATTCAGCCCGCCCCCCTTCCCAGGTAAATAAATAAATAAATAAACGTGCGCGCGTGAGTGACGCACGGCGTGTCGGCGCGAGCTCTGGAATTCCTCCTCCGTTCAGTCGGAGATTGGCGCTCGTGCTGCGGGGAGCGCGACCTGGCACGGACACACACACACACGAGACAGAAAGAGAGGGAGAGAAAGAGAGAGAGAGAGAGAGAGAGAAAGAGTGTGAGAGACATAAAGAGAAACACGGAGAGACAATCTGGGATTTAATTGTGTGGAATTACTGAGGCTCATTGAGGGCTCCTGTACTTGTTTTCAAAGGGCGGCGGGATGGCAGGAGCGCAGCGGCTTCTGTCCGCGCTGGGGTAAGAGCGCGCGCGCGCGTGTGTGCGTGTGTGTGCGTGCGCGCTCGTGTGTGTATGCTTCTTCTGAATCAAAGCTGTCGTATACAAAATGAACGTGCACGATACACGAAGCGTGCCTGCAAACACGCGCGCGCGCGCACACACGCACACACACATTTTTTTTTTTGTTTAATATAAATTTGGTCCTGAATTAACTGAACACATGAAACGCTTTTATCTGTCATTACTTTTTCTGTGCCATTGTCCTCTATGTGGTTTGTATTATTATTATTATTATTATTATTATTATTACTACTACTACTACAGTGTGTACTATTATTATTATTATTATTATTATTATTATTATTATCTTATTATAGGCTATTTCTAATGTGTCTGGTTCAATAGAAATCCCGCAGCTGCGTGTTTTGGTTCAGGTTCGTTGCGGGACACGGCCGCAGAAGCCACGCGCGTGGCGGTGTTCTGTCATAACGCGCGCGCTGAAGCCATAAGTCTTCGTGAAACAATACCGCAGCATTTCATGTCACTTTTAATACTTTGTTCCCGTGAGCTCACAAAATGCCTACAGCAGAAACCTCTAGGGAGCCTACTTCCAGCAGTGAATCAGAAAATACTCCAAATGGCATCAGGCTGTAGGCTATAAACAGGTCCTGCGCGCGCACGTGTCAGCTTCTTAAAGTTATGTCAGTTAAATGTGCAGATACACTGAATGCAAGATAGGTGTGCATGTAGGTCGGTACACAGGTCTGATATGAGAACGCACTCCATGTTTCTGAGTATGAGGTGGGAGTGTGTCCATGTTTACTAATCATTACTAATCTGGCTGAACAGCAGCTGTAATAAATCTGTCCTCTAACATAAAACAGGATAAACCCTGCTGTGCATCCGGGGAACACACTGCTCTTTTAGGCTTCTTTAACCTCAGCGAGTTTCATGGCTCTGCTATGGCGAGCCAAAGGGGTCAAAAGTCTCCATACATGGGGAAATTAGCAAAATGTCTTCCAAAATTTTTCATACATAGTTTATATGTACAGTACTGTGCAAAAGTCTTAGGCACATGCAAAGAAATGCTGTAAAGCAAAGATGCCTTCAGAAATAATGAAAGTAAATGTTTCTGCATTTGAAAAAAATACTATAAAGAGCAGTAGACAGTAATAAATGAAATTATCGATCAAACAGTCAATATTTGGTGTGGGAGCCTTTGCTTAAAAAAATAATTAGTGCAGTTTTATAAGGAAATGAGCTGTAAGTGTTACTGAGCATCTTGTAGAAGCAGCCACAGCTCTTCTGGAGACTTTGACTCTCACACTCGCTTCTTATTTTTGCAGCAAAACCCTGCAGCCTTCATTATGTTTTTTATCTGAAAAGTGTCTCTTATGTAATCTGCTGCTTTCTTTACTGACATACAAACATTTTTCTGTAACATTTAATTTTGTGCTGGAAGTAAATGAAAAAACAAAGTTTGTACTAAAAAAAAAAAAAAAATAGGCTGCCTAAGACTTTTGCAGAGTACTGTATATATATATATATATATATATATATATATATATGTGTGTGTATATATATATATATGTGTGTGTATATATATATATATATATATATATTCCAGATAGCCTTTAAGAATGCCTTTGACATAAGAAGAACGTATTGAAATCATTCTCATGGCTGGATCGGAAAGCTGTCGCAAGGTCGCAATGGATATGCAACTACATCATGCATAACACCAGATGTGTTAACACAAGTTCATCATGAGTGGCAGAGACGCCTCCTTGTGTGTTTACAACAAAATGGCAATCATGTAGACAATGTATGGCTTTTCTGGTTTCCTCACACTGTCCAAAAACAAACCAGAAGACGGCTTAGCTATGTTAAATTGGCCATAAGTCTGAATAGCTGTATGAATGAGTGTGTGTATGATGACCTGCAATGGACTGGAGTCCCATTTAGGCTATATTCCTGCCTTGCATAGTGAATCTGAATATTATGAGTGAAATGTATATTTAACATCAAGCAGTTCACAAATAGGACATTTTGTTCAAAGTGTTTAATGATATTTAAGAAATATCATACGAGCAAGGCTGTGGTTACAGTGAATATCGGCACTGCTGTGATTCGACCGTAGCTAATCACAGCTGTGCAGATATTCAGTATACCCGCACGATTGCGAGTGCGATATTGCTTTTATACAACAATTCTATAAACAAGAAATTAATATCAAGTAAGTGACATTTCTGAGAGAATATGGCCAAATGTTCTGTTTATTTTTGCTCTGAAGAAGCCACACTCACTTTATAGCATGTCGGCTAGCTGGCCAGCTACTGTGGCTCACATTGATTTGTACGTTCCTGTTAACGGTGTTTCCTGGGATATCGGCGTCCTTTCTTCCTTTTTCATAATCATCTGATGAGTTTTCATATTTTAAGCCTTAGTAAAGTTATAGTATTCGTTTGCCATGTCTGCTGATGACGTCCCTAACACTACTGTAGTAACCGTTTCGAACTAGGAAGTGGAATTTTACGTGGCGAACACAGATGAGCGGAGTGATACACACAGTGAAACGTCGCGGTGCGGTTATAGGAAATATGAGCACTCTGGGAATGCCGCTCAACCAATCAAATGAGTGGACCGGAACTAAATGTTGTATAACAGTTCATAATCATATTGCGGTGACAATGCCACATTGATTGTTATCAAGGATTCTCATTACATGATTGGTGTTCGTTGTGCAAAACAAAATGTAACTCTGTCAGATATTTCCCCATACTTGTCACTACGTGTGTTGCCAGATTTGCCTGCCTCTTTCATACTTTTGTTTGTTCTCATTCTAGAGACCTTTACAGATATACATGCAGAGAATTTCAAAAATATTGGTGTGAAATAAATGGTTTTAAGATTACAAACGCAGATTAACTGTTTGAACATAGATCCCTATAGATACAATTTTTTTGTTGACATTATGACCCTTATGGCTTTCCAGAGCCACGGCTTGGGCAAGCTGTAAGGGCAAGGGGACCATTAGGTATCCACTACACTTTATAATGAGCTCTTATTTTACAAACCCTAGCAGGATTATAATAACAAAATGCATGAAAAAAGGGATCAAGCTAATTAAAGGTGCACTTGGTGCATTAATGACTCTGGCAACCTCTGTGGCTGTTTGCTAAAACAAAAAATCAGGTCAGTAATTTTATTTGGTCAGCTTTGACAGAGCAAGTGTGTTTCCTAAAGTGACACACTGGTGTGTGTGGTGTGATGTGAAGACTCGGTAAAATAGACAGGTGATGGTCCATGTGTTTGTGTGTTCATGTGTATAGGAATCATGTGCTGTCTTTTTGTCTTGATTCAAAAGCCCTCAGAAGCCATTTCCTGTTTCTGGGCTCCTCCTGAACATCATTTCTGATGACAATTTTCCATTGCCACAGTCAGTGCTGCTTCAGAACCAGCTGAGAACCAATGAACGGTGTAAAAATAATAACACTCATATGTTGCATGTAGTCCTCCTGGCTTTGAGAACAAAATTTTGCATTTAAATTCGAATCCTTGAGCTATCCATAGCACCAGAGACATCCTTGTACACGAAAATGACACACAAGACAACACAAACGTTTTCTCTTTTTATTCTGAGTGGGTAACGGGGCCCTCATTTAAATCGTCTGCACAAACCTTTCAGTGCAAACTGTGGATTTTATTAAAACGAACATTTGTTTAGAATTTGTGTATATTTACACACAGCTTTGACCATGCATTTTGCACAGCACCCAGGTGAAAAACGATTCTTGTGTATGTGATCTGTGTACGTCCGTTTGATGAATCCCAATTTCATTGTGTGTCTGAGAATTCCAAATTTTACGTGTAAGAAACATTTTAGAACCTTTACTCAATGTCGATAAATATGGCCCAGCATAATTACTGTAATATAAATTATGCACCATTTTGGACATTGGATTGGACTCCTGACTCACAGCTGTGGCATTCTCACACTTTTTCAAAACACTTCTGCTTTAAGTAAACCTCTTGTTTGTACCAGATATTATAGCAACTCTGGCCTAGCTGGTTCAAGGTTCAAGGTTCTTTATTTGTCACACACATATTACATACACACATGTGATGTAATGTAGTGAAATGTTTTTCCTTAGTGCCTCGTCCCACAGTGCAACAATGATACATAATAAAAACAGAATACAATAAAATCCAGTAGACTACAATTTAAGAAAGATTAGCAGCCTTTAGAGGAATGAAATGTAGAATATGAATATGCATAAATAGAATATGTTTAAAAAAAAAACAGTATACAGAGCTGTAGTGTGCAAAAAATAGTTTTCTCATAGTGCAACTGTTTCTGTGTAGAAATATACAGAGCTGTACAGTGTAAGAGGTTTATGTGGTGTGCAAAAAAAAATTGTTTCTCCCATCCGACTCTAACTATCTGTATGCAAGATGTCTGGTTCTTTTAGGTTGTTTTCATCTCGGGAGCTGGACTCTGGGCTGCATAAACAACACTAACCGCATAAACAACACTATGTGCGCGGCTCTCAGAGACATGACTCCAGACTTTAATTTATATAACGCCAATGATCCAATTTCCAGTGATCCAAAGAGGACTGGTGTGTTTTCTGGAACACTTTTGGCCCAGGTATGTGGGGTGTGCTCATGGGACCTCCATCCACCCGAACAGGCAAGTGAATCCGACCAGCTATCAAATCCACAGTGCAGCTCGACCACCTGCCAGCACAGAGCTCACCCTGGCAAGAAGCATTTCCATGCTTGTGAGTCATGGGCCTCTGTAAGGTCACAAAAACAGAGCTCATCATCAGTTAGTGCTTCCTTCCAGACACGTTCAACTGAATTTATTACTGACTACCATGAAGATTCACGTTTCATCTGGATGTCCAAACAGCTCGGTTTCTCTCCCTGTCTGCCCGAAGAACCATCTCGTCAATAAGCATGAACGAAAACCAACAATGCGAATATAAAACACTTTTATGTATTATGCATTTATTCATGCATTCATGTATTTTCATTGACTCCTGTCCAATTACCTTGGCATGTTGGTAACTTTAGACTCGGGTTGATCTGCACTGCACTGTTAGAAATTAATGTTATTATTATTAGTCCAGCTTCTGAGAAGAAAACAACCTAAAAGAACCAGAGGTCTTGCATACAGTTAGTTGCTAACTATGCTAACAATGTAATCACTAAAGATTTAATTATCATGGTATCATGGTAATATACAGATATTTCATTGTGTTGCTCTTCTTGTAGGCACAGTATTTTTTGTATTGATTTTTATTTTTAATGCTGTTTACAGTGCAGATGTTTTTCCCCTCTCTCCTTTCAACTTTGATCTAAATCACTTGCCCTCGGAGAGATCGAGATATTAACTCTCTCTCTCTCTCTCTCTCTCTCTTTTTCTTTCTGCAGGAATTTCCAGTCTTCTGCTCTATTTGAGGACTTTGTAGAAACTGAAGGAATTAAAACAGAAAGTAGCCTTGGATCCTCTGTCTCAGCGTGCAAGAAGGTACATTTGTGTGTGAGTGTGTACGTGTGTGTGTGTGTGTGTGTGTGTGTGCGCATTATGTGTGATTGATACCCACATTGAGCTTCAGTGATCCACACTAATTGGATTTGGCCACACTAGTGTGGTCAAACCTTGCGTGTGCACGCACACACACACACACACACACACACACACACAAAGGTTTGTACTCCTATCTTTGTGGGTATATCCATTAACTTATTCATTACTATAGCTAAATAATATGCCATGCCTTCGTCTACCTCTACAACTGACCTTAAACTCAGTAACCAAATATTTTGACCATTTTATGTTCAAATAAAAGCTATAGTTTGTGGCTACAAAACACACAGACTGGTAAAGTGTCTCAGTAAAGTGCTGGGCCACCATGAGCCACGATCACAGCTTCTGTGCACCTTGTATTAGATTTACAAGACTCCGGAACTTCCAAAAGATTTTCTGTCAGTTGTTGTTTTGGTGATGATAGTGGAGAGCGCTGTTTAACATTTTGGTCCAAAATCTCCCATAGGTGTTTGATTGAGTTTGGTTGAGATGTGGTGACCACAATGGCCATAGCATATGATTTACATCATCTTCATACTCATTAAACCATTCAGTGAGCCCTCATGCCTTGTGGTTGGGAGCAGAGTCATCCTGGAAGAGACCACTTCCATCAGGATTGGAGTTTACTGATGTCAAGAGATCTACAGTCCCCTCTGAAAGTATTGGAACTGCGTGGCCAATTCTTTTGATTTTGTTATACATTGAAGACATTTGGGATCCAAAGATGAATATGAGACAGATAGATCAGAATTTCAGCTTCTATTTCCTGATATTTCCATCTAGAAGTGTGAAACAACTTAGAACATGACACCACTGAAACTGTCATGTTCAACAGTTTACACTTGAGCAAAAGTATTGGAACAGATAGTCTTAAAGTAAATTAAGTAAACAACACTTAATATTTGGTTGCACATTCCTTGCTTGCAATAACTGCTTCAAGCTGGCGACCCAGTGACATCACCAAACTGTTGCATTCTTCTTCTGTGATGCTTTTCCAGACTTGTACTTCAGCTTCTTTTAATTGTTGTTTGTTTTAAGGGGTTTCCTCCTACAGTCTCCTCTTCAGGAGGTGAAATGCATGCTCAGGTGGGTTAAGTCTGGCGATTGACTTGGCCAGTCTAAAACCTTCCACGTTTTCCCCCTGATTAATTCCCTTGTTGTGTTGGCAGTGTGTTTTTGTTCATTGTCTTGCTGCGTGATGAACTTCCTCTCACTTAGATTGGATGCATTATGCAATGGCTCTGTTCGATTTTCCTTCTTTTTTCAGCTTCAAAATGGCTTGCTTTTCTCCCAAAGACAGCTCTCTGGTCTTGCTGGTTTATCCTTTTTAACAACAAATGCAGTCTTCACAGGCAAAACCCAGGGCTTAAACCAAGAGTAGACATTCAGAGCAATTAATTGTTTAAACAATCAATCTAACAGGGCACACCTGGAAACAAGAAACACGTGCCAGTCACATATTTTTGATCACTTGAAAAATGGGTGGGTTCAAACAAAAGGTGCCGTGTTCTAAGTTGTCTGACTTAGAACGTCTAGCATCTAGATTGTATATTTTCTATTCTACGGTCATAATCCCCATGCACATTGATATAATACAGTGATAAAATGTTCAATACAGTTCATAAGGTTTTATTCTTTAATTATGTTTAGGGCACAGACATTACAGACGTTATCGTTGTGCCACCAGAACAGCTCTGACCCGTCGAGGCATCTTGTTCGTATCTGGCACAAAGACATTAGCAGCAGATCTTTTTAAATCCTGGAAGTTACGAGGTCGGACATTTGTCTAGCACATCCCATAGATGCTGATATCTGGGGAATTTGGAGGCCAAGTCACCACCGTGAACTCTTTGTCATGTTCCTCAAACCATTCCTGCACAATTTTTGCAGTGTGGCAGGGCGCATTATCCTGCTGAAAGAAGCCACTGCCTGACTGAATACTGTTGCCATGAAGGGGTGTACCTGGTCTACAACCGTGTTTAGGTAGGTGGTACGTGTCAAATAACATCAACGTGAATGCCAGGACCCAAGGTTTCCCAGCAGAACATTTGCCCACAGCATCACACTGCTTCTGCTGGCTTGCCTTCTTCTCATAGTGCATCCTGGTGCCATCTATGGTAAGTGACACATACACACCTGGCCGTCCACATGATGTAAAAGAAAACATGATTCATCAGACAAAGCCACCTTCTTCCATTGCTCTGTGTTCCAGTTCTGATGCTCACATGCCCACTTTCGGCGGTGGACAGGGGTCAGCATGGGTACTCTGGTGCAGTGCGATGCACTATGTGTTCTGACGCCTTTCTATCATAGCCAGCATTAACTTTTTCATCAATTTGTGCTACAGTAGCTCTTCTGTGGGATCGGACCAGACAGGTGCCCATGACCCTGTTGCCGGTTCACTGGTTGTCCTTCCTTGGACCACTTTTGGTAGGTACCAACCACTGCATACTGGGAACACCCCACAAGACCTGCGGTTTTGGTGATGCTCTTACCCAGTCGTCTAGCCATCGCAATTTGGCCCTTGTCAAAGTCGCTCAGATCCTTACGCTTGCCAATTTTTCCTGCTTTCAACACATCAAAATTGAGAACTGACTGTTCACTTGCTGCCTAATATATTCCACCCCTTGCCAGGTGCCATAGTAAAGAGATAATCAATGTTATTCACCTCACCTTTCAGTGGTTGCATAAAAAAGAAGAATCAAGAATCATCCTGCTGATAAATCAAGCAGGAACATGAACTAACAAGGTAAAAAACAACAACGTCAGGTTGTCCTTAAATCTGTATTTGAGAATTCTGTGTTTGTTTTCTGGATATGTTGTTCAAGTCTGTTGATTCACAAATATAAATGAGCTGATCTGTTAACACTGCATTGCTGTTCTCACTAACAGATGCAGCTTAATGGCTAGCTGAAAATTTCTAGTGCAGAACGATGGCCTGCTCTAGTGGGTTTTTTGACAGGCTTAAACACACACACCATGCACACACACACACACACACACACACACACACACCATGCACACACAGAAAACCAGTGCAAATAAATATGTTGTGGACACATTTTGTTACATATTTATATCCAGACATTAAAGCACATACAAATGGCTACCAAAAATCAGCCTAACATTGGCGAAACATTTGGATGGAAAGATTGAGTGAGAAAGAAAGGAGTAAGGAGGGCGCTGATTGAAACGATTCGATTTAGCCCAGTCTCTCTCCACTCGTTTAGAACTCTTTTGATCCATTCACTCAGTCGACGCCTTTATCTGATTGATTTGTGCTAAACTGAATTACGGTGACTTTGTGAGCGTCTCCACATTATTGTAGAGTCCTGTGTAAATATATTATATCACTAAGATTTGATTTGAAGTGTCTATAGCTCGTCTGATGTTATTTGATTCAGGGTCACTCCTTACACTCCCTATTTCCTCAGAGTCCATATTCCCCATGAACAGCACAGTGAACAGTGAGAGCTGATGGTGATATTAGCTGGAAGGGCTAAAAATCTAATATCCATCAATATCTCGACAATGAAACTATTAGGTTTGAGCAATGCATAATGTCACAATGTCTCTCAATGGTATAATAAGAATGATGTAGGGCAAACTATTACACACACACACACATTCATGATTTCTATATTTTTTGTGTTTCAAGTCCCTACTAATGCCTTCTAGGCTTTTACCATGTTTCCTCCAAATACCAAACACAGTATACAGAAAGGTTGTAATAGTTTCGTTCAAACAAACAAACAAACAAACAAAACTACTAAATTTACAGTTGTTCTGTCCTTTCGTGCGATTTGTATTTTGTTTAGACAATATGTCCTTAGTCTATCTACTCTTAGTTTCTCCTCCAAAGGCATTTTTAAGGAAGATTAATGCACCTTGTTCACATTCATTACACATATGACTGTATTTCACATGCTCCTTCTCAATCACCGCTGATGACATCTTACAGATGCGTCAATGGAGCCGAAAAAATTTCAGCCCAAATGAATCACTCGACATGAGGGCCACTTTTAGACTCCACGAATCTACAGTCTGGGCTTAGAGAGAATCAGCTGCAGCCTTGAGTCTTCATACCATTCTGTGTATTTTTCTGTTGACCTTTGGAGGGGCTGTTGTGCTTGGTTCCACAGAAGTCTAAAATAATCTGAGTTAAGACATTTGTTAACAGCAAACAGCACATTTGATGCCAGAGCTACCAAGTAGGGAGCGTGTGTGCGAACACCTGTTTCTTCTGAGACACGTGAAGCCAGCCAACCACATCATTTCGAACCGCTGCTCATGCTGCGTCAGAGGGCGGCGTGATACACTTGGAGGAAATCGCTATCCACTCTCTTCCTCATACATGAGCACAGATGCCCACATTTGGCTAGTGTCACTGTGATTGGCAGGGGAGAAAGAGTGATTGCTAGCACTCCCAACCGCAGACCACGGGCAATTTATGCTCGCCAGATCCTCTCATCTTAGGGGTTTCAACTCACGATCTCCAGACTGTTAAGACACTAACTTTTTAAAGTCCATTGCTCTCTGGTTATTATTACTGGTTACTACAAAATTGCAAAACTGTCCAAATAGTGCACTACAAAGTGATGTAATTTTGGAAATAAGGTCAATGGAAATATGTAATAAATCAAATTTCTTATTCTTATTCGGTGCTTTAAGGTTTGGTTTGGTTATGCTGAATTCTTTAGAAGCTCTGTAGGTATTGTATAGTTGTGTAGGGTTGTTTTTCATCTTTTATGGACTCTGCAGTGATTTTGGATTCTGTATGGTAGTGTTAGGTTCTGTGTCAGGACATTGGGTTCTGTAGTGTACATTTCTGCATGTGTCCTATATGCATTTTATACGAATCTGTGCAGTTGTGTTTGGCTGTGTGTGTGGTTTTCTTGTTTATTTTTAGTATTTGGTTCTGTAGAACTGTGCGTTATTCTGTGGATTCTGTGCTGTGTTCTTGAAGGTGCTGTTAGTATGTGTTTGGTTCTGCGGGATTCTTTGGAGTTGTTTTGGTTCTGGTTGGTTGTGTGTGGTTTTGTAGGGTTGCACTGGGTAGTTTGTGTTTGAGGTATAGTTTTGTGCTTGGCTCTATAGGGGTTCTGTTAAAGATTTGTTGTATTGGGTTCGGTAGGGTTCTGCTAAAGCTGTTTAAACTGTAATGCATCTATTCCTGAACTGTGTGTTAGATGTACCTCAGTTACTGTAAGATACACAGTTTGGCCAGATGGTACCCACAGCAAGAGAAGAGAACTCACACACACACACACACACACACACACACACACACACACACACACACACAGACACACACACACCATGCAATACAAACATGTTTTCACAACTGTGTCCTCACTCCTCTCTATATGTCTCGCTCTTTCTTTATTATCACACGCGCATGCGTGCGCACACGCGCACACACACACACACACACACACACACACACACACACACACACACACACACACACACACACCAGGGAGTCGATGCTAAGGGATGTGTGTTTATCCCCTAAATAAGCAGACCGCAAGAGATCAAGCTTGCAAAGTACTTAATGAATCAACTTTAAAGGTCATGATTATACACACACATACACACACACACAAACAGTTTTGTTGCATAATTAGGAGACATCTTGTGTATGTGTTGAGCATGGCTGACATTTTTGAAGAATTTATGCAATTTAATTTCCAAATAGCACAAACCTTTTCACCTGGAAAGTATGTACACACACACACACACACACACACACACACACACACACACACACACACTCAGTTCTTGCAATTATTCTCCAAATACACGTTTCATATATATATATATATATATATATATATATATATATATATATATATATATATATATATATATATATATATATATATATATGTGTGTGTGTGTGTGTGTGTGCGCTTGTGGGCTGGCATGTATGATGTACTGCTTGTACATGTACAAGCAACTGTTTATCTGTTTGTAATGTTGTGTGTCTGTAAGGTATTCATTATATTAATGTTATATATTCATTATATTTGCTATGAGGTGAAAATGAACTGTCATTTCTGTGTCTGTCAGGTTCTGTGCAGCAACAGTGTGTTAGACACATGCGATTACTGGCTGAAGAACGACAAGGCGCTCTGCAGAGTCAGTTTCCTCGAGGACCAACATGATGGAGGCTGTACTGTGAGTTATATCACACGCACTCCCGCACACACAGTCTCTGATATACTGCACACACACAATCTCTGAATTACACCCACACCTACACATATAATATCTGATATGCCTGTACACGTTTACAATTATACATACACAATCTTTCTTTACATCTTCACTGAACGTTGCATTTACTGTAAAATATGGAAGAAATACAAACGTTAATCAAATAACCGATTTTTGAATTAAAAAACCCTCAGAATTAAAAAAAAAATCGAATTTTTCAATTTATGGTGACATGTTGTCCTCAAAAAGGACTAAAAAAATTCGCACAAACGCACACACACACACACACACACACACGATATACTGTACAAAGAAAGTCTTCTCTTTAACACAATTAAAATAATCAGTCTCTTTTATCAATCTTTTAGTAAAGTCGTGTGTAAAAGTTTGCCTAAGACAAACTGAACAAAAATCTTTCCACCAGATTTCGGAAACGCCGCTTTCTTTCATTCTAGTGTGCGTATGCTGGTCAGTGCAAAGCACATTCGTGACACAGCTCGCTGCATTTAGGGACACCTGCAATACTCCAATAAAAGGTCAAGTGCACAGAGGGCTGGAAACATGACTACTATGGTGAAAGGAAAGGCAAAATAGGCAGAAGTGGAAGTTATTTTGACTCACTTCTATGCCAAAACAAAACATTTAGCAGACTAACAGCACCTGAGAAGATCAAAATCTAGAGACAAATTACAGGTGATCATGCACACCAGGCATGTCTCACACAGGGAGACCGCTATTTTAAAATTCTTTTAAGTGTCTCGGTTGACGTGTCGGAAGTGTTGCACAGCGTTGATGCGCAGAAAAATATGCCCTGGCAAACAGAATGAGGATCTTAGCCAGCTTTTATCCTGACGTGCACTAAATGGTCCATCAGTTGCGGCATTTGTGTGCTGTGCGCAGACAGACCCGCCCGTCCTCCGTTTGTGTGGAAGCATTTCTTTTGTTCTTACTAGTTGTTACGATCGCCAGCTGGAGTGCCCACGAACTCCTCTAGAGGGCACTCCACCTCAGACTCTGGCTATTGTTCCTGGACTCAATTTCCCATGTGTTCCTAGTCCCTCATGTGATCTTGTCATGTGCTCCATTGTCTGTGTGTCAAGTTCTCATTGGTTAGTTTTGTCATGTGTTCTCCTTGCCCTGGTTTAAAAGTCA
>CM040980.1:19821301-19841628 GCA_022985145.1 Pangasius djambal
GGACCCTTGGACTGTTTTCCCTGTTTTTGATTGTTTGCCGCCTGCCCTGACCATTGCCCGTGTTTTGGATTACTCTTTTGCCTTTGCCTCAGATTTTACTGTTTGCTGGTGCTCGACCCTGCCTGTTTTGACCACGATTGGAATAAAGCCTTGCGTTTGGATCCCCAACTCCGTTGTCCTAAGTCTACACGTTACACTAGTGTTATTTGCCTTAATTTATGGGTTTGTGTTGGCTCACTTTTTCCATATTCTTTAATTAATGCCAATAATGTAGTATGACTGGATTTTCACAATTTTATTGATGCTCCTGGTCTAGTGAACTAACATGCGGATGTGTTTTTGATAGAGACTACAAAGCAGTTCTATAAGTCGCTCTGGATAACGTAATAAAAGTAAACATTTTAAAACTTGGCAGTGTAATCTATATATATAAAAGGGCAGTAATCTGTGCAAATTTGACCAAGTCAAGGTTTACATTAGTTAGTCTTCTTATGTGTAAACTTACACACACTCAGAAGTACAAATAGGATAGGAGCATTTTTCCGAAATTGTAGGATTTTAATGAATACTAAATTTCTTGTGTAAATGCTCCTGTAAATAATTTACGAATAAATCCATTTGAATCGTGAATGATAAACAAGGCCCATTGTGTCTTACAGTTTTTCCCAATTGGTTACACACATTTTCCCAAACATTACACACATTTCCCACAACTACAAACACCAATCTATATACTATTCTGAAAATTTTACACTTAAAGGGAACTCACTTTTCATTCAAAATTCTACACACATGCCTCATAGCCAAATAATCCAGTCTGAATCACACACACACACACACACACACACACACACAAAGCAGCAAGTTAGACATTGTATTTTAAAATACAAGACCACAAAAACCAGCCACTGAATAAGCAATTTATGTACACTTCATTGTTCACAAGTCTAATCATCTCACAAAATGAGATGAGAAACAAAAACATTTCTCAAAAGGGAAATGTCGTGTTGGTACTGTGTGAAAAGTTTGCATGCAGAAAAACAATCAAAAATAAAGAAATTAAAAAAAGAAAACTTAGGCATCATCTTGTCGATCATGAGGATTTAGCCACAAAACCTCATCTATATCACAGCTAATGATATAGAGGGAGAAAAAGTGCTTAGAGCGATGGATAAACCCTTGACGTGACTTTGCGACGATATCTTCACAGATATCAAGAAGAGTCACTTGTTGATATGGGTTCTGCTCATATACCTTCCACCACGGTTGGATTGAGGAAGGGGGGATATGGTGGAAGGAATATCATCTGGATGTGTGGCGAACCATTCTCGTATGTCATGTGCACGGTGGAAAACTGACGTTGTCCTAATATAACAACACAGGCGGTGTTTTCTGCAGTCAGTGTGACAACACAAATGCGGTTGTACTCACTGCCTAGCTATCCTCATGCTCAATCCATGATTGATAATACTATCAACCAGAATTGCTTGAGTGTCACTGGAAATATTTCTTTGTCTTTCCAGTCCTCTTTGTCTTCCGCTCTGCCTCTTCCTCTCTGCGGTCTTTGTTGCTCCATTTTTCCGTTTGTTTTTTGTCAACCAGTGTGACAGGGACAGAGTTTATATTTCCCAGGGAATTAGGAAAACTGAGCGGATAATTATGGGGAATTCAGTTTTCAGAGGTGAGATGCAGTTCCATTCATTAGCACACTGAGTTCTGATTGGTCACGCCAATGTTCCCAATGAGAAGTACATAGTCTGTTGAGAAGTTTAGAGATTGGCGAGAACCGCAAACTATGCTGAATCAATGAGAATGCGTTTATCATTGTGAAGGAATACTATGTGATTATGGGATTTTTGTATAAGGGACCAATTATTTGGTGTATTCATTCAGTTACAGCGTGTATCCAAATGAGAAAAAAAACTATTAGCAACTTCAGTGAATTAGTAGATCTGGGAATCTGTTGCATTCCTGTAATTCTCAATAAGGTATCTGAGGTAAAGTCATTTAACATTCTTTCTGAAAGATTTTTGAAGTGTTATTTTTTGCTGAATTTTGGTAGAAAGCGGAGTGTGTTCATTATAGTTGCAGCAAAACCCCACCAGAAGAGTTGCATACTACCTCTCCATGGGAGTCCGAAGGCACAGACAATGTCCTTCATTCATCTTAGCATATGTAAGTCATGGCTGGATGTTTTAGACAAAGCAGTTTGCAAAAAAAAAAATAGACATGCAGAGCTAAACTTATGTGTTGATGCCAATAATAATGCAAGAATGCTCAGGGAGAAACTTTGATGGAGTTGAAACAAATGGATCTGCTTGCGCTGGTCTCCACTTCCTCTCTCCCTGATGGTGACAGTCTGGGAACCTATGCTAATCTTAACTCTTGGGTTCGCTCTACGTGTTTATTGTCTATAACCTCTTACATTTCCCCCTTAATGATCCAAATTCCTAACATATCCATAACATGGTGGTGAGAACCTCAGTTAAAGTTTGGGAGCAGTCTTCTACTTTCCACTCCTCTTGCAACCAATTATTTCAATCATCCATCCTTGACAGAGGAGTGGGAAAACAAGCTGGATACGAATGGGTTCATGCTTAAATCATTCATACAAGCTTTTACACAATCAATGTGGCATTCGTGAAAATCCTAAACTTGGAAAAGCATCCTTGTTCTACTCATTCTCCTGAGTGTGTGTAAATTTACACCTAATAAGACTAACTAATGTTAACCTCAACTTGATCAAATTCAAATCATATTATTTGCATGGATTACTGCACTTTTTAAAAAAATATAGAATAGACTGTCAAGAAATGCAGAAAACAGCATTAAAATCTCTTTCACACAAAATCACAATGCAAATACAATAAAATATGAAAAAATATATAGATATAAATATAATAAAAATTTATCCTAACAAAAAAATACAATCGAAGCTCCATATATGTAAACATTTCCAGCTCCAAAAAAAAAAAAAATCCAAGCCAATCCAAAATATTTCAAATCCAATTCCAATCTTTTCTATTTGTTACCCCCCATTTTTTGCTGGCATTGGCCTGATATTAGTTCTGGGTTTTGGATTAGTGCCATCTTTATTAAATAAGTATGTATGCATGTACGTACGTATGTACATATGTATGTATGTATGGATGGATGTATGGATGGATGGATGGATGGATGGATGTACGTATGTATGTATTTACAGTTAGTTATTTCATTTTTTGTTTTTTGTGTTTATCTTTCTTATACCTTAATGTTACAAATCATTCCCATGTGATCTTCAAGGCTTCCCTAGTTGTGTATTTCAATGTACACTATTATATTTTTCCATTTATTGCGTCTAATCCCAATAAAAGGAGGAAAGAAACTTCTGTCAGGGTTCTCTTAGGTTCTGATTTGGGTTACAGTAATTCTATAAGGTCCTACTCGGGTCTGTTCGGTTTCGTGGCGCTGTTCTTTTCCTGCAGCTCTCACACCCAGCATGCTCCTCTAACACAAAGACTCCACACTGTGATTTTAAACCCACACATACCAGCTGCCTGTTACACAGTGCCAACTTTACACAAGCAGAGTGTGTGTAAGACAGAGAGAGAGAGAGAGAGAGAGAGAGAGAGAGAGATTTGTTTTCTTTTTATTTTGTTAGGGGTATAACGATTTCTTTAAGTAGGAAGTATTTTTTTGGTCCATGATCACAACATGGCCAACTCGCTGAAATTCACTGTTTTACCAGAATAATTAAAACGTGAGGGATCATGCATTAAATGATAAATTTGAGTTATTTTTACATCAGGCAGAGTAATGCACACTTTCCTCGCCTAGCACAAAATTCCATAGGTTAAACTGAGCTTACTGTCACATGAAAAAATATTTTAAACTTAATCTACCGTTAATGTAACTTTATGCTTAATAACCTTGTTCAGTGTATTCAAATGCAGATTAAGTTTGCAGCTGCTTTGTTAGTTTGCTTTGTGACTAAAAATGCCACTGTTGTAGGAGAGACCAATCAGAACAAGCGCATAAAATACAAATAAAAGAGATCAATAATTCGCCACTTTATCGAAACGCAACGTCGATGGTAAAATATGTCAGTCTGTGCAACAAAGATTTGCTCTGCAATGCAATCACATGCTACTAGTTACGATATATTTTAAATGTCTGTGGTGCGACCGAAATTCAATGCCACTTACATTTCATCTAACTATTCTTAATGAAGTTTAAGGATCAACTGTGATAGAATGTGATCAATGATAGAACTTACATTACATTACTTAGACGGAAAAAATAACCTAAAAGCATGTGTGAGCATTACCATTACAGTAAATATGATAATATGCCACTTATGACATTATACAAATCAGGCTAACCTCTTAACATAAAATTATACTAAACAGGATAATTAACTAAAATAGCAATGTAGTAAAGATACTAATAAACATTAGTACTAATGTAATATTCCAGGTTTGAGAAAATAAAAAAAATCAATCAGCTTTGAACAGAACCAATGTTTCTGTTCTTGCATTCCAACTCCAACATAATGTTTTTAAACTGGTTAAAACAAAATGAAAAAAAAAAAAAGAACAACAGCCCTTAATTTGGACCCTTTTAAAGAAGCCATATTTTTTGGAAAGCTATCAGACTCAGGCTTTGCAGTTTTATGGTTTGTGCCCCAACATATCACCATGAAACAGCCCATCATAATTTGCCTGATGTCGTTATTATCAAATCAAGTCCCAGTGCAGTGTTACACATTGTATAGTTAATAAAGTGGAGCTTGTTGCAAAATGCATAGATACGGTCACTGGTTAAATGCCGATTCCTAGTCTGGATTAGCTATCTAAGGTGTTTTTCTCTCATTGTAATGAGTGCATCACAACAACGAACAGGCTTAATTTTAACGTACCTTGTTTCTTTATAAGTAGCATGAAGCCAGTAACGTTATAACCCATGTTGCATAATGTATGTAAGGAAATCACACGCGACATGATGTTGATCCAGAAAGTGTGGATGTAAGCTATTGGGCTAGACTGATTGAAAAAATAATGTTATTAATTGGTAACAGAGGTTTCAAATTAGCATTTCTTTTCCAGAGCAGTTAATGATTACAGTTAATGATTACAGTTCCTCCAACCCTGTAGCCCAGTAGTATTATAATAATCAGGTTAAACCACTGATATAGCAGTAAATATGCTAATCCACTAATACAGCAGTATACTAAACTGACTAACCCACTAATATAGAATTTTATACCAGACGCCGTTGAGTTCTCAATAAAATTCCTTTAGCAGCATGGATCTGATGGCCGTGCCAGCTGCAAGGCAAATCACAGGTTTATTTTAATATGCTCGTTCTAATGTAGTATTGTTTCTATAGTAACAAGGACTTTTAATGGTGGACGCGCCACATACATTTTTTTTTAATAAGTGGAACTGTAATTGTTGACATGGTGTATTTTTCTGTGAAGAGACATTTATGTAGCATTTTTAGAAGGAGTATCCAGTGTTACCACTAACACTGAGGAGTAAAGCTGTAACTTTATGTTTTCATAGACAGGAAAGTCTTCAGGATGGAGGAATTTCACACGATGAAATCGACGCCACAGCCATCCATTGCCGGGAGTCCAAGAGAGCAAAATTGGCTGTGCCTTCTAGGTGGGAGGGGTGGTATAGTCTTTCTCCCTTGTCAACCACAGGGACACTAGCCAATCTTGGGTGTCTGTGACCTCATGCATGTTGAAGGGTGTGAATAACACATTCCTCCGAGTGTGCTACACCACCCCATGAGGCAGAATGAGTAGCAGGTCCAAAAGATGCGATGGGCTGACTTGGCATATGTCTCAGAGGAAGCACATGATAGCCCTCACCCTCCTGGATTAGTAGCTGTCATATGATAGGGGAGAGCTGACTAGTGGGTGGTAATTGACCAAGACTAAAAAAATTAATCATTGCCAAATTTCTGTCGTGTTGTTAGGGGATCAGGGAGGCAGAATACGGATCCATATGGAGGGGGCTTATTAGAACAATGCCCAAAGTCAAAACCAGCCAGAGTCGTTAGCCAAATACATGAACAGGAAACTAATCCAAATCGAGTGTCAAAAACGTGGTCACAAGGAAAGGCAGGGTCAGAAATTCCAAACAGCATTAGTGACAAAACCAAAGGGCTAGGCAAAAGGCAAAAACGAGGAAAGGCACGGTCATACACAAAAGATCAATCCACAAAATGCACAGCTCAGAACTCACAATACAATGCAATAATATACAATACAATACAGTGCAATACAATAATGTACACTATATGGCCAAACGTTTGTGGACACCTCACCAATTGTGGGTCTTCCACCTCATCCATATGTGGGTCTTCCACAAATTGTTGCCACAAAGTTAGAAGCCTACAGTTGTATAGGATGTCTTTGTATGCTGTAGCATTACACCTTCCCTTCACTGGAACTAAGAGGCCCAAACATGTTCCAGCATGACAATGCCCCTGTGCACAAAGAGAGCTCCATGAAGACATGGTTAGACAAATGTGGAGTGAAAGAACTTGAGTGATCTGCACAGAGCCTTGATCTCAACCCCACTGAACATGGGATGAACTGGAACCCCGACTGCACCCCAGGCCACCTCGCTTAACAACAGTGCCTGACCTCATTAATGCTTTTGTGGCTGAATGAGCAAATGACCACAGCCTCGCTCCAGATGAGGACATGCTGTGCTACCAGTGTACAGAATTCTGAATGTTCTCCTACCAGACACAGTCTTATCCAGATCTAACAGGGTGTTATATATTCAATCATGCTTTAATTATTTACATTTTTACTTCACACGAATTTTGTTATAGCCATCCCTCATACCAGTCTGACTCTCTCCCTTTTGAAATAATGTCTCATTCTATTCTTTATATTTCCTTTTCCCCCCATCTGTTTAAACAGTTAATCTGAGAAAAGCCTCTCTCCCCGTTTTTTTTTCTCTTTCTGAGTTAAAACAGACCTCTTTTACACCATATACAATTTAAAATACAAAATGACATGTCTTTTGATGTATTACTTATTACCCTCTCTCTGTCTCTATGTCTATCTCTGTAGCCCCCCTCCTCACTCTCTTTCTCTCTCCCCGTCTTTGTCTGTCTGTCTTTACAAATCTGAACTTTAGTAGAGATGATAAATAAACTTGACGGAAATGCAGAAGGTCTTCTGCACAGTTTAATGTGATTGGTATTTGGAGTGCCTGCGTTTTCTCATTAGTACTGGTCAGTGTGTAGGGTGAAGAGTGTGCATGTGTGTGTGTGTGTAAGAGAGAGAGAGAGAGAGAGAGAGAGAGTTTTTAAGCAAGTGGTGACTTACTAGACTGATGGTTTTAGTTTGGAAGCTCTCCTCGGCATCTCTCCTCTCATCTTTGATCTATCACAGTTTCATCCAGTCTCAGCCAACCAGGACTTACATAATCCCTAAAGGACCAGTGGGAGAGACAGAGAGTGAGACAGTTTTGTCTGTTTGTTGCCAATTCAATACACCCAGACTGAAACAACACAACTGGAGAGACAGATCAAGGTTTAGCTTCCTTTAAAAACATTTACATATTTACTCATTTACATTTACTAACCTTTGGAGTGCAAATACAGTATCTGAATTCTCAAACCTATAACAGCAGCTGGACCTTCTGTCTGCTTAAGGGTAAGACATGATGAAGTGGCATCTGACTGTCAATTACTGTTACATGACTTTCAGGGTGACTCACAGCAACTCACTAGCTTTTGGAGTATTTTTCTCTCCTGACTCAGTAACTGGTGGCACAGTGGCACTGTGGGTAGCGTTGATACCTTACAGCTCCGGGGTTCTCAATTCCATCCTGAGCTCAGGTTACTGTCTGTGTGGAGTTTCACGTGTTCTCCCCATATGCCCACATATTTCCACTGAGTTCTCCGGATTCTTCTCACCTCCCAAAAACATGCCAGAGATGAATTCGCTATGCTAAAATTGCCCCTAGGTGTGAATGTGTGTGCATGGTGCCCCGGGATGGACAACCATCCAGGGTTTGTTCCTGCCTTGCACCCAGATGTACGTTTTTCACATTTACTTTTCAAACAAAAACTCTCCCAAGCTTTAACAGCATCTCACTAGCTTGCATGAACAGTTATCATTCACTTCATTCATCTTTTCATTCATTAACACTTTATTTTGGTCAGGGTGGCAGTGGATCTGGAGCCTATCCCAGGAACACTAGGTGCAAGGCGGTAATCCATCCTGGATGGACAACATGCATGCATGGGCAGATTCACAACTAGGGCCTGCAGTAGAGTAACAGTAAGATATATACAATAATCTGAGCTCAGGATAGAACCAGGGACCCTGAAGATGTGAGGCAGCAACATTACCACTATGCCATTTCTACACAGTTATCAGTTTTTTTCATGATTAAAAATATTTTTCTATTCGTTTTAACACGTACTGAGACAAGTGATTGAGCTGTTTAGCAAATATAACAAAAAAGTTAATTATTTGTATTACTTAAATGCTTTACGTTCTGTAATAAATTAATTCTTTTACATATGTGGCTGTAATTCAACATGAATATTTTACTTAGGTTTCTGGGTCAAATTTATAATCACAGCTGAGGCCAAAATTTTACATAAACCTAGGCTAAAGGCATTCAGACTAAATTTTTCAACTCCACATTTTTCATGTTACCAAACATTTATTTTATAAGTCAGTTAGCGTGTGTACTCTGTTCACATCAGAGGTAATTCAAAAACAATTAGAGGTAATCAGAGGTAATTTTTAAAAACAAATCTCAATTAGAGATTTATTTCAGCTTTAATCCTATTAGAAATCTATTAGAAGCTTCTGATTGGCCAATTGTTATAAGTAGGAGTTAATTAGGAGCATGCCAGTGGCTGTATTTAAGTGCTTGACTTTAGAGACAGTGCCTTTTTTCCCTTGAGACCATGGGAAAATCCAAGCAACTCAACCAAAACGTCAGAAAAAAAAAACTGTGCACCTCCAGAAGTCATGTTCCTCCCTAGGAACAATTTCCAAACAACTGAATGTACCACAAGCATCTGTACAAACAACTGTATGCAAATATAAAAACCTTGGGATCATTCAGGAAAGGACAAACTAACTCCCAAAGAAGTTAACTGAACCACAAGACATCAAAAAAGGAACTGGTGAAGGAGCTGGAGGCATCAGGTACCAAAGTATGTACATCAACCATTAAGAGAGTTTTATGTCACCTAGGCCTGAAAAGCTGTCATGCAAGGAAGAAGCCCCTTGAGTCAGACTGAACTTTGCAGGTGATCACCAACATTTTGGAGGAGTTTTCTCTGGTCAGTTGAAAGAAATATTTAACTGTTTTGGCCATAATTAACAGTGCCATGGATGGAGGAAAAAGGATCAGGCTTTAAATCTGAAAAACCCCTCCCAACTCTCACAGCAAGGAAAATGATCCGAAGCATTCCTCTAAAATTGTAACAAAATGGCTTAAAGACAACAGAGTGAAAGTATTGGAGTGGCCATCACGAAGCCGTGACCTGAATCCCCGTAGAACATTTGTGGACTGAACTGAAAAAGCATGTCGGAGCAAGGAGGCCTACAAGCCTGACTGAGTTATGCCAGTTCTGGCAGGAGGAATGAGCAAAATTCTGGCAAAAGATTGTAAGAAGCTTGTGGAAGGCTACCCCAAGAGTTTGATTCAAGTTAAGCAATTAAAAGGCAAAGCCACCACATACTACCAAAGTGGATGTAAAGTTCTGACCCACTGAAAATCCAATATAGTAAATAAAACTTTAAATAAATCTGTCTCTTAGTTATTATTTTGAAATGTCCTCTTATGATAATCAAGTAGATTCTTTAATTGGCTTAAAACAGGAAATGTATGGTAGCATGAATGTCTGGAGTTGTCCCATGAGTTTGCATGTCATTAGCCTAGGTGTATTAAAAGGTTTATGCCTCAGTTGTGTTTTGCAAGTGCTCAGAATACAAGAAAAAAAAGATAAGTAATGTTTACTTGACCCGACTGGGTCTCTTGAGCAAACGCAGATCGGCACATGCTGAACAGAAGAGCTTGCTGCGGTTTTGCTCAGTATAATTGTTGCGTAAAAGTTGCTTTGGATAAATGTGATAAATGTAGTATTTGTCCAGCATGAAAAGTGAGCTGTATTTGCAGTTCATTCAGTTTTAGCTAATTTATGTAAGCTCTGTTGCATTAAGGAAATAAGTAAAATTAAAAGAAAGAAAGATTCCATTTCAGTCAAATAGATTTTACTTGAAATGACTTGGTTATGTTATTGTTGTCATTTTTTTTTTTTTTTTTTTAAAGTACACTTTACTAATTTTTTTTTATAGCTGCAGCACCCCCTAGTCTCACAAAACACTAAATCCATGATCCTAGACTCGACAAAGGAGCACCCATTCCGACTATAAATGTAGATTTTTATATAAGTATCATTGGTGTATATTTGTTATTAATATATTTTTTTACTCCATTGCACAACAATGTAAATGAAAACACTGCAAAAGGAAAAGAAAAAAGGATTTAATTCCTCAATAAAATGTTAAAACTGTTTGTGCATCAGCTCTGCGTAATCTACTGATCCTTGAACAGTGTTGATGTTTATTGGCTATTAATTTGATATAATTTCCATTTTCTTTTTTTACACCCCACTTGATTTCCTGTTTTATACTTTAATGAAATGTTTGCTTTTCATTATAAAATGTGAATATATTAGCACAGTGTTTTATGCTAATCAGTGCTAATGTGTGTGTGTGTGAGAGAGAGAGAGAGAGAGAGAGAGAGAGAGGATGTGTGTGTGTGTGTGTGTGTGTGTGTGTGTGTGTGTGTGTTAATGTAAGGCCAAAACTGCACTGTCATTCAACATCCCATCCTCAACCAAGGACCTCATGTTGACCCCAAACTCACAAAATCAAGAAGTCATAGGTCCAAGGTCATAAATCCCAGACCACTTCTGCAGAGTGTGTATTCATTTTTAATTTTTGTCCTGCTTTTATTCCGATGAATCCCTTTTTCTAGATATTTGTCCCAGCTAGTTCTCATTAATCGCTAATTACTTCCAGTTCTGGTATTGTGTCTTGGTCTGATGTTCCAGCTCATTTTAAGACACACATCAGATGGGAAGGCCAATGTGTTTTAACATATTCTTCACTGGCCTGTAGCTCACTGACCTTTAATGCTTGTTGACTTTACCATTCTCTTAACAGTGATATGGTGATAGGAAAAATACAGATAAAAAAGGCAACATTGTTGGCTTTAGTAATATTATCAAATTACTTCTCAAACAATTTCAGACACAGGCTGTATCCCAAATCACATGCTACTGCACTAGACTGTGTCAGTATAGTGTGCCGTGTGTAGCACACAGTATTCATTAAGTGGATGTGCTAGCCAGCTAAGCTTTTTAATGTCAAATGTCAAAATAGTGCAACATCATGCCTGTTCTGTTGTTTTAACACTCTATTTAGTAAAGCAGGATGCAATTTTGGACATAAACAATTGAGAGACTGATGGCATGTCATAATTTATTCAAAATATCCAGATGGAAATTTGATTGGTTGGTTGACCGGACTAAAAATGGGTTATTGTAAGTTGGCAGATCCTGTTCTGATTGGTTAGAGGTTGAGATGAGAGGATGTGATTGGTTACTGCGCTGTATCCGGGATCACAGATGTGAATTTATTGCCTCATTGAGTACCTAGTGAACTATGAAGGGACATATACACACACACACAAAATGACTCTTCCGGCTCCCCTCCCCTCCCTTCTATCCTTCATCCTTGCCTCCTTTCTTCATTCCCTGGGTGTGTTCTTCTCTCACTCTCCTTCCATCACCTCTCCTCTGGACACTAGCGATGTGACAGTGTCCCAATGGAGGTCATTTTTAGACCTACACACACACACACACACACACAAACACGTCAGCCATTTCCACTCAAATGGGAAATGGGGGTTTAATGAAAGTGTCCTTGTCAAGGACATGCAACCATCTCTCTCTCTCTCTCTCTCTCTCTCTCTCTCTCTCTCTCTCTGTCTCTCTCTCTCTCTCTATTTCTTTTCATCTTTCTCTCTATTTATGACTCTCTCTTTAACTTCTCTCCTTCACTTTCTCATCATGCCTTTTTTAAAACCTCTCTTTCTCTCTTTTTTCCTTTTGGTTATCACATTCTCACATTCACTTTCCTTCCATCTGCCTCTCTCTCTCTCTCTCTATTCCTCTCTTCCCTTCTCTCAGCATCTCAGTTCTCTTGACCCTCATCTTCAGTTCACACTTTCTTCTTTTTCTTCTATATCTCTATCGCTACCATTTTCTCCATATTTCTCCAATTTTTGTATTTTTGCCTCTGTACACCATCACAATGGATTTGAAATGAAGCAATCAAGATGTGATTGAAATGTAGACTTTCAGCTTTAATTCAAGAGGTTTTTAAAAAATTATTGCATTAACTGTTTAGGAATTACAGCCATTGCTTACATAGTCCCTCCATTTTCACAGGCTCAAAAGTAATTGGACAAACTAACAATCATATATATATATATAAGGATTATTTTTAATACTTGGATACAAATCTTTTGCAGTTAATGACTGCCTGAACTCTGAAACCCATTGGACATCACTAAATGCTGAGTTTCCTCTCTTAAGATGCTTGCCAGTCCTTTACTGCTGCTGCCTTCAGTTGCTGCTTGTTTGTGTGTCTTAATGCCATCAGTTTTATCTCCAGTAAGTGAAAAATGCTCAGTTGGGTTGAGGTCATTTGACTGACTTGGCCATTTAAGAACATTCCATTCCATTCCAACCAATTTTGCAGCATTTGATTGAATGTGAGCAGAGAGTATAGCTCTATACACTTCAGAATTCATCTTGCTACTTCTATCAGCAGTCACACATCAATAAATACCAGTGACCCAGTTCCACTTGCAGCCATACATGCCCATGCCATAACACTGCCTCCACCATGTTTGACAGATGGTTGTGGTATGCTTTGGATCATGAGCCCTTCCTTTCCTTCTCCATACTCTTCTCATCCCATCATTCTGGTACAAGTTAATCTTGGTTTCATCTGTCTAAAGAATTTTATTCCAGAACTGGACAGGCTTTTTTTTTTGTTTTCTAGGAAAGTCTAATCTGGCCTTTCTGTTCTTAAGTGTTACCAGTGGTTTGCATCTTGAGGTAAACTGTCTGTATTTACATTCTTGAAGGCATCTCTTCATTGTATACTTTGACAATGATCACCTACCTCCTCGAGAGTGTTCTTGACTCCTAACGGTTAATGCAATATTTTTTGCATTTTGGATTAAATCTGAAAGTCTTCACTTCAAAGTCTACACTTCAGTCTTGATTGCTTCATTATAAATCCATTATTATTATGAAAATTGACTCTCCAAATCTTATGGACCCAACTGCATGGCTGTTTCTTTCCCTTTCTTTTCAGTTCTGTTTTCTTATCTCTCTCCTTTCTCCATTCTTCGGTATTTCTCTTTCACTCTGAGCATCTCTCTTTCCCTCTTTTTTTTGTCTCTTTCTGCTACTCAAATCAATTATTATTCTGTGCTATTATTCTGTGTGAGTGTGTTTGTGTCTTTCTCTGTTTGCAGATCTGTTTTGTGAGTTTGGACACGAGTGCGTCTGACCGCCATGACAACATCTGCCTCAAGGTGGGTTTTTTTTTAAATAACATTTAACTGATTAACAAACAGTGCAGCAAATTCCACGGTCCTGATCACAGTAGAAATCCAAAACATCTGCACACGGTAGGAAGGGGGGGTTGGGGGTGGGGCATGTTTCTCTGAAGAGCATTTCCTAAATGGAACTGCTGTAGCAAATATGGTTAATAATATTACATAGTATAGGACATAGTAATCACTACTACATGACTACTAAATGTATTTAAATACGCTCTGGGAATAACAGGCTTGGGTAGTTTAATCAACCTTTGAACCTAACAGAAATAAGAGTTATTCTGCATTCTTAAAATGTTTTTATGGACAACCACTGAATATGGGAGGGCGTACCCTGCTTAAGCTTGTGTTGTGCATACTGACTGACATTGTTTTTTTTTTTTTAAAAAGAAATGATGATAACTTTACAATAAACATATAAGCTCCATACCAGTACAGATCCAAAAGCAAAATCGATACTTCAAAAACAAGTAAATGAATGAACATGATAAATCAATCAACATGCTTAATTTGTTTTTCTATCAATGTGTCATAAAACAACAGGTATCAACAAGTATAAGCCACCCAAAATAAGATAACCTAAAGATGCTCGATTCGTTTTTTGCCTTCAATTATAATCAGAAGTGAGTGTGAATTGTAATTACCTGCTTGACTGCTGTTATACGCATTACTTTTCTCAGTGGCCCGAATTCAACGTGCTGCATGTTGTCAACTAGCTAGCTAGGTACATGTGGCTAGGAGATAACTCAGCAGAGCAAACAGAATGCAGTCCAATCATGAATAGATACATGTTTTATTGATTGGTAAAAGTAAAACAATGTCTGACTGACACATCCTTTATATGAAGCTAATGCTACCACATTACTTACTGGACATCAGCCACCACTGACACACTCACAGAATCACGTTGATTGGACTTTTGAAAATAGTGGTCAAAAATAATTGCATAAAATTAAGATCACACACAATATGCATGAATGAAAATGTCACACAACATCAAAACAATTTGTGATTTGAGCGCAAATGATGTATCAGCTTCACCTGCAAGTTCCCAACCACTAGTCCCTTTTTTACATGTTATATGCATACGTCATGCCTCAATGTACACTTATAAAAATCCGTTTTACATGAACAACACCTTAGTTTATGCAGGTGCTAAAATAGGGAGCCAATAAAGGAAACGCATCATCAAGCTACATTTATCCAAAACCCAAGAAAGAAGTGAAGATAAATACATTTCAGTGAAGTTGTGTTAGAGATGTTTGTGTCTTTTTTGCTTGGTGCCAAAAAAAAAAAATCCTTTTTGGAACGTTCAAAGAAACTTTAATATTCAAAATAGTCAAACAGTCAAAATAGTCAAATAAACATAAAGACAAAGTTATGACTTAAGAAGATAAGATTTTGTAACAAAGAATTACAGTGTCTGGCTGTTAAAATGGAAAGGTCCAATTTACACACTCCAGTTAGACATACACAGATATGTCAGGGATGTAACTGAGGAATAAAGAAATAAGGAAACTGTGGAATTTGCATATGCTAGTTTTATGATCAGATTTAACTGAATAAAACATTTATGAATATGGGCCATTCTGGGTTAGATGAGAAATTTCGATGTAGACCCATGTGCAGGAGTTTAAAATCCGAGTTTAAAAACATATTCATATTTTCCAAAGCTTGAACAGACAGCAGACAACAATTATACCCAAAACACCTGTCAATCAAGACTTGTTTTGGGACAATCCAAAACAATAGTCAAAACAAAACAAGCAAATGGCCAGGTACAGTCTCAGATAGAATAACAAATGATTCTCACACTCTATGTTTGGCAAGACTTCGCAATGCCATATAAAAAAAAAAAAAAAAAACAGGGTTTATATACTCTTAGAACCAGGAAGTAAAATCCTGATGTCCACCACCTAGGAAGTTCTGATGGCTGGTGACACAGTGATTCATATGTTCCCCTCAAGCTATTGGAGACATGACAAACCTTTCCTCTTACACAATGAGTATGACAGTGAGGGAGGCAAAGAAGAAAATTGCAGTTTATTTGATTGCTGGGTCTGTTATCTGTCTATTATAGAGCAACGCACTGGAACTACAGTTAGACAGAATTGTCTATTGTGGTCAGATGACACTACATTTTGGGACACTATGACGCAATGGTATAACAAACAGTATAACCATGCTGAAGAAATGCCGTCCTTTCTCCCGGAAGTTGTTATAAAATATGAAGGGTTTCCTTTAATACTCAAATTTGTAGCCTAGGCTTCCATTTTATGCTTCGACTCCATCCCCCCCCCAACTTTGAAGAATTTTACAGTCACATTAACTAGAAACCCAAGTAGAACCTGGGTAAAGTATTGAATACTGTCATACCATCAAGACATGCTGACGATTCACATGTAAAGGGCCAAACAATGCAATTTTTAGTTATTAAACTGAAAACGGTGAGTGCTGTTTGGCTGAGTGTCAGAAAAACAGCAAGGAGTGAGAATGTAAGCGAGGATGTTTTGTGCAAAATCTGTCAAACAGGCACGGCCTTATAAATAAATTAGTTGCAAGAGTAGTTTTAAAGGGGATTACTTTTTAATCTTGTTTGTGTAAATATGTAAAGGCAAAGATGTTTTTTACTGCATTACATTAGGCTCTATATTTCTGCTACATTTTTCTGTGGCTGAAAATCACTTTCTTTTTTTATTCTGCTTTTTATTCTCCGATTTTTTTTTTTTTTTACTTTATCACATCCCTTTCTCTCTCTCTTCTTCTTTAATTCCATCTCACTTTCATTCACTCTCAGTGTAATTGAGTTTAATCTCTAATGTTTCACTTGATTGCCGATGTTAATATCAGTTAATATTTCAGTAATGTGACTCTTTCCATTTAAATAAACTGAATGAATATCAGTACATTCAAATTCTTACCAATCAACAGCTCTATTTAAACTCGCACTCAGTGAGACACTAATGCACACCTTCTTTGTTTCTTTCTTTGACCAAAGAAGCTATATCTCTGTGATGCTTTTAGCCATGATATATACATATATATATATATATGTGTGTGTGTGTGTGTGTGTGTGTGTGTGTGTGTGTGTGTGTGTGTGTGTGTGTATAATTCACTGGGCGTCAACATAGAAATGTAAAAAAAACTGTTTATAATAGATGAACCATTTTGAATGAATTTGAGGTTTTCTTGTTGTCAGTGCAATGGACACTTAATATGCCTGTATATTAATATTATTATTGTTGTTATTATTACAGAAGCTGGCATCTGTGTCTCCTGATCTGCCACGACTGGTTGAGGCTCTTGGTTCTCGGCCACTCAAAGAACATGAAATTCTGCTGCTGAATGGCCTGGAGTCACCTGATACTTGCCCACATGACATCACCCACTCACATGTGAGTACCCTGGAAGTTCTTACTGGAAATGTATTCTAGTATGTAATGAAATAGTGTGTGCATTCTGATGCAACGTTTCACCTCTGCCTCACCCTGATTAGGTATTAGGCTATTAAGCTATTAAATTATTGTGTAGGCCTACTTAATGTAATAAAAGAGCAGTTGATATGTGAGTTTATGTGCAGCAGAGCCACATTTTCATCATTTAAATGTATCTAACTATAAACAATAGATATAAATAAACAAGAAATTTGACAGAACGTCCACAATGTCACTAAAAAGATTTGCCCTTGCCTGGAGTAAAGGGTGACGCTTTTGCCAAATAGCTAATTATAATTAACTAATAAATAATCAACAGCGTAGTATTTGTCAAGCATTTGGGACAGAGCTATAAAATGGCTGATATTCTAAATAGAATGTTTTAGTAAGAGAACCAACAAAGCATGACTTCTAGCATTTCAGACAGAGCCTGTGCCATTTTGATGCCATAGCATTTAGCGCCAAAGCATTTAGCTCTGTGTGTGCATGTGTGTGTGTGTGTTTGTGTGTCTGTGTGCACATGTGAATTACAGAGCCAGAGAGCAGCTGATGTGTGTGTGGTTCAGAGTGCCAGTGGGTCTCGCCCAGTTAAGTCAGACAGCCTCGTCCTTCAGATCAACAAGTTCCTGATTGGTCTACAGTCTGGGCAGGAGAGGCAGCGGCACGTTCGATTGGCCAGTCAACGTATCTGTGATGATGACACCAATCGTTCTGTTTCATCCATAGAGGAGGATTTCCTCACAGCCTCTGAACATCTGGGGGAAGAGAGTGAGGACGACAAAAATGGTGAATAAGACAACTATCTAGCTATCTATCTACGTACAATCAGGTCCATAAGTATTTGGACAGTGACACAGTGACAGGCAGTCATTGACTGCAAAGGATTTGCATCCAAGTATTAAAAATAATCTTAATACATATGATTGTTAGCTTGTCCAATTACTTTTGAGCCTGTGAAGATGGAGGGACTCTGTAAAAAATGGCTGTAATTCCTAAATGGTTAATGCAATAGTTTTTGTTAAACCCCTTAAATTAAAGCTGAAAGTCTACACTTCAATCATATTTTGATTGCTTCATTTCAAATCCATTGTGGTCGTGTACAGAGGCAAAATTACGAAAGTTGTGTCACTGTCCATTGTGTTCTCTTCATCTATCCATCCATCTGTCCACACATCTGCACATCTTTCTAACTACCCATCCAGTACCTGTCACTGTCTACATCAAAAAAAAGAGCCATGAAAAAGAGCCAAACTCTCATCTACATTTTAAACAGAATGTACCTCTATGAAGTTCCATCCAGGGTGTATTCCCACTTCACCCCCAGTGGTCCCACGATAGGCTCCAGATGCATTGCTACCCTAACCCGAATGAACGGACATCTGTCAATCCACTGAGTCTAGCTATGCATCCATCTGTCTGGCTTTCCATATTCTGTCCATTCATCTCTATATTTATCTACAGTTGTGGTCATACATTTACGTATGCCTTGCAGAATCTGCAAAATGTTAATAATTTTAAAAAAATAAATAAAAGGGATCATAAAATTGGCATTTTGTTTTTTTATTTAGTACTGCCCTGAATAAGTGATTTCACATAACATATGTTTACATACAGTCCACAAGACAAAATAATAACTGAATTTCCACAAATAAACCAGTTTAAAAATTTCTATGATCCCTCTTTTTTTAAAATTAACATTTTGCATATTCTGAAAGGCGTATGTAAACTTACGACCACAACTGTATCTATCATTTATCTATAATAAGTCTATTAATCCATCCATGCACATACAGTTGTATGTGCATATTGCAACAGTTTGGGCACCTCTATCTGCCAAAGGGTGTTTTACTACGTACTGATTTAGAAGGATGTCCAAACTTTTGCACATGTCACAATTACTATTTATTCTATTCTTTAAGTTCATCAAATATAAAGTAACTGTGCATTCTAATGTTCAGAAAAAAACGTTTTAAAATAGTTTGATGCAGAGGTTGTATTTACTTCTTTCAACAAGATATGTAATTTGACTAGGGGTGCCCAAACTTTTGTATACAAATGTATCTGCCTGTTTTTGGGTTGTCTGCCCATCCATCTGAGATACTCGTTAAATGTGATTTCTCAATAACGAGTGGTTGAATATTCGTCAGATTTATATGGAATTATCACTGTAATGAGCAGATGAAATGATTATATGTTAGAATTGAGGCAAACAGGGTCAAGGTCACAGCAAGGTCGAATGTCTGAAAAGACTAGACTTGTTTGCCGGTGCAGGCATCCCCATCAATAACACTGGTGTCACGTTCTATATGTTTATCCATAAACCCAACTGTAGAATTTCAACTTTTTGGAATAGTTAATCTCATTCTCTTTTGAAACATTAGTGAAAATGTGCTTCCATCTATCCGTCCATTCTTCTATCTGGTTTTCCATTCAATCTTTTCTCTATCAAACCTTCCTTATTTTAAATCACTCTACAGACAGCTTTATATCTGTCTGATCACATTTCCAATGCAGTGCATGTCTTATTAACAACCTTACATTTATAATATAATATAATATAATATGATATAATATGATATAATATGATATAATATAATATAATATAATATATTATAATATAATATAATATAATATAATATAATATAATATAATATAATATAATATAATACTGTATAATCTTTATGCAGACACTTTTATCCAAAGCAAGTTACAGTTGAGGCACAATCTAATCTAAGCTTTAAGTTCTTTCTGGAGCCAGCAATGCAAGTGCTGCAGAACGACACAATTATACTGTCATTACTTGTGCTGGACATAAGTCCAAAACCATTTCTTTATACTAACAACACGCTTCTTCAGCCTCCCCCCTGCTGATCCTCCCAGATCCACTCTGCAATGTAATGCTTTTGACTTTTTTTTTTAGCAAAAAAAAAAAAAAATCAGCAAAACATATTAGTAGTTCTCACTCTATCCCATTGGCACTTGCTGCCAGTGAAATCGCTAAACTCTGCCGGCTTTTCAGAGCCTGCTTTCATCTTGGAGCTTATAGTCAAACCTAATTCATCTACATACCAGCTTGATTCTACTCATCACTTTCAGGTCATCTCAGCACCTAAAGTCACTTTATTAACAACTTCTTTCTGATTCTGTTCCTACTACTCTGATTCACTGCTATCACAATTCTTGAAGAACTTAGCCTTGAGCTTCCATCTTA
>CM040980.1:19841728-19852845 GCA_022985145.1 Pangasius djambal
ATAAACATGAACATAACATAGAAAAATACTCAAATTTTGGATTCATCAAAGAAATCCCCATTAGCAGCTATTACAGCTCTACATACTCTAGGCATCCGAGCCGGTGTCTTGTCTATCATGGAGTGGCCTGCCCAATCACCTGACCTTAACCCCATTGAGCTGCTGTGGGAGGAACTGGACCGTGATGTCCGTAAGAAGTTTCCAACCAGTGTGAATCATCTTTGGGCAATCCTCCAGGAGGCTTGGAGTAATATCTCAAGTCAATGTTTGAATAAACTGACTGCTCGGATGCCTAGTGTTGTCCCTTATTATCAATGCAAAATGGTCACTAACTAAAGAGGATTTATGCTGATATTGCCCAAAAACCCTATTTTGTTCAGGCCTTTCCAAACTTTTGGAGGGCAGTGTACATTGTTGACCTTTCTAACCTTGCTATCATAGCCAAGTTGTTGGAATTGTTGGCTTGTATCTTTTCAAATACAAACTTTCGTAATCAATAACAGTCATTTCTAATTACTTTCTAATTACATCTCTAATTACAGTCTAGGTTTTATATACTGCAGTGTGTGACATTATTAAGAACACCTTTTAGTGCCTAAGCACAAATCAGTCAACAATGCAGTTCCAAAGATGTTCCTCAAGAATCAGTCTTTGGCCCTCTCCATTTCACTATTTAATCATGTTTAGCCTTTGTTATGTCTTAATGATCACTGTTGTGCCAATGATACACAAAAGCTACAACTACCCTAAATTAATGTATTTGAAAACTGTATTTTTTCTATCAAATTCAGAAAATACAGAGGTTTTACCCATTGGACCAAAATGACTAGTAACAAAGCCCTCTGATATTGTCTTAATAGACCAGTACACTAGGAAGCGGATCGTAACAGAATAGGTGAATAGGTAGAAACACATCCAGCACTCAGCACCCACTCCAGCAACAAATAAACTCTTAGACAAACAAGTAGCAGCATAGAAAAAAAACAGCATAAAGACCAACCAGAAAGTAGAAACATCAATAGAAAATGATAATTATAAGAAAATAGTATTAAAGATTGAGGGATAGTGAGTTCCACAGAAGCTAAGGGTCAATGCAATGAGATCACACTCTGCCCAGCAGCCACAAGGCAAGACTAATCTATAATTAAACTCTCATGAGGAATACGACAGAGCAGTGTGTGAAGGTTAGGCTCACCTCGGAGCCAATGCAGTATTTATTACAAGATACAAAGGTCTTAATTGGAGGCTTGTTTATAAGCCAAGGGAAGAAGAAGTAAAAGGCAGTGATGAAGTTTAAAGATACATCACTCATGACTGAGAAGCTACTACCGCCATCACAGGTAGAGACAGCAGTGAGTCTGTAATAATACCAAACATATTTTTTTGCTTGTGCTGTGTCTTGTCTTTCCTTTTGGTCACATTATCTTCCTCATGTTCACATACAAAATTACACCTAATTTGACCTGGATATATAGGGGAAGTTGTTTTATTGAAGTCTTTATACATAACATGGTTATAATCCTTAGTGTACAAATCCATACTCAAACTCATATACTCATATTGTTCATCTCCGTCCAAAATGACTGTGATATTAAAACAATTTTATCTCTATAGATGCAGATGGTGGAGTTTTAGTAGGATCGACCAAGATGCTGAAGACAGACCAAACTAAGAAGAAGAAAATGGTGGAAAGAGAAGACAGTGAAGACTCAGATACCCTTTGTGCTTCCTGCAAATCCCACAAACTTTCCAGAACTTCCAACAGACGTGACAATATCACTCCTAAAAATAGCAAACAAACCAACAAAGAGTCAAATTACGCCTCCAGTCTTGCTGAATCTGTTATGCAGGATGCTTTTATCTACCTTTCTCAAGACGAGTCATCCTTTTCCACAGAGGCAACAGTGTCTATCTGCAACTCTCCAAAAAAACCAAGTGATGAGCCCACTAGAACAAGAACACACTCCTTTGAACTTCCAAAAATTGTGATAGTCCAGAGTCCTGATAACTGCGATGAGCCGTCTGAATGGCCCGGAACACAATCCTTTGGTGCACCTGAAAACCAGGATATACAAGAGACAGGAACTCAGCCTCACTTGCATCACAGCTCTTCAATTAGGCACACAGCTAAGCCTGTGGAGATAGCCTTAGCATGTGCTGCTAGCATCATTGGCACAATCAGCAACCCACAGGTCGCAAAGCAACTAGTGCTAGAATCGGGAAACGATGGGGAGGAGAAGGATGAAGAACAGTGCAGGGAGACAGAGCAAATAGACTATTCATTACCTTCTGCAATATGTGCCATGTCCCAACTAGCAGGAGCAGTAGATTCAGTAGGTGTAACTGAAGATTCATGTGAATTGTCTGCAACATCAGTGGGACTGCTATCAGCGGCTCAAGCTTCCACAGCCATTACGTTACACTGCAATGTGGCAGAAGGATCTAGTATGGACACATTTAGATCCACCGTAGCTGAGATTCTCTTGAAAGAAGCTTTAGAAGTCCTCATCCACAAACAGAGCTACACGAGCATAGCAAACTTCTTGGAGACCACACATAACAAGATTGTGGATGGTATCATGCATCCAAGAAAGTCCTATCAGAACCATCCGGTGGTGGATGATTTTACCCAAGAGTTGGCAGAGAGCATGTTTAAATATGCGTTGGAGAAAGCAGTAAAAAGAAAAGAGCTCAAAGGGAAGGATGCCCCCAACATCCACTGCTTCCTCTTGGAGAGTGTGAACAGCTTGCTCTTTGATGTTCTTTGTGCCACATCAAGAAAGTTTGGTGACATTTCAAAATGTACCCCAGAGTTATCAGATAGGAAAAAGAGTGAAGTCAGTGCAAAAGAAAATGAGGCCACCACCAAGCCTGGAGGAGAAGCAATAAGCCAACTACAGCATTTGACTGAACTCCAACAGCCTGAAAATACCAATGAGGTAGAAAAGCTCTCTTTACTTGCAGGAAAAAAGGAAAAAGAACACCAAGGCATTGAAGCAGAGAAAGAGAATGAATTACATGTGAATGAGCCCACCAAACATACTCAAAGCAGAACAACTACTGCTACAATCAGGGAAGCTGAAGTCAGGCAACAGATTTTCTCTTCGTCTACAGGAAATCTGGTGGTGTCTAAAACGAATCAAGGTGAGTCCAAGACTCCTGTTGCGTGTTTTGCTGAAGACTTGGCAACCACTGTGGTCTCTATGGCTACAGAGCTGGCAGCAATATGTCTGGAAAATTCGAGTGGCAAGCAACCCTGGTTTTGTGCCCTGAAGGCAGGATCTGAAGGGTCTGAGGGGCTCCTGTTGCCCTGCCGCACAGTTGCACCTTTCAGGAGAAAAGAGACACAAAATGGAGTGGTGCTTGCGAAAAAGCACCGTGCACCTCGCCTCAGTGAGATCAAGCGCAAAACTGAGGAGCAGCCTGAGCTTATGGAGCGACTGGTGAACCGTGTAGTTGATGAGACAGTCAATCTTGATGATCCAGCAATCTCAGACCCTTTCGCACTTTTTGCCTCAGAGGTCACAGCCAGGATAATGAACTGTCCAGAACTGAATGTAGTGGACACATCCAAATCAGGTCAGTCATCTCGCAGCCGGCTGCAATGCGAGAGATGGAGCAGTCGTGGAAAAGCCTCCAGCTATGAAAGTATCCCAGAAGAAGAAGCAGATCCTTCTGGAGCACCCAACACCCTAGATCCAGGAAGCAGACTGGGTCACAACCTGAGCCGGGGAAGCTCAATATCTAAGCAGTCCAGCTGTGAGAGCATTACTGATGAGTTTTCTCGTTTCATGGTGAACCAGATGGAGACAGAAGGCAGAGGGTTTGACCTACTGCTGGACTACTATGCTGGGAAAAATGCTAGCAGCATCCTAGCAGCTGCTGTTCAACAGGTGACAAGCAAGAAAAATGGTCACCTCAATGTTCGGACATCGTCTTGCCTGTCCAAACAGTCCAGCACAGAAAGTATTACTGAGGAATTTTATCGCTACATGCTCAAAGATATGGACAAGGAGAATAAAGATTATGGGATTGCTAAAACAAAAGATTGGAGCAACAGCCTTTTGCCTCCACCCTCCAGAACCCCCTTCTGCATCCGTCAATCATCTGTTCCGGACAGACGATCATCTGACTCAAGGCTAACTGTAAACTCTCCCATTAAGGCCAACTCATTTGATGGATTTGCCCGAAATGTGCATGGTGACTTTCTCAACATTTATCCATCCAACTCTGTGTCATCCACAGGATTATGTAAATCTGATTCCTGTTTGTACCAGCGTGGCCAGACAGACCATATTACAGACATGCTCATCCATGAGACCTGGGCCAGCTCTATTGAGTCTCTGATGCGTAAAAACAAAATTATAGCCGAACCCTCAGAGGACAGCACAGAGCAGGACTCCGAATCTCAACCGCATGTCCATCTCTTTGCTAATCGACTAGCCACAGACATTGTTGAGAGTGGCAAGTCACTTCTTGGATGCCAACAGGAAGTCATGGCTAGTCATGCTTCAGTTGGTGAGAGGAGGCGGGGTTTCATGCAGTCCTGCTCAGGAATTGGCCAAACCTGGTCCCAACAAGAGAGTGCAAATCGAGGACAGAGGGAGGTTCCTCTGATCCACATTGAACCAGATCAAAAGGATGAAGGGTCTGAAGACATGGAGTGCAATAGTCACTTCGTCAGAGATTCAAACGCCAATGTTCAACCTCAAAGTAGCAGCGAAAAAGCAATGTCAATCCAGAACAGGTATGGCAAAAAAAGAAAACACAAAGACACTTTTCAAGGGTCTTGCTCCCAATCAGACAATTTCATGAGCAGCCGATGAGCTTCTCACAGAGCTTTTAAATTGCAGAAGCCCAAACACAAAGGTAGCATTTCAGTCTAGCAAGGCAGCTTTGATCTGCCGGAGAGAGAGGAAGAGACAGAGGAAGTAACAGAGTGAGATTTTCTTAAGAATAAAATTGCTGACCATTTCCTTTACTACCACATTATTGATCCATTGTCTCCAGTGCTTGGAACTTGCATAATGAGTAGTGATAAGCAGCACACAAAAACATACACTGTGACAAGGACACATTATTTAAATGCAGTCTTATTATTTGTTATATTAATCATACATAAGTTGTGGGCTGTAACAGTTATATGTATTTAAATTATTGTAATCACAAAAAATATCACTGTGATATCTTGGTATTATCTTTTTTGGTGGTGGTTGTGGGGGGAGGTGATGTACAGAACCTGTTAAACCAAAGATTATGTCAATATTAAATTGATAACCAAGAGTTTGGCAGTATTCTGGGTACTGTGACAGACCTGCATTAGACTATTTATAGTCCTAGCCGTTTCATAGACTTTATGACTGAACCTGTTATATTACAGCAGTATACTTGCTCACACAGAAGTCCAACCCTGCATTACAACCTTGCATGTGCCCCCTTGTCGATTTCCACTTTTTCGATTTCTTCTTTGTTGAATTCAGACGTCATAATAGTTGTTTTCTTTAATTCATCAGGTTAAGTGAAATTCCATAAATGATTATTAAATGAAGGACTGCATAAACATCACTATTTAAAAAAAAAAACTATAGGAAGTTAAAAGCATTGGTATATTGTTCAATTTTCTTCATGAAAAAACCTAATATAATTTCATACATAAATAATAAATATAATATTTAATATTAAAATATAATATTAAATATTTAGTCTACTAAGAAAATATCACACTATATGGCCAAAGGTTTGTGGACACCTGACCATCATACCTATGTGGTTCTTCCCCAAACTGTTGCCACAAAGCTGGAAGCACAGAATTGTATACAATGTTTTTGTATGCTGTACCCCACTGAACAGCTTTGGGATGAACTGGAACACCAACTACACCACAGGCCTCCCTGCCCAAAATCAGTGCCTGACCTCACTATTGCTCTTGTGACTGAATGGGCAAATCCACACTCCAAAATCTAGTGGAAAGCCTTCCCAGACTAAATTTGGAATAGGGTGTTCAAAAAGCACATATGGGTCTGATGGTTAGGTGTCAACAAAATTTGGCCATATGCTGTCGGTAGATATCATATGTTACTTGATAAATTGATTGTGCTTCAGCAGCATTGTTTGCTTCAAATATATTGTTATTTCTGCTGAATAATGTGCTTCCCAGGTAAGTGGTCACTTGTTAGGGACAGTCATTAAGGGGAAATTTGCAATAGCTGCACAACTGGCAGTAGCAGAGATAGTGACTGCGATTTTTGCTATGTAACACATTGTGGTTTTACTATCTACTCTTTCCTACCAGGGACAACAGCAACAGGACAACCACAGCACCCTCTACTTGTGTAGAAGGAGCGTGTCGCTCTCTTAGCACTAGCAGTGAGGAAAGTGGCTCAGGCGGTTGGGCTCAAGTTGCCCCTGATGAAGATCCACAAGAGGAAACCACTTGTAGTTTTATTCATCTAAGCGAAGGGTCAGTTTTTAAGTATCCCTTCGTGCCTTTTAAGCCTTTAAAGCTGCTTGCACTAAATGCTAATGGTAACCGTGGAGTTGAAGGGCCATTCCAAGGCTCCATTTGGCACTCTATTGAAACTACATGTGCTAAATGCTAATGCTAACTTTAGCTTTGCATGGTCATTCCAGCGCTGCTCTAATTGGGTCTCTATTAAATCTATGATGTTTAAATGCTGATGCTGTCTGTGATGTGAGGCAATTCCAAGCCTGCTTCATTTGGCAGGCTATTATAATGCTAATCTTGATGTTGAGCAGTTTGCTCATTTACTCCATCTGGTTTTTCATTATAACAGCATGCACTAAATGGCTAATGATAACCATAGTGTTGAAGAGCTTATTGAGGGCCGCTTGATTTCACTCTCATTTAAAGCTACATGTGCTAAATGTTAATGCTAACAATGGTGTTGTGGAGCCATTTAATGACCATTGCTCCATTTGGCTCTCCATTAAAGCTGCATGGGCTAAATGGTGATGCTATCTGTGGTGTTCCTGAACCATTTTAAAGCTATTCCGTTTGGCTATTAATTAAAGCTACAAGCACAAATTGCTATGCTAACTGTGGTGTTCTGGAGCTAGTCATAGTATAGCTGTCCCTCAAATGTGTATGTTTAGTGCAAGTAAGTTTCATACTGGAAAATTCAGTGAGATTTTATTGCATTCGTAATACCCTAAAGATGTACTAAAACCAACAAAAATGGAATGGAGGCTCCTGGACACTGCACCCTGCTTTATATCGTGAATATAAAGCTATCAGAGCTGGTCTTTTTTTATTTTTAGGCAATGCATGAATGTCACTGCATGTCACTGCATGTCACTACTACTGTTTGAACTACACATTCTGGGTTTTAAAATCAACAACTATCCATGGAAGCTGTTCAGTGACATGAGGTATCCTGTTGTAATGTGTCCTTTCTGGTGCTCTGCAAAAAGCTAGTGTTCAATTTGAGACGTTACGACCCTACGAAAATCAGCTATACATACTAAAATAGACAGCGTACAATATATAGAATATAATACTCAGTATATTGTGTAGTACATCAGCTGAAACACAGGTTTTTTTCTCTATTTACATTGTGGCTGGCTATTCAATGTGACATTCTGTTTTCCAGCAACTCTTTGAGACAGCGTCTAGAGTATGTGCACTGTCCCAGATGACTTCATTCTGTTTTCTTGGTCTAAAAAAAGAACTCTTCTATCAAACACTGGTGTCCACATTTTTCAGATCTCAGTTTATATTTATTCATTTCCTCCATCACATCCAATTTTCTAGCAGTAATTTTTCCTTTTAATGCAGTGTAGCGGGAGGCTTTTCAGCTTTTCAGATATTCAAAGCAATAACAAATCATAGATGAAGGGAAAATGCATAAACACACATTTTATGCAAGACATAATGGCAGCGGACACATACACGTACACACACGTACGCACACACACACACACACACGTTTTTATCCAAATGATTAGCGCTGTGTTGAATTTTGACCCTGTCCCAAATGGCGAGAGGCCACCTCACACACATTTGGTGCATTAAACTTTACTCATGGCGTATGAAAGCTTGAGGGTGAGGGTGTAAAAGTGAACAATTCAAACAATCCACAAGACTGCACCACATTCTAGGGTATTGTCTACTTTGTTGACCTTGGTGCTTTTGGGAAGGCTTGTTATTCAGTAATACCAAAATTTCCACTCTGCCTAATAAGAAATTGAATAAATGTATGAAATTGAATAAATGTATGTAATTAATCTATGATGCAGTTGAACTGATTTGTGCCGTTGTAATTATTATTTGTGCTGGTTTGGCTTTTTTTTGTCACGCTCGACCATTACCTGAAAACAATGCAATATTTTAAGACTAAAATTAACATACAGAGCACAAATGAATTACATATGTTTTATTCAATTTCTTTCCACCAAGGTCACTATCTCAGGGAGTCCCTACAGGTGGTAATGCAAGTACAGTGTTGAACCAAGATATGTTTGAACATACCACTGCACCAACAGAGTACACTCAATATACACTCCCTGTTGCATCTCACAACCCACATCAGTGCAGACGTGTTATGACTAGAAAAATAGCATATGAGTATGAACAAGAAAAAATTAGCAAAACACTTGTCGTTCAAGCAAATTAGGTGTGTGAGGCAAGAACAGTATAGAAATTCTTCCCCCTTTCTCTAGCCTCAAGCCTGAAGTGCTTAATATAGGGACTCTTTTGACTTATGTAGATAATTTCATGTAGATTTGCCCCATGGTTTTTGCTTCAAAGCAAATTTTAGACATCTCTAAAAAAAAAAAAAATCCAGATTAATGTGTGAAATTTTCTACAAAAATTTCATACTGATGGAATGTTAGTAATTAGAATTCTACCTGCCACCTGTCAGCAGCTTTGCTTAAACTCACTGGAGAAGGACGTTCCTCTATTCCTTCTCTCTCCTTGCTTCTTTCGTCTCTCTCTCTCTCTCTCATCACCTCATAACTTCGCTCAAACACTGACACTTTCAAGCTTTTTAGAGCACTTTTCAAAGTATTTTGTGTGTTTTCCACTGTCACTTTCTACTGCACATCGGCTGAAGAGTAGATTTGTTTTACAGAGAGAGAGAGAGAGAGAGACTTTTAAGAATTTCAAGATGCCTTTAATGCATCAGTTTAACATATGTACATATATACATATTTAAAAAATCTCAAAAAAAAAAAAAAAAAAAACCCAAATACATGGTTTTATGAATCTGATTTGTGCATAATTGTATGTGTTTCAATATATATGTGGTGTTTGCCTTACAGAAACGGTAACAGTAGTGCATCTAGTCTTGGCGTTGCGGATCTCGAGGGCTTTCCAGAAAGCTCCAGCTCCACGGGGCTAAACAGGTAGACATATGCATGCCATATGTATGTTGATTATATATATAAAATGTATACATAGTAGTAGCAGTAGTAGTGATCAAATTTGCTTCTGATCAAAACTTATTTTCTAGTCTTTGTCTTTCCTGTATTACATGAGGGACAAAAGTAGTGCATTGAGTTGTGATAGAATTGTGAAACAGCTAAGCAGCACTGCTGATGCTGATGGAGCCTGTGTGTGTGTCTGTGTGTGCAGTGAGGAGAGACTGAGGGTACTACAGAGTCAGGAACAAGCAGATGGTGAGTGATGTTTAAACCACACACACACTTTTAAAACCACAAACATACACACAGTACACTGAGGAAGCACTGTTAGTGCTTTAAAGCATTAATTTACTGCAGTAAAAGATTATAAAGAGTTCATGGGCAGTTTTCATTCTTAGTAAAGCCTCTGATCCACACTAGAAATGAAATGGTATACTTTAATACTGCATCAGTACAAACCTTATAGTACATACTGTTCCTCACTTTGGTGTACTGTGTAATATATTAAAGCCATTTATGTGTCTGTCTTTCTAGAAATATGAGTAATATAAGCAGAATGTGTATATTTCATCCAATACTTTCATATATTTTCAATTCTTAGTAAAAGTGGAGCACTGCTACACTTTTTTATTCATCTTCAGTAACCACTTTATCCTGATCAGGGTCATGGTGGATCCGGAGCCTATAACACTGGCGGAAGAATACACCTAAATGGGACACCAGTCCATCGCAGGGCACCACACACACAAATGCACACACTCATTCACACCTAGGGGCAATTTAGTGTAGCCAGTCTGCCTCCCTGCATGTTTCTGGATGGTGGGAGGAAACCGGAGAACCCGGAGAAACCCACACGAAAACGGGGGGGAACATGAGAAACTCCAGAGAGACAGTAACCAGAGCTCAGGATCAAACCGAGGACCCTGGAGCTGTGAGACAATGCTACCCACTGCTTCACCTCGCCACCCAAACTGTGCTTTCTAACGCACACGATTCCCCAAACTCTGCTCCATAATTCTTTAAAATGCTCTTCTTCTTAGGAAGAGAGATGATTGCAGCAGCAATGATTGCAGAAAGCTGCTCAGAGTCAATTTCTGGAAAAAAAAAAAAAAAAGATGATGAAAAGCTTTAGCATTTATTTTAGGTGTAACAGGGTGATTGTGGGATCGGGCACAACTTTGTCAGGGATTACTACAGAAAGGTCATGTAGTGTGTGTGAGCCTCACCCGCACATGACCCTGAAGGGAATATGGTTGGTTAGCCAGTGGTGCTTGTCAGGTTTGCCCAAAAAAACTCTCTTGTCATCAAATAATTTTCTTCTCCCACTGTCTCTGTCTCCTCTCCTCTCTCTCTCTCTCTCTCTCTCAGAGGTGACCTCAGGTCTGTCCACAGCAGGAAGTAGTTGTCATAGAGAACTGCAGGTGATGAACTTTGACCTGGAGGTGGAAGGTGTGGATAGAGAGATGCGAGCGACGCTGCAATGGATTGCGGCATCTGAACTTGGTATCCCTGCACTGTACTACAGAAAAACACTCCAGCAAACACACACCAAGGTAACACTGGCGCTTACCTAGAACATGAATTCAATTCATAAATGAAGTTAAAATCAATGATGAAAAAGGAAGAATTACATTCATCTCTGGTCAAACTTTATTTTGTGGCTAATTTTAGCAACAACTGCGACGTGGATTTTTGGTTTTTATAAAAATGTATACTTTAATTATTTTCACTAT